>OY759271.1:16664727-17264727 GCA_963662155.1 Lamellibrachia columna | reverse complement strand
TAAACTTGTTGCTCTTCAGTTGTTTTAATTATCATGTCAGCCCTTGTATGAGCACACACGGTTACACACTTTTACAGATGAGCCCTCTCCACCCTACAACCTCAGGGTAATGGACTACTGGAGCGATTACATCACCATTGCTTGGGACACACCCAAGAGTGACGGAGGATCTCCCATCACAGGCTTCGTTGTAGAAAAGAGGGATGCTTCCCGCCAGATGTGGATCAAGGCGGGAACTGTCAGGCCAGACATCACAACCTTCAAGATAGGCAACCTATTCGAAGGGGTCGATTACCATTTTCGGGTGTTTGCTGAGAACAAGGCTGGCCTAAGTGTAACTGCGGTAGAGACAGAGAAATCGATCACTGCTAAGATGCCATTTGGTAAGTATGATGCACATAATATGAAAGATTCTTTGGCCTTGGGACACAAGGCCAAAGAATCTACTCTTGTAGTTGTCAGATATGTTGTTGGCAGACCATTGTAGTTGTTGGTAGATCTTTGTAGTAGTCAGATGCTTGTCAAGATATGTAAGCAGCCAATGTCTTTATATTTATGCAGAATGCATGTCTATGAATTTAAAATAAAATAGCTTGCGCTGACCCTGTGACACAATCTACCCCAGATTCATAAAGTTTGTGTAAGGTATAAATGATGAGATTCAGTTTGTGTTCATGTCCACTTATTCGTGTGCTTTGGATAAATTATATATAGTGTACAGAAATGTAAGCACACACACTTCTGTACAATAAAATTTTATAAAAATATGTTTTTCCAAGTTACCAGTAAAATAATTTATGTATTATTATATTCTTATTGTGTTATCCCAGACCCACCGTCTGCACCTGCGAATCTCTCAGTTACGGACTTCAACACCGACTACATCACGGTTGCATGGGATACTCCACAGCTGGACGGTGGCTCCCCCATCCTGCGCTACATCGTCGAGAAGCGCGATGCGATGATGACAATGTATACCCAGGCCGGGAAGACTAGCCCAGAAACTTGTATCCTCAAAGTCGACGGGCTCTTTTCTGGGCACAGTTACTTTGTGAGGGTATCTGCAGAGAATCAGAGAGGCCGGGGGGAGTTTGTTGAGACTGGACCGGTCACTGCTAAACTGCCCTATGGTGAGTAGTTGAATGTGCCTTAGCTTGCTGGCTACAGACTTACATTTTTGGCTAAGATATATCTAGAGTTGTGGCTTCAGATACCCACATCTTTTATTTATGTGTACAAGAAACTTACATGTCTGAATATTTTGGATGTGTCTCACAGCCTTCTTCAGTGGATTGGCTTCGCTACAGGCATGTCACATGACCAGCCTCATGTGACACAAGCTAGAGAAGGACTGGTGGGAAATGTTTTATCAATGTCTGCCACTTGGTCATATTCATCACATGTTGTCCTCTATGACTTTCTGATCAGAAGTAGATATGTTACAAGTTTTGCCAGGATCTTTTGGATAGGCTAATAACTGTTTTTTTTTTAATAAATAATATATTGTCATACCTATCTAATGTACAACTTTGCCATCTTAAATAGCAGTACAATATTGTTATAATTACAACTGAAGATGTGATATTCACATTATCTCAAAAGTGGGTCAGTGTGAAATTATTAGGAAATACAGAATATAGTTTCAGACCAGAATAAAACTTCTTGACAAAAAGAAATTATATTGTGCTACATAACTGCCAAAACCATTGTTAGATGCATGTATCCATCCGCCCATTTCACCAGGCATTACAGTTCACAATCATCTTTCAATGCTCTCCTAGGATGCTCTTCTGCGCCACGGAATGTTCGCACCACTGAGGTCTGGAGAGATTTCATCAGCATTTCTTGGGACATGCCAGAGACAGATGGTGGATCCCCCTTGACGGGGTATGCGGTTGAGTGTCGTGATTCATTTGAGAGCAGTTATCGTCTGTTGGCCACAGTCAAGCCAGATACAACCAGCTACACGGTGACTGACCTCCAGGAAGGTCGAGATTATTACCTGCGTGTGTTCTCCCAGAATGCAGCAGGGCTGAGCGAACAACCTGCAGAACTGCTCCCTGCTGTCAAGGCAAGGCTGCCATTTGGTAAGTTTAGTGTTGGGAATTTTTCTGGTATTTATCTACTGTTGTAATTTAATCTGCGATAAATAAATATGGAAAATTGTGTTACCAGTTCAGTGACTTGGTAGGAAATCAACAGTCTGTACTAGCTATGTATTTATGTTATGGATTCCTTTCATATTCAGAAAGCTGAGAGTGTAATTTATAAGTTTAACTTATATTTAATCTGAATGATTATACAAGAAGGCAGAATCTAAATTTGTTCAAGCCAAGACTGGCTACATTGCTTCTTCAGCAGAGAAAACATTCTTCACATGTTTTCAGGGAAATAACAGTCTGAGAATATAAGACAATTATAAACTGCTCTGGATATAGTTACAAGTTAGTTTAAGGGCCCACTTCTCTTATGTTGTCACATCTTTAGTATGAGCATTGGAAAATGTTGAGTCAAATTGTGTCACATGGTATTTGTCATATGTGAACATTATGCAAAAACATCATGATAGATTTTAATTTATTTAATGTGAATATGCATGGTTTATTTGTGTTGATTCATGGTTTATTCAGACTTAACCAACTTTGCATTTATTTGCTACTATTTATATTGTGGTAGATAAATACAATTTTTTTACTCATTATGTTACTCAATCTACTGTTCTTTGGATTTCGGTTCAGCCTGCAAAATCACACTCATCTATAGTAATGTAGAGATGGAACTTGTCCTATTTCAGGGGATGACAATGTTGTAGCAACTGAAGTTACACCTATAATATGATTCTGTCATGGGTAACAGTATCATTGATGGTTGTCTAAAACAGTTGTCATTCATGAGATATAGTCATGGAAACAATCTGTTCATATTCTTTAGAGTTGCCGTCATCCACAAGAGACCTACGTGTGACGGGAACCGGAGAAGGGACAATAAGTATCGAATGGGAAGCCCCGGATAACAATGGAGGCTCTCCCATCACGGGGTATGTCATTGAGGTGTGTCACGCGACTGGCACAACATTCACGACAACAGGTCGTGTTACAGCGGAGACGCGTCACTACGTCATCGAAGGACTGCTAGACGGAGGGGAATACAACGTGAGGGTGATGGCACAGAACATCGCTGGAGTGAGCAAGGAGGGTGCAGTCCTAGACGCCCCTGTCGCTGCCACTGCACCCCTCAGTAAGTTCATGTGTTACTTGTTACCCTCTGCAGGTCATTTGTTAAGTGTTTCCCTTAGTAAAACCCTACTTGTTATTTCAGCATTGATAGGTTTCTAGTTGTTATGTTGCATCTCAGTTAGTTACCAGGTATTGGAATATCCCCCCTCTTTGAGGGGGGTCTTTCCACTTTATATTTGATCACTTCATCACTTTATATTGGATTACTCTACCATTCTACACCTGTAAATTGATGTCTGTTTCTCTAAGGTTCATGATTTATAACATGTTTCTTTAATTGTATTAACCCATTTTCGCACAAATCCAGTATTCATATATATATATATATATATATATATATATATATATATATATATATATATATATATATATATTACAACAGGATAAGCTACAACAGAATTGTGGTTGGTATGAAATGGGTTAAAAGTAATTTCCTGTCACAGCTCATTGTTTTTGTATGAACAAAATGATGTCTACCTTTACGAGGTAATTTAAACTTTAGTGAAACCGATCCGTCATGTTACTCTGCCCTGAAAGATATGCAGCTTCCAGTGCTCTGATGTGCATGCATATTCAGCCAGTAGTATTCATGTATCTGTGATTTTTCAGCCATAGTTAACAGTTATAGTCACTGTTAAATTTTAAACTCAGTTTTAATGGCATTGTCTGCAGATAGTATACAATTGTCATTGACCTGATTGTGTAGTGTAATGTTGGGATTAAGGCTTTTTAGATTGTACCTCTATAAACCAACAGTGTAATGTGTTATGCAAACATTGAGATAATATTAAAGGGACTCTTATTTTGTCACATCTTTAGTATGAGCATTGGAAAATGTTAGGTCAAATTGTGTCACATGGTATTTGTCATATGTGAACATTATGCAAAAACGTCATAATAGATTTAAATTTATTTAATGTGAATATTCATGGTTTGTTTGTATTGATTCATGGTTTATTCAGACTTAACCAACTTTACATTTATTTACTACTATTTATATTGTGGTAGATAAATGAAAAAAATTACTCATTATGTTACTCAATCTACTGTTCTTTAGATTTTGGTTCAGCCTGCAAAATCACACTCATCTATAGTAATGTAGAGATGGAGCTTGTCCTATTTCAGGTGATGACAATGTTGTAGCAACTGAAGTTACACCTATAATATGATTCTGTCATGGGTAACAAGTTGGTTCAAGTAATCATTCCATGTAAACATAGTTTCAGAACTTTAATGTGTGTACTTCAGTGTCATATTTATTAATGGATGTGTTTAATGTTTGTTTTACCTGCTCGGTTGGTTTGATGGCAACATGTATTTCACTGTTTCTGTGTTCACTGTGTAGACGTAGCAGAGTGCATGAAGTGTTGTGTGCCCCGCTTGGCAGCCTGTCAGGGTAGAACCAACTGCCCCTACCCTGTCCCTCCAGTGTCGACTACTCTTGCCGTGTGATCTACCCTAGCGGTGTGTAGTTGAGTGTCTTCTTTCTGTCTAGTTGTACACATGTGAAGGTACGCTTTGTCTAGTAGTTACAATGTTGATTTCATTGAAAGTTTTGATAAATATAGCTGACACTGCATGAGAAAACCCAGCTTAAGTTGAAAAATCACAAATAGAGATTTCAGCATTTTCAACTAACTTGGTTTATTTCCTGCAAAAGTAGAATTTCAAATGGATGCAAAATCAACAATTTCAGGTAATTCATTTATATTTGTTACATGTCATACAGAAATTAATACACTCATAAAATACATAAAAATCTCAATTTGTGATTTTTTAAAGCTGGGTTTTCTCATTCCGCATCACAATTATTATGTAGGGTGATTTATAATCACACTTCATTGAAAGAACAAGTGTATAATGCATGCATGAAAGTCAATGAAAGTAATATATTA
Source organism: Lamellibrachia columna (assembly GCA_963662155.1). Classification (NCBI taxonomy): domain Eukaryota; kingdom Metazoa; phylum Annelida; class Polychaeta; order Sabellida; family Siboglinidae; genus Lamellibrachia; species Lamellibrachia columna. Next base: position 17,259,596 of record OY759271.1, on the reverse strand, counting down.
AAACAAATTTCATTATCTAAGATTTGAAGGAACATTTTGTAACTTTTTTGAAGTAGAATGGTAGGTACTTTCTAGTTAGCTTTGTGTACGACATGAATATATCTAAATGGTTGCAGGTACTTTCTATCTGGTATCAACTTAAATTACTCTAAATATAGTTTAATGCACTAACTTTGCATGTCTTTGTATAAACACTGATATAGGTTTAGCAAACAATCATTATGAGAACATTCATCATCTACAACAGTTGTTTGTATTGTTCACACAAAGGATCACCAACTTTGTGCAACATATGTATCGTATGTACATGTTAATTACACAGTTCATGCAACTCCAGCCAAGTCTTACAAAGTCGTAGATATCTTTTTTTATCGTTTTAGTACATAGAATGGCCAAATTTAAATAATATTTTTAGCATATTTAGTGTTGTTTGCCTCACAGCTGAATTACTGTTAGCTTGTCATTATGCAGAGTTAATTACACAAGAGTTCAGACATTTTCCTTTGTCAATATAAATAATGTCATGTTACTCTCTTGTTTAACAACATAAAAAATGTAATGACTTCACTGAAGATGCATGAACTTTGTAATATAGCACACACTAATAAATGAAACTCCTGTAATATAGCACACACTAATAAATGAAACTCCTGTAATGTACCTAACCAGCATGCACCGAGTAGGGTGTATAATGTTGCCTGTTTCTAACAGAGACAACCTCTGCCCCCCGCAACCTGCGGGCGTTGGAGGTGACCTCGGAGGCAGTCTGTCTGGGATGGGAGGCTCCCCTGTCCGATGGGGGAAGTCAGGTCAACGGCTACATTGTGGAGAAACGACGGGGGACAGATGAGACGTTTGTGTACGCAGGGCGGCTGGAGGGGAGGGGGTGTGATCTGACAGTGAGGGGGCTCACGGAGGGAGCGCAGTATGACTTCAGGGTGTTTGCGGAGAATGCTGCTGGAATCAGTGAAACTTGGGTACAGTTAGACGCCCCTGTCATTGCCAGAACTGCAGTCCGTAAGACCCTACCTTTAATCACTTGTACTTACTCACTGTATAGTCTAATTTCGTATTGTATTAACCTACCTCGAGTAACATATGAAACTAACTATTCTTTAGTGGTGCAATGTTATTTAATTCTGAGTTTTCATAGCTATAATGTATCATAGTGATGACAAATTTTATTTACTAAATTAGTAAGATTACCATAATGCCACGCTAGAATTGTTTTTGCTGATGTAGAAACTTATGCATCTTACTTGCTTTGTTGTGCACTGCCATATTTACATCACACATATAATGGATATGTAATATATGGTGATTGACATTGCAAAACAAATGTTTCGTTGGCTTGCTTGAGTCAGTGTTGCCATCAGTTGGGTATCACCAGTGCTGCTATTCATTTCACCCACTTCAACTTACATGAGACTGCTGTCTGTCCCAGGTATTTCTTTAGGACCTGGTAGAACATTTATGGTGCATTCTGTCAACAACCTGAAGGACTATGAGCTTCATGTAATGATTTTGTAAAAAAAAATTCACATGTGAACGTAATTTAATTATGGCCCACTTGCAATAATTGGACTGGCGGCACATTTGTAACAAAAAACTAGCTTGCTTGAATGAGCTGGGCTGAGAGTGTTCACCAAATCTGTGCAGTATGTTAGTAACATGTCAGTAACATGTCAGTAACATGGTTACAACAGTAGAAAATATCCTTAAAGCTGCTTCTGCACTTTGATTTCTCGCTCATCTCATTTCAGATCATTTAACAAAATCAAACTAATCTAGTGTTGACTCTGACATGCTAGCTCATGACTCTGACATGCTAGCTCATGACTGACATGCTAGCTCATGACAGACATGCTAGCTCATGACTCTGATATGCTAGCTCATGACTGACATGCTAGCTCATGACTCTGACATGCTAGCTCATGACTCTGACACGCTAGCTCATGACTCTGACATGCTAGCTCATGACAGACATGCTAGCTCATGACTCTGACACGCTAGCTCATGACTCTGACATGTTAGCTCATGACTCTGACACGCTAGCTCATGACTCTGACACGCTAGCTCATGACTCTGACATGCTAGCTCATGACTCTGACATGCTAGCTCATGACTCTAATATGCTAGCTCATGACTCTGACATGCTAGCTCATGACTCTGACACGCTAGCTCATGACTCTGACATGCTAGCTCATGACAGACATGCTAGCTCATGACTCTGACACGCTAGCTCATGACTCTGACACGCTAGCTCATGACTCTGACACGCTAGCTCATGACTCTGACATGCTAGCTCATGACTCTGACATGCTAGCTCATGACTCTGACACGCTAGCTCATGACTCTGACACGCTAGCTCATGACTCTGACATGCTAGCTCATGACTGACATGCTAGCTCATGACTCTGACACGCTAGCTCATGACTCTGACATGCTAGCTCATGACTCTGACACGCTAGCTCATGACTCTGACACGCTAGCTCATGACTCTGACATGCTAGCTCATTTGTCCAAAAGTCTTATTTAGGTTTGATGAAATCATTAGACAATCTAATGATCAACGTCAATTCTTTTGACAATATCAACAAAAGTACACACTCTCATAGAAAACTGACTGAGTGTATTAAACTTAAACTGTTCACACGCTACATATAACTTAAACTATTCACATGCTACATGTTACTTAAACTATTCACACACTACATGTTACTTAAACTATTCACACACTACATATTACTTAAACTATTCACACGCTACATGTTACTTAAACTATTCACACGCTACATGTTACTTAAACTATTCACACGCTACATGTTACTTAAACTATTCACACACTACATATTACTTAAACTATTCACACACTACATGTTACTTAAACTATTCACACGCTACATGTTACTTAAACTATTCACACACTACATGTTACTTAAACTATTCACACACTACAGATATGAGCATAAACGATCTTGATTCGCCATGAGCAAAATAAAGTGCTTCACTTTTCCACAGCCACAGAAAATGTGACATTGACAGTCAGTGGAGAAGCAAATTTATAAAAACAGTGGTATCTTAAATAATAGGCAGTAATTGTGCTGTGAAATGAAAGCCTTGGAAGGATAGCAAACGTTTCACAGAACTGGCTGAAACATTTTTGTTTTGTAGGTTTTTCATATTGTGATAAAATGTTACTATATTTCAGAAATACCTTCCACACCAAAACACCTTAAAGTGACGTCAGTGACACATGACACAGTGACGCTGTCTTGGAAGGCAGGTAAGAGTGACAAGGCGACACCCGTGACAGAGTTTGTGATAGAGACAAGTGAGGAGGGTGGGGAGTTCACTAAGGTCTTGACAGTCGGTGAAGACGTAACCACAGCAATGATAGCTGACCTGGTGGAGGGACGCAAGTACGACTTCCGTGTTGTCTCCCAGAATGCAGCAGGAGCGAGCAAGTCAGCAGCTGAGCTGAAGAGTTCCGTCACGCCCAAGTCTCCGTTCAGTAAGTACGAGCTCTTCAAATTGTGAGGTTGAAATGTAGGTTGATTGCAATGATCATTAATAAGAATTGTATTGATTAATTTGAAAAGTCTTTGATTGTAAAACCACATGCGCATTAAAATGTAGTTTGATTTTAGTAGTATTGAACATATTTTTTTAACCAAAGTTAATCTTATGGATACAAGTTGCTGTGAAAAGTGCTTTATGTTGCCAGTGTCTAAAACACATCAGGTAAATATAAATAAATAAATAACTGTTTTCTGTCTTCCAGAAAAACCATCATACCCAAAAAAGCTGAAGGCAACAGCAGTCAGCAAGGATTCAGTGACTCTCACGTGGGAAGATCCAAAGTCCGATGGTGGCTCTCCAATCTCAAAATACTCCATCGAAAAGTGCCTTTCTTCAACAGGCGAGTTTGTGACAGCCCTGGAAGTAGATGGCAGCACCTACAGTGCAAAGCTTGACGGACTAGTGCCTGGTTCCGATTACCAGTTCCGCGTGTTTGCCCACAATGAGGCAGGGACTAGTGAATCACCAGCTGAGTTGAAATCTCCAGTGGCTACCAAGAAAGGAATCGGTAAACTCACTAATGATACCTATTTTACTATTCATGTGTGTTTATCAATATTAATGTAGCATCAAATACTCAGCATGTTATACATTAGTTAGTATATTATTATTATTATTATTTTTTATAAATGCACAAAGACTTAAAAAACTGTCTGCATAACTATTAAAAAAATCTGTAGGTTCCTTTCCAATCACAGATCTGTCTAGTTTCATTTGTTATGATGAATTTGTGTCTTTGTTGAGGGTTCGTCTGCAGAATAAGCATGCTCTTAACATGCTACATTTGATTTGTTAGATGTGGCCAAACATTCCTGATATAAATATTACACACTATCTTCCAGAAAAACCATCATCTCCCCGAAAGTTGAAAGTGGCAGACATCAGGAAGGATTCAGCCACTCTCTCGTGGGACGCTCCAAAGTCTGACGAAGGTTCACCAGTTGCACAGTACATCGTAGAGAAACGTCAGGGCTCATCGGGCGAATTTTTACAGGCGCTCACAGTAGATGGCAGCACCTGCTCTGGGATGATCGATGGATTGACACCAGATTGTAACTATGAGTTCCGTGTGTTCGCCCAGAATGAGGCTGGATGCAGCGAATCACCAGCAGAGATGAAAGCTCCAGTGACTACTGTGAAAGCAATTGGTAATTTGTTCATGCCACTTCTAAGATTCAGTTGTTTAAAGTATAGTTTGTAGGTGTGCTAGTTAACGTTGTGGAATGCCCCCAAAAACTGTAGTCACTGCAGTCTTCTATATGAATATAAAGGTGTGTTGAATATTTATCAGCAATTTTGGTGAAGAATTTTTTTTAATATTTTATTACTTTTGGCTTAAGTGGATTCTGAAATACCATCTAACTAATATACTTATTTTATTATAGAAATTGCTGATAGAGATGAAAGCTCCAGTGACTACTGTGAAAGCAATTGGTATTTTGTTCATGCCACTTCTAAGGTTCAGTTCTTTAAAGTAAAGTTTGAAGATTTGCAAATTAAGGCTGTATAATGCAAACAACTTTATAGACCCATTGTCTATGTTATTGCATTTATTTCTTTATACCTAAAACTATATCCTCTGTGTGAACATATAGGTTCATTGAATATTTATGAAGGCATTTGTCAATATCTTGTCGCTGTTGGCTTAAAGGTGCTTAATCAGTTTGATTTTTTTGCTAGTCTCATTTCAAATAAATTGTGTGAAAAACCAAACCTATCTAATATGTGCAACTTTTGTATGTAGTTTTTGTGAAATCATCAGAGAAACTATTAAATTAGTTAATGCTTGTTCAAGCATTAACTGAAGTAAACTTCAAAATGCTGAAAAATCACGATTTTCTTCCTTCGTGAAATTTTTAAACTTTGTCATGTGATCGGCGAGAGGATGGAGGTCATGCCCATGACCAGCATTGACCCACACAGTGTTTGTCGTTTTGGATATCCACGATTTTGATCCTTACCAGATCTAACGACTAAAGTCAATTTTTTTATGATTTGAACAAAAATATACATATTTTTATTAAATCGACTGTGGATAAACTATTCACACACTACATATTTGGACACCAATGAATCAGATTTGCGATAGGCTAAATCAGTATTTTAAATTAAAATCAAACAAATGTGCAAAATATTGTGGCACTTTTTTATATAGAAATTGACCTTCACAAGCCAGATATAATACTTGTGTCTATTTATGTAACATTTATAATTCAGATAGTGTAACATTTGGAGGTTCTTAAGTAATACAGATGTAGACTGATAGAATTTTAATAAATCTTATTTCGATCAACTACGCTTCCAAACCATATTGTTGCTACCATATATATACTACTCATATCAAACGATTTCAGTATCACAATATGCCAGTAATGTTTGATTTTAATTGTTTTTTTTTTTTGCTAATTGAACTGAGTTTAGGGAATGTCGTCTTAATTTTAGGCAGCAGATAACAGAATTAGTCTAATAAGATAAGGCCCTAGGAGTTATATCTTGATGTGTACATTCAAGCTAAGTAGAATACGTCCATTCAAACTTTTAGGAACAAACTTAGTTTTAACATTTGATAAAATTGCATTCCAGAAAAACCATCGTCTCCGAGAAAGTTGAAAGTGTCAGACATCGCGAAGGATTCAGCCACTCTCTCGTGGGACACTCCAAAGTCTGACGGAGGTTCACCTGTCACACATTACATCGTAGAGAAACGTCAGGGGTCAGACGAATTTGTACAGGCACTGTCAGTAGATGGCAGCACCTGCAGTGTGACAATCGATGGATTGACACCAGATTGCAACTATGAGTTCCGTGTGTTCGCCCAGAATGAGGCTGGATGCAGCGAATCACCAGCAGAGATGAAAGCTCCAGTGACTACTGTGAAAGCAATTGGTAATTTGTTCATGCCACTTCTAAGATTCAGTTGTTTAAAGTATAGTTTGTAGGTGTGCTAGTTAACGTTGTGGAATGCCCCCAAAAACTGTAGTCACTGCAGTCTTCTATATGAATATAAAGGTGTGTTGAATATTTATCAGCAATTTTGGTGAAGAATTTTTTTTAATATTTTATTACTTTTGGCTTAAGTGGATTCTGAAATACCATCTAACTAATATACTTATTTTATTATAGAAATTGCTGATAGAGATGAAAGCTCCAGTGACTACTGTGAAAGCAATTGGTATTTTGTTCATGCCACTTCTAAGGTTCAGTTCTTTAAAGTAAAGTTTGAAGATTTGCAAATTAAGGCTGTATAATGCAAACAACTTTATAGACCCATTGTCTATGTTATTGCATTTATTTCTTTATACCTAAAACTATATCCTCTGTGTGAACATATAGGTTCATTGAATATTTATGAAGGCATTTGTCAATATCTTGTCGCTGTTGGCTTAAGGCACAGCGATCTCCTCGATTCTACTTTCGTTATTTTTCAACCTAACTTACTGAAATTTTAGGATAACATTAGTTATACATAAAAACAATTACACCTATTTATTAAAATTTTTATGGTCCACCAGGTGGCGGTGGGGTCGCCCCCTACTTTAATTTTGGTTCATTCACAGCGATGGACATATCTGGAAAACGGATAGACCAAATTCATTCAAACTTGGCACACTAATAGAATACATAAAAGGGCAGACTATGACAGTCTGGTTTTTTTGTTACTTTCCAAACAAATTTTTTATGAATTTTTCAATCTTTGCTATTTTTCGAAAGTCAACATTTCATCAAAGTCATTATATTACATGTAATCCAAATGCTGTATCTAAAATATAAGACTGTCATAGTCTAGCCCATTATCTTGATGGGAAATGCTGAAAATATCAAAGGATTCTGTTGATAAATAGCCGAGTTAGACAAAATAAGAGATTGCTCATCGGCAAAAAACATTTTATTGAGAAAAATGGCATTGAAGTTTGTCAACCTTCCAATAAAAAATTTCGTAGGTAAAAACAGAACTGCAGTGATAACAGTTCACACAAAGCTTCTACAGTTGATTGTCTTTCCAATGATATATACTGTTCATCATTTGGTTGTGTGAAAATATGTATAAAAATTAGACGAGACACCAAAAATATGTGACCATTATCATTACACAATGGTACTGCACGACTAAAACTACAAACTGTCTTTTTCCAGTTGATTGTCTTTCTAAAAGTTCAAAGTTCAATTGAAGCCACACAACAATAGGTGTTACAACACCATCACAGCTAGAATTCACCAGCTAGAATTCACCAGCGGCATAGTCACTGGCTGAAGCTTCGGCACTGGCTGCACGAGTAGTCATGCGAGCCTGTCGCATAGTTTTTGTCGAAGCTTCAGCCTGCCGCTCAGCTTCGTGGAGCCGCTTTCTATCGGCCTTCTTGGCTGATGCGATGAGTCGCTCTCCTGAAGCGATGCCCATGTTGGCAGCAGTGACAGCCTTCACGTGCCTCGAGTAGGACTTGTGCTGCAGGGGCTCCATGTCCATGAAGCGGCACAGCTTCACAAGTCCTGCATGGCCCAAGCCCATGTCCATGGTTGCTGCCACAGCCTGGCGGACGACGACAAAAGGGACGTTACCGGCTTTCTCTTCATCGATCCGGTCGGACGACAGCGTCGAGTTCAGCACTGCCCCACACGTAGTGCAGTACGTCTCGAACAGACACACAAGGCCGAGGCGACGGTCGATAGCACGGATCTTCAATGTCGGCTCACTGCACTCTCGACACGCCAGGCCCTTCACCAGCACTGACAGCATGCTGCACCGAACAAATGATGTCTCGATGGGGTGTCGACGTCGCTCAGCAGCACTGATGCGTTCACGCAGTGGCAGTCCCTGCCGGTATCCAAACTTTCGCTTGGTAGCAGAGGTGGGGGTTGTGGTTGCAGATGTTGATGGCTGAGGGGGCTCCAGCTCAGAATCAGCCTGCATGGAAAATTATTTGTTATTAGATTGTACATATGACAATTAACATAATATAAAAACTAACAGTCAGATGAGCTGGACAGTAATCATTGACATCAATAAAACAGGCACAGGTTTTATGCTAGGCCAATTGGCATTGTCATTTCTGTAATAATTTTTATGTCTAACATGACAATAGTATAACAGACAACATAGATAATCAGGTATATACCATAGTATAATAATACAGACATGAATGTTTGCAAAGTTGAAAAAGTAAACATACAGATATTCATATTACAGTGTCACTGACAGTGTGACCTAATAAATTAGCCTAGTTTTATGGCTTCTTTGAATGTCGGTGCCTGGATAATATTCAGCCTTCAGGTATTCCAAGTTGGCAAGACATTAGTTGCCAGAAAATATTATGCATAACAACCTGATGCAAACAATGACAGCTTATACGTACGTCAAGTTCTGTCGACGAGGGCATCTGCTCAGGTTCAGCCTCAAGCTGAAGTGGTCCAGCACTGACACTGTGTCCAGCCACGGGTGCATCGGCACTCGTGTCAGCTTCACTGTCGCCTTTCTCTCGTTTGCGGATCACTGACCGTGCTAAACTCAACTGTCGGCATCTAGATATCGGCTTCGTACCAAACGACCGCTTGGATTTCCCGTATCTTCCGGACATCTTCCGTAAAATACAATAATACGACGCGAAGTGAAAAAACCAGCAATGGCGAACGGAGAAGGGAATTTCCTTTGTGACGGCTTTCCCGGCCGACAGCCAATCAGCGCGCCCCACTGGGGGGGTGTGTCCGTTGTTGACCAATCGTAGCGACGCCATCGCTCCACAGGAGGTCCTCTTCTAGGTCAAAATGCTCAAAATCTACCAGGGATTTTACAGAACCACTGCTACCATGATGCACTGCGAAAGTGAAGCTACACGTGGATACCAAATATGTTGGGGTGTTGACAAAGATGGCGGAGCATGCGGCCGTCAAAAGTGTCGTATTTTTCGATCGCGGTTGCGCAAGATTATCACACCAAGACAATGGGCCTGTTATAAATGTTCGTTTTTATTGCATTTGGAGAATTTATTCATATGTATAAAACACACAGATCGACAGTTAGATAATAATAATATATTAATATGACAAAAAAAGAAAATGACCAAAAAATAAATAAAAATCGAAAAAAAATAGATTTTTAGGAGAGCGTGTCCCCTTAAAGGTGCTTAATCAGTTTGATTTTTTTGCTAGTCTCATTTCAAATAAATTGTGTGAAAAACCAAACCTATCTAATATGTGCAACTTTTGTATGTAGTTTTTGTGAAATCATCAGAGAAACTATTAAATTAGTTAATGCTTGTTCAAGCATTAACTGAAGTAAACTTCAAAATGCTGAAAAATCACGATTTTCTTCCTTCGTGAAATTTTTAAACTTTGTCATGTGATCGGCGAGAGGATGGAAGTCATGCCCATGACCAGCATTGACCCACACAGTGTTTGTCGTTTTGGATATCCACGATTTTGATCCTTACCAGATCTAACGACTAAAGTCAATTTTTTTATGATTTGAACAAAAATATACATATTTTTATTAAATCGACTGTGGATAAACTATTCACACACTACATATTTGGACACCAATGAATCAGATTTGCGATAGGCTAAATCAGTATTTTAAATTAAAATCAAACAAATGTGCAAAATATTGTGGCACTTTTTTATATAGAAATTGACCTTCACAAGCCAGATATAATACTTGTGTCTATTTATGTAACATTTATAATTCAGATAGTGTAACATTTGGAGGTTCTTAAGTAATACAGATGTAGACTGATAGAATTTTAATAAATCTTATTTCGATCAACTACGCTTCCAAACCATATTGTTGCTACCATATATATACTACTCATATCAAACGATTTCAGTATCACAATATGCCAGTAATGTTTGATTTTAATTGTTTTTTTTTTTTGCTAATTGAACTGAGTTTAGGGAATGTCGTCTTAATTTTAGGCAGCAGATAACAGAATTAGTCTAATAAGATAAGGCCCTAGGAGTTATATCTTGATGTGTACATTCAAGCTAAGTAGAATACGTCCATTCAAACTTTTAGGAACAAACTTAGTTTTAACATTTGATAAAATTGCATTCCAGAAAAACCATCGTCTCCGAGAAAGTTGAAAGTGTCAGACATCGCGAAGGATTCAGCCACTCTCTCGTGGGACACTCCAAAGTCTGACGGAGGTTCACCTGTCACACATTACATCGTAGAGAAACGTCAGGGGTCAGACGAATTTGTACAGGCACTGTCAGTAGATGGCAGCACCTGCAGTGTGACAATCGATGGATTGACACCAGATTGCAACTATGAGTTCCGTGTGTTCGCCCAGAATGAGGCTGGATGCAGCGAATCACCAGCAGAGATGAAAGCTCCAGTGACTACTGTGAAAGCAATTGGTAATTTGTTCATGCCACTTCTAAGATTCAGTTGTTTAAAGTATAGTTTGTAGGTGTGCTAGTTAACGTTGTGGAATGCCCCCAAAAACTGTAGTCACTGCAGTCTTCTATATGAATATAAAGGTGTGTTGAATATTTATCAGCAATTTTGGTGAAGAATTTTTTTTAATATTTTATTACTTTTGGCTTAAGTGGATTCTGAAATACCATCTAACTAATATACTTATTTTATTATAGAAATTGCTGATAGAGATGAAAGCTCCAGTGACTACTGTGAAAGCAATTGGTATTTTGTTCATGCCACTTCTAAGGTTCAGTTCTTTAAAGTAAAGTTTGAAGATTTGCAAATTAAGGCTGTATAATGCAAACAACTTTATAGACCCATTGTCTATGTTATTGCATTTATTTCTTTATACCTAAAACTATATCCTCTGTGTGAACATATAGGTTCATTGAATATTTATGAAGGCATTTGTCAATATCTTGTCGCTGTTGGCTTAAAGGTGCTTAATCAGTTTGATTTTTTTGCTAGTCTCATTTCAAATAAATTGTGTGAAAAACCAAACCTATCTAATATGTGCAACTTTTGTATGTAGTTTTTGTGAAATCATCAGAGAAACTATTAAATTAGTTAATGCTTGTTCAAGCATTAACTGAAGTAAACTTCAAAATGCTGAAAAATCACGATTTTCTTCCTTCGTGAAATTTTTAAACTTTGTCATGTGATCGGCGAGAGGATGGAAGTCATGCCCATGACCAGCATTGACCCACACAGTGTTTGTCGTTTTGGATATCCACGATTTTGATCCTTACCAGATCTAACGACTAAAGTCAATTTTTTTATGATTTGAACAAAAATATACATATTTTTATTAAATCGACTGTGTATAAACTATTCACACACTACATATTTGGACACCAATGAATCAGATTTGCGATAGGCTAAATCAGTATTTTAAATTAAAATCAAACAAATGTGCAAAATATTGTGGCACTTTTTTATATAGAAATTGACCTTCACAAGCCAGATATAATACTTGTGTCTATTTATGTAACATTTATAATTCAGATAGTGTAACATTTGGAGGTTCTTAAGTAATACAGATGTAGACTGATAGAATTTTAATAAATCTTATTTCGATCAACTACGCTTCCAAACCATATTGTTGCTACCATATATATACTACTCATATCAAATGATTTCAGTATCACAATATGCCAGTAATGTTTGATTTTAATTGTTTTTTTTTTTTTGCTAATTGAACTGAGTTTAGGGAATGTCGTCTTAATTTTAGGCAGCAGATAACAGAATTAGTCTAATAAGATAAGGCCCTAGGAGTTATATCTTGATGTGTACATTCAAGCTAAGTAGAATACGTCCATTCAAACTTTTAGGAACAAACTTAATTTTAACATTTGATAAAATTGCATTCCAGAAAAACCATCGTCTCCGAGAAAGTTGAAAGTGTCAGACATCGCGAAGGATTCAGCCACTCTCTCGTGGGACACTCCAAAGTCTGATGGAGGTTCACCTGTCACACATTACATCGTAGAGAAACGTCAGGGGTCAGACGAATTTGTACAGGCACTGTCAGTAGATGGCAGCACCTGCAGTGTGACAATCGATGGATTGACACCAGATTGCAACTATGAGTTCCGTGTGTTCGCCCAGAATGAGGCTGGAAGCAGCGAATCACCAGCAGAGATGAAAGCTCCAGTGACTACTGTGAAAGCGATTGGTAAAAGTTGTGTTTTCTTCACGTATTAACATAAATTGCTGCATGAGTTTTGTAGCAGGATGAGATAGACTATTTGTCAACAAATGTAGAACGATGCTAGAGCAAGATGGATAGTCTACACTCACTGCGTTGGACCTAGGGGCTGTTTAGTTGCACTACTATTTGCATGGCCTATACAGTTGTGGGTTATGCGTAGTATTGCCTACAAAAGTTGTTTCATGCATTCGTCTCATGTCTTAGTTACGAAAGTCGCTTATTACAATGTGGTTTGACAACACTAGAGACCAGGAGACTAAGCGGAGACCAAATAGAAGTGTTTAAAATAGTGAATGGTTATGAGGATGTTGGCAGGAATATGTTCTTCAAACTTAAATAAGGCAGTAGAACCAGAGGACACAAAGCAGCATTAGTTAAGGAGCAGTGTGGGTTGGACATGAGAAAGTACTCTTTCTCACAGAGGGTGATAAATTAATGGAATAAACTGCCAAATGATTGTGTTAATGCTAGTAGTGTGAATATGTTTAAAAATAGAATTGACAGATATTTGATAAGGGCGGGCTACACATAGATGAGAAAATTGTTGGACTCTCGATAAGTCAATGGCTTCCTTGTCCACTTACCATCTGGAACTTGTTGTTTGGGATGGCAATCTTGTTAAATCTTGTCTCATGAAAGACACAGGAATGTGAAAGAACATTTTGTATAAATAGTCCAATAAAAAATAATCACTAATAAGCATAGGCATCAGAAGCTGTTGAATATTGGTGGGGGAGGTTTAAGTTGATGGCTGCAAGTACATCGTTCATTGCAGCTGAAGGGTTTGCCCCTGACAGTGTTGTCCCAGTAAAAAAGGCCTGCATTTTAGCAAACAATGGGGAAATATTGGTCCACCAAAGTATGCTCATGTTTCTAGCCTATGCTAAGTAATTTGTTTTTGCTTAATATTGCCCAATGTTTGTGGAAGTTGTTTTTCTAAATATCCTTTCATGCCATGATCCAGTTAGCAGGCAAGATGTCTACTTAGGGATATCTTATTGTTTTAAATGTTCCATATCTTTTGATTGAATCTCCTTGTCTTTACAGAAAAACCTGCAGTCCCATGCAACTTGAAGGTGACTTCCATGACGGCGGACTCAGTCGTCCTCTCCTGGGAGGACCCAGGGTCTAACGTTACCAAATATATCATCGAAAAGACCGACGGCAATGATGTATTGATTGAGGCTATCCCAGTAGATGGCAGCATGTGTGAGACGACTGTTGGAGGTCTGTCAGCCGGGAGTGAGTACAAGCTACGACTGTTTGCTGAGAACGAGGCTGGCCGCAGTGAGTTGCCCGCAGTAGTCCCAGTCGTAGGGAAGCCAGCTGAAGAGTTGGGGACAGGTGCGTGTCATTTCATTGTTTCCCTGCTTGTGCTTCTTCCCTTTAATCCTTGCAGGGTTGAGGGCCACATCACACATTGTGTTCAAACCTCTCGATAACTTGTCTCCATCTCTCTCGATCTTCTGCCATTTTCTCCCATTCTCTGTTGTTCACATCTGCCTTTTCCAGATCTCTCTTCACACTGTTACTCCATCTTTGATTTTAGTCTTCTACCACCCTCTTCTGTTTCCCAAGCTGTCTTTGCCACTCTGTCCTCGCTGATATTAACTACTAAATAACTGGCCCAGATTTTTTTTAACTGGCCCAGTTCTGTTTTGAACCGGCCCAGGTGGGTTTGAACTGGACCCACAAAAATATATATATTGGAAGTATACATAATAAAGTACAGTCTTTGTGCATAAAAATAGACACTGCTTTAAATTAAAATAAATAATAATTTAATATATGTAAACCATTCCAAATATTGTCGTTCATGAGCAGACCAATAAAATAAAGTAATGAATTTAATAAACATTTCAATGTAAACTTTATTTGCAAAACAATTAGAATTGTTGAAAGTAACATGTTTGATTCCGACATTTTGCAAGCACTGCCACTGCCCTGAGCCTGGCATGGACAAAAATATATGCCGTTCTCAATTCACTCCAAATCGAAGCTTCCAAAGTTCATTTCCACAGCCAAATATCACATTAATCAGAATGCCTTGGCACATTATATTGTCAATCGGATTGTCTGCCTCCTTAGTATTACTGGTATGAAATAAATTGGCATAACATCCTTCATAAATTGTCGAACTCTACAATTCGCACAACTTTGTCTGCCATCTTTGCCTTGATGTTTCCCTGGTATTCCCCAAGATACTGACATCATTAAATGTGAATCATCCAATAGGCATCCAAGTTACAAATGCCAGGGGTGTTTCTCTTGCATGTGTGGACTTCGCCTTTGAAGTAGTTTATCACAATTGTATTTTATATCGAATTAGTATAGATTAGTAAGTACTGTAATGTGAATCACTAAAACAGTCCAACCCAGCCGTGGCTTCTGGAATGAATCGGCGGGGTGGGGTTGATAACATGGCCTTAATTTGGAACATTGAGCAGTATTTTCTGTTAGTCAAAAACCTCCTTATGGGTGACAGGTCAGTTTCTTTACTATTTAGCCACAGTTTATGTATGTTTATATCAATACAAAGATTTCTGTCTACAATTGACACTTATGAATCCAAGAAATAATGTCCCAAAATGAGAGGGGTCTGCTCGTAAGAGGAGGTATTGTAGTTCCTGCAGTATGAACTGTCCACAGAAGAGAGGTGTCCACTGGTCAGAGTGTCCATTGGAGAGAGGAGCCTGTGTACTGTGATCAGTATTATGTGTGACTTGATGTTATTGCTAATTTAAAAATAGATTAAAGATGCCTGGTAAATGTATGTCATATATTTAATAGTGCTATTGAACATTTTAGAGAAGCCCACTGCTCCTACAAACCTAAAAGTAACCAATGTTACTCCCGCTATGATTGAGTTGACATGGGAAGCCCCAGAAGGTGGCGCTACAGTCAAGCAGTACATCATCGTCATGCGAGAGGCACAGAAGAAGAAATTCAAGAAAGTTGGGAAGGCAGATGGCAGCACCTTGACCTTTAGTGTGACATCATCATTGGAGGGAGGACACGAATACGTTGTGCGAGTCTATGCCGAGAACGAGGCAGGCATAAGTGAGGTGGCAGCAGAGGTGAGCTCGCCCATCGTGGTGCCCATGGAAGAGTTGAAGGACGTTGAGGCTCTTGCAAAGAACATCACACCTGTGGAAGTGACAAAAGAAAAACCAGAGAAAGTAAAAGAAGAATCAGAGAAAGTTAAAGAAGAACCAGAAAAAGTTAAAGAAGAACCAGAGAAAGTAAAAGAAGAACCAGAGAAAGTAAAAGAAGAACCAGAGAAGGAAAAAGAAGAACCAGAGAAGGTAAAAGAAGAACCAGAGAAAGTCAAAGAAGAACCAGAGAAATTCAAAGATGAACAGGAGAAAGACAAAGATGAACCAGAGAAAGTCAAAGAAACTCCAGAGAAAGCAGAAAAATCAAAAGAAGCTGTAAAGTCTGAGAAGGCAAAAGAAGAGGTGTCAGTGGAAGCAGTAAAAGATGAGGTGGAAAAAGTGAAGGAGAAACCCACTCTTCCCTCTGCACCCCGCAACGTGGGCATTGCCAAGGTAACGGGAGACAGCATTAAGGTGAGTTGGGAGGCACCGGAGACCGAAGGGGGAACTCCACTGAAGAGCTTTGTCGTTGCTGTTAGAGACGCAGCCAAAAAGAAATTCAAGGACATTGGCAAGGTTGATGCAAAGACCTTGTCCTTCAAGGTGAAGAAGCTGAAGGAAGGTCATGAGTACTTTGTGAAGGTGTATGCAGAGTCGGAGGCTGGGTTGAGCAAGACGGCCGGAGAGTTGGCTGCTCCTGTCAAGGTCGGACTGCCAATAGCACAGGTCAGTAAGATCACTACGGCGAGACATCTGTGTTAATTTTTGCACATTTAACGAAAATCATATGTACAGACCATTAGCTGCAAAGATTAGAGTGAAAGATGAAAGCTAACTTTGTTGATTGTTTTTTCACCTCTCTGTAAGTGTTCATTTATTTTAATACATCTTTTGACAGTCATTGTACTTTTTTCTTATTTTTCCTGTATGCTGAATTTCACCAAGTGTTTAAATGTGCTTGTTTTATTATTGTTTTTTGCAAGTACAAAATGTGTCAAACTGTAGTTATGTTGTAAGGTGGCATGTTTTGACAGGAGTCGTCAGATGAGGTGGACGCTGTGAAAGTACAGCAGGCTGCCCCAGAGATCACAGTGGCTCCAAAACCTTCATCTGTCAAAGAGGGCGATACTATCAAACTGAGCTGCCAACTTAAAGGTAATGCCTCTTGTTGCCAGTCTTCTTCAAGTCCAGCCATTGTCAGGTTATATGTTATAATTATATTATAATTAACTTAGCAACATCGAATCAAAAGTTCAAAACGCTCAGTTTTACTAAGATTCATCACATTGGAAGTTAGTAGAAAGCAGCACTGGGGCGATAAGACAATGTTGTAGAGTTTGGGAAATTAGAAATGTTCTATTGCCTGGGTAACTGGGTTGTTTTCATGAAATAGAGCGTAATTTTTCTTGTTTCTTTGTCATGGGTCTTTGTAGAAAAACACATTTTGTTGTGAAAGGAGTTCCTCATTGTTAGATATAACTTCTTCTGTTGAAATTATAGTTATGACAATGTTCGAGTTAGTTGCATTAATAAAATGCCAGAATTGGTAGTTAAAAAGTCAGTGCTGAACTGTTTTCCTTCCAGGCATCAGAAATGTTGCAGCTCAGTTGTAATCACTTGTGATATAAGAAATATGTGTGCTTTGTGTCTGTTTATGTCCACCACTTTTTATGCATTTGTCAACTGAACATAATTTCATATTTTTTAACACGTGTTTGGATGAATGTTCAAGACATATATAAAACTGGTGTTTCCTGAGCAGTAATGCATCTTTCAAAATCACCAGGAAAATCAGATTCCGCAAAATCACCACCAACAAAGGACAGTGCAAGAACAAAACCGAAGAAAGCTTCTGAAAAGTCACCTGTAATAGATTCTGTAAAGCCAGCATCAGAAAAAGATCCTAAAAAAGAATCTGAGAAATCACGAAAATCAAGAAAAGATTCTGAAAAATCACGAAAATCAAGAAAAAATTCTGCAGAATCTGCCTCAACGAAAGATTATGCAAAATCACCCTCAACGAAAGATTCTGAAACATCTCTCTCAACAAAGGACCCGGAAAAATCACTCTCAAAGAAAGATTCTACAAAATCACTCTCAACGAAAGATTATGAAAAATCACTCTCAACGAAATATTTGAAAGGAAAATTACTCTCAAGGAAAGATTCTGCAAAATCACTGTCAAAGAAAGATTCTGCAAAATCACTGTCAAAGAAAGATTCTGCAAAATCACCCTCAACAAAAGATTCTGCAAAATCACTGTCAAAGAAAGATTCTACAAAATCACCCTCACCAAAAGATTCTGAAAAATCAGTCTCAAAGAAAGATTCTGAAAAATTGGCCTCGAGAAAAGATTCTGCAAAATCGTCCTCGGCGAAAGATTCTGCAAAATCACCCTCACCGAAAGATTCTGAAAAATCGGTCTCGAGGAAAGATTCTGAAAAATCACTGGCAAAAAAAGATTCTGTAAAATCACCCTCAACGAAAGATTATGAAAAATCACCCGCAATGAAAGATTCTGAAAAATCACCCGCAATGAAAGATTCTGCAAAACCTCTGTCAAAGAAAGCTACAAACTCTCTCTCAACGAAAGATTTTGAAAAATTGCACTCAACTACTGAATCTGCAAAATTGCCTGGAACAAAAATGTCAAAGCTAGATATTGCTAAATCACTATTGAAGAAATCCTCTGAAAAAACAGTACCTAGAAAAGATTTAGCAAAATCAATATCAAGAAAACAATCTGAAAAATTGGCATCACACAAAGATTCTGAAACAACAACACCAAGAAATGATTCTGAAAAATCAGCACCTGGAAGAGATTCTGTTGGATTGACATCGAAAAAGGATCATGACACACCTGTATTGGTCAAGTTACCTATAAGGACAGCCTTGGAGAACTCTGTGGAATGTCTCCTGACTCGGCCACTTGCAGTGACCACACAGCTGGTCAACAAACCTGTCATGTTGACCATTACAAAGACCAGTGAAACGAATAAGGAATTGGCACAGGATGCCACATCCCTTGTGGGGCAAACTGACACCCAACAGGATGCCGACGGTAAGACTAGGCTCCCATCGACTGGGATGAGAATGGGAAGGAGCCCTGTGAGGGACAGGTGGGTGTCCCGGAGACATCCGACAGCATCGCCCCAGCACAAGTCTGTCCGCGAGGGCGGGGTGATACTCCTCACCTGCTCACTGTCAGGTTAGACCTGCATGGCTAGCACAGCTACATGGTGCATCACACAGTGCTCGTTGTGTGCATTGTAACATTCTGTGTATCTTAGCCGTGTAACTGATACAGTTTACAGTGTTGTAGAGCATATTATGTATTGTCCTAACTATATTTAATGTCATAATTTAACAGGTGTTGTAAGTATTGCTATGCCTTATACATGATTTGTGTAAGATTGTATTTTTATTTGTTGGTGTTTTAACCTTTATATAATTATTGCAGGACATGTATAACAAGCATTGTCTGTAATTGACAGGTTCAGTTTAACATTTATATGTATGTGTATATATGACTTGTATGTGCCTGTGTGTATGGTATTAGATTGTTTGTCTTACCTATATTTATTTGGTTGTGTCTAATGTAATTGTTGTACCTGTTGGGTGTTGTCACCTGTCTAGTTTCTTGTATAGAATTGATACTTATTGTTGAATAGGTGCAGCATTGTAACTATGTTGATCTAGTGGACTCTCACTATAAGGAACATGTTGGGGCTTAGCCAAAACATTCCATATAAACGATATTCTATATATCCACGGGGATGTAAAACAGTTCAGGCCAGAACAAGGATCTCAGAGTTGTTCCTTTTAAGCGGATATTCCTTACAATCCTTATAGCGAGAGTCCAGTGTAATAATTATACTGGATTATAGCAAATACATTTCTCATCATCAGAATAGTGAATGCTGTTAAGTAGTGATCCTCAGTAAATAATAACTCATGTCAAAGTAACTTCACAAAGGCTGAATTGCATAAAATCTAGTGGCGTAAGGTAATTTCATGTCTTGACCTCTGAGAGTGACCTCATGAAATGACCTCACACTGACCTCATGACCTTGACCGCAGGTGAAGAGAACGCCACTGTGTCGTGGTCAAGGAATGGCAAGCCACTGAAGGTTTCAAAGAAGGACAAACGTGTGAAGATCGGTTACAACTCGAAGGAAAAGCTTTACTTCCTTGAGATTGCGTGTGCCACTGTGGACAATGCGGGCGAGTACTCCGTCACTGCCAGCTCTGATGGAGGTGAGGTTTCCAGCACTGTTGCCGTGGTAACTGTCGAACCAAGTGAGAAGAAAACTAAGCCGATGTTGCCTCAGCTGCCAGAAGCTATCTCGGTGAAGGAGGGTGAAGACGTCAAGATATCCTGCACCATCACAGGTTCGTGCATGATTGGTTTATTCTTTACGGATTTTGTATTTCTTCTCTTGAAATTATGTAGACATTTACTAAAAACTGTCAGTTGGTGTTAGTGTATTGCACCCTTGAAATTAAGTATATTATTATTCTTGTGCCGTGTGGTTCCAAAGTAAATGTATTGTCTATCGTCTCGCTAAGGTATTACTGCTTAAACATAATTAGTTATTATATAAATAACAGTTTTAAAACTGTTTTCATTTATATTGCAGTTCTCTAATTTGTGTCAACCTTTACTAATATATTGTATAATTATGTAGGACTGAGTTTCAGGGTTTACTACTGGAAATGATCGTAACTAGTTCTTATTGCTTTGATAGTGTCTGGACCCTGTTATGAAAGTTCAACATATACAAACAAATGTGAGAACGGTGTATATAAATTGAACATGCAAATTACTAGAAATATTTTAGTTGTATAACTACAAGTGAAAGTGTGTGCACATATAAATTGACTAGCTGAATGAAACAATAGACTACCATCAAAGTGAGTCAAGTCGTTATCATATAGGTGACTCTTTATGACATGAATGATGCAACAACATGTCATGTGTCTTCACTGACAGCGGTGCCTAAGCCAGAAGTGAACTGGTCCAAGAACAACAAGCCAGTCACATCGAAGGATGACCCGCGTGTCAAGATCACATCCAAGGAGCACACGTACAGCCTGAGGATAAAGAAGGCTACAGGAGTTGACAGCGGGGAGTACACCGTGACAGCTGTCAACAGTGAGGGCATGGTCTCTCACGCCATCCCTGTCACAGTGGTTGCAGAGGGCAAGGAGGCGGAGCCTGTTGCTAAGAAGGAGGAGCCTGTTGCTAAGAAAGATGAACCAGTAGCTAAGGAGGAGGAAGAGGCAGTGAAATTGCAGTAAGAATTGTTTATGTACATGAAATGTGAATTTCAACTTCTGAACACATGTATGTATGAAAGAAGCCACTATTGGCTATGATTTATGACACAGTTTTCCTTCTCTTGAGTTAATTAGTCCATTACAGTGTGGGATTTTTTATTTCCCCTTGCATAGATTTGAGGTAGAAGGGACCAGCGGCCTTTAGTCTCATCCAAAAGACGCAGGCAAAGTGGAGTGAATGAAAGTTTAGAAACGGTACCTAAATGATGTTTGGAATAAGTGCATACTTTTGTGTGAACATTGATTTGTGTGGTGCTGACTGGTCAGTGAGTGCGTTGCCTGTGGCAGACCTGAAG
Organism: Lamellibrachia columna; assembly: GCA_963662155.1. Lineage (NCBI taxonomy): Eukaryota > Metazoa > Annelida > Polychaeta > Sabellida > Siboglinidae > Lamellibrachia > Lamellibrachia columna. Next base: position 17,238,158 of record OY759271.1, on the reverse strand, counting down.
TGAAGGAAGCCCCAGCTGAGGAGGAAGATGGTCCGGAATTCACCTGCAAACCAGAGCCAATTGTCATTGACGAAAAACAAGAGATCTTAATAATTGCTAGTATCAAAGGTGGGTTGATGTCATTGTCTCTGCTTAGGCTGGGAAAACAGATAAACTGATCCTTTATTAAAAAGTTTATAAAACATTTTGTTTTCATGTAAGTTAAGCTGGGTTTATATGAGGCAATATCAATTACAGCATTATCATCCGTGTAAAGTGTACATCGCTGTTATGCATTGTGGTGATATCTCGAGTCAAGTCATTATTACATCATCATCCCATGCAAAGTGTACATCACTGTTATACATTGTGGTGACGTCGCATAAAATAGAACTGATCCTATTTTGAAATGATTTCACATGCGACATGAAATAGCAATGACCTTTTTTAATGATGTAGTTATCCCCTTGTTGCAGCAGTGATATCGCCTGGCTTTAATCTCTTGAGTGTTTACACGGTGCTGAGTCTACTGACTATGTGCATGCAGGCATGCATCATCCACACACATTATAATGATTTGGGCATAGTCAGTGCATAGCATAGATTTGTTTACAGAACTATACTAGATAAATATCCAAAAGAAACAAAGATGAAATGTTTATCATTGAAACATCAGTAAGCAAACCCTATTTTACCTGTGACATAACCACTGCATTGTTGGTTGCAGGTACCCCAGCACCCTCTGTCACATGGTCCAAGGGGGGTAAGCCCCTGAAGACCAGCAAGAGAATAATAGAATCGAGGGATGGTGAAAAGTATTGTCTGCGAATCCCCAGAGCGGTGGTGGCTGACAGTGGCGAGTACACATGCACTGCCAACAACGCCGGTGGAAGTGCTTTCTGCATGGTCATTGTCACAGTCGAAGGTTAGTGGTGGACCCGTCAAATACTGTTGATATTTCATGTTTTTACTCATATGGGAAATAAAATATCTTATTTTTATGTAGAAATCATGTTGGATGTAGAGGCAGTTCCCAGAAAAATATGACTGAATGTTTTATGCAGGCATTGTTGATTGTGCATCTAAAGTAACATGCTTAGAAATTAACAGTGTATTTTGTCTTGGTTGTGGGAATATACAAACTCGTTGGCATTAAGCTTTTGCTTTCAAAAACTGGAATTTTTATAATAAAAAACAATCCAAACTTAGACAAAGCTGCCGTAAGCATTAAGGTATATACATATTTTTTACACATGATATGACCTCTACTGCAGAGGTCGACAGCGAGGTGGAAACAGCCGACAAAGACCAGGCCATCATGGAGAAGCTGTCAACGAAGATTGCTGAAGCAAAGAAGAAGCTAGGAGGAGACGGAGGAGAGGTTGTCTTTGAGACATACACAATGCTGGGCAACTATGTTGATAAGGACACAGAGGTGTCACTGAAGAGTGGCGAGGTTGTTGAGGTGATGGACGCAGAGAGTCCTCATGGCTGGCTCGTGAGAAAACATGATGACAAGAGTAAGGTATGACTGCATCACCTTGTTCCAAATATTCTTTTCATTCAATAGTTAAAATTACTTTGATTAGATCACAGTTAAACTTCTAGTGTATTTTATTCAGTGCTTTGAAGAAATAAAAAAAATTATTTTATTAAAATGTGAGGTGCCTGCCTCGCCCCAGACTACATGGAAAGGAGGAGAGCAACAACATTTTATTCATCTTTTAAAAGACATTCAACAAATATGATTTGGCATTAAACTATTGGACCAGTTGTGCTTTTTTATAAAACAGATTAAATATTGTGTAAAACATTTTATATAGATCACATTTTAAACATATCCACTATTACTGTAAATTTTCTAATTGTAGCCGCATCCTTAATTAAAGCTGCACCCCGACTTTTGACATAAACCCCGACTTTCCTCCGCACTGTGCAGGCAAAAACCTTATTTAAAGCCACACCTCAACTTTGAGCCAAGACCGTTTTAACGCTTCGTGTGACGAATTTCGAAGTGCACACAATTAGGAACAATTTAAATGGGTTCTGCAAAAAAGTTATAAACTTTGCTAATAATTATCATAAATGAATGAATGAGGTATAATTTTATTGTTAAAAGAGTCTTTAATGTAATACAATGATAATAAATACATCACATTATATTATCATGGGAATGTTACTATGTGAATTTCGTCAAAACGGAAAACAAAGATAAACAAATATCACTGTGCTACCAGATAATAACTGGGAGGCTGAATGTCCATACACTCAGTGGGAGAAATGTAGCCATACATGTTGGCTATACAATAACGTTGCATGTATTGCATCAGATTAAAAATGCTACCCGGGGTCTGTCTGTTGTTGTACCAGCTGTTTCAACTTCAAAGGTGTTTGAGTGACAGCTGGTAACTATGTAATAACTGGACATCTCATCAGCTGCAGCTGGCAAGAACGGATATTGTGGTTTTACTTATTTCTTTGAAAGTTCCTGTTGTTGTGTCATCGTTGGCCTACTGCCCTGGTACTCACAGTATTTGATCAAATGTTAGCGCATTCAATTCAACAAGCCTGGACATTGTTTATTTACTCTCGTGTTGTTTCTGGGGTTGTGCACTGCTGACTTCACACAACTTTTCAGGTGATCATGAAACAGGGAATGGCAATGCATGTTGATTACATAATCAGCAAGGCGTGACCGTTATTCAGAACTACTGATTGATAGATTGGTCTAGTTCGCAGACAGTTTACTGGCATGCGTTAACGGGATCACTGACAACCCAATAAGCCAACTTTTGCAATTTTTTCGCCAAGTTACTGTATTTAAAGCCGCACCCCAACTTTGCCGTCATCATCGATTCGGCTACACACTATTTTATTTAAGCTGTGGCTACAAATAGAGAATTTACGGTATGACATTTTTTTATTATTAATTTAAGTTATTAATCACTCTATTATATCTACATATTGTTGGCAGACACTGGATTATACTATTGTGAATCTATCATTGTTAAAAACATAAAATAAAACTGTTTGCCAGTGACTTACAGAAATAGTACATATATTGTGTGCAACTCTAGATCTGCTACGTGCCTGTGGAGCTGCTGGTGTCCAAGGAGAAGGGGAAGAGAGGGGAGTCTTCCGACGAGGAAGAAGGTGGGATGAAACTAAAGGAGGTTAGTAGTATGAACTAAAGCAGAACACACAGAAACAACAGCTATTTGTGTAAATACTTTAATATAATGTTCATTTTAAAAGCCCACTGTAGTATGTCTGTCTGCTGGTAGTTGGCATATCAGTCTTGTTAAAGGGAATAACAACAAGGCACTAGCTAAAATACTTTGTCTGTACACAAAGTTTAATATTGTATGTGCTACATGCCAAATAAAAAAATTAGGAACAACTTATTTATAGGTAAAATTAGATGTTTGATGCATCTAACTCGCAAAGCGTGCATAAAATTCGAAGTTAATGAGATGAGTGATCAAGTGGTTTTGTGACATCGATGATGAGATGGGTTTACATTCAGTCAGTGATTTCTATGCAATGCTTCAGTATAGTTTCACTCGCGTTACTATAGCGAGTGATGGCAATATAAATTTTCCAGAATAAAAAGCCTAGCTTCGTGGAGATAGGCGTAGAAGATATAGCTAGCTTTTGGTTTTTTTATTGTTACATGGAAATAAGAGTAATGTTTGACAATGTGACGTGTATATGTATGGGAAATATATGAGAAATTTGGCAGCTCTAGGTGGTTGTTTTCGTGGTTAGGTCAGAAAGTAAACATCGCAATAGCAGGAGTGGTGGTGATTTTGGCCCAACTACCATGTTATTTCAGCTTGGTGATTTCGGTGATTGATGTGACACGCAAGATCTACTCAGTTCTAGCTATTAATGGATTAGCCTTCACTTTAAGGGTTTGCTATTCCTATACTTCATCAAAGGGATGCCAAGTTTAACTAGATACTGTTGACGTACAATGCTTGATCTGTTTTGTACAGTGAGCTGGTGTGAATGAAAGACCATGCTTCACATTCAAAATGATCTAATGAAAAAACTGTATAGATCAAAGACCATATGCAGGTGGCTCCGTTGTATTCACAATACAATAATCGCTTGTCATTGTCATTGCTCTGTATTTGATTGAATAAAAAAAACATGGAGAGAATTTCCCCTGATGAGGGACAATGCTTGAAAATCTGAAATATAGAAACAAGATATTATGATAATTGTAATTTAATTCATTTAAATTATTCAACTGTATATAATATTATTGTTTATGCAGAACAATGACGCAAGTCCAATGAGGAGTGAAGTAGGCCAAATTAATGATAATTTATTAATCATGTACCAACAATTGTGTATGCATCCACTTTCAATTTTACATTCATTAGCACACAATCATAGTCTCATTGACTGTGTGTTAAAATGGAAACAATATAGCTCTGTATTTTATGCGAAAGGAAGCAAAAGCTATAAAAGCAGTTACAAAGTAACAATTTCGGGTTAATGTGGAACAAAATCAATTAACAAATGAGAGAATAAATAGTATGCTTTATTCACAGTAAAACACATTAAACTTCATGTGCTCACTACACAATCATTTGGGCTGATATCACTATGCCGGTTGTGCTCTGAAGCCGAAGTTACCAGAATTGCTGGCCAAACTCTCTAAAAAAATGCTGTCCGAATTCACCGTGAGCCGACATCACCTGTATCCACGCTGACAGCTCGCTTCGATCTTAGATGGACCATGGTCGTCAACGTTCTGTGGATTGGTGGCATCACCATAGCTTCCACTACTGGGAATAATGTGGGCACATCATCCTCTTTCAAAGTTAACCAAGGGCTGCACCTTCTCTGGTCCGGATCGCAGTCAAAACAAGTTTTCTCGAACAGGCTGTGTTTCCTCGGCTTGACATTTGCTTTTTTTAAACAAAGTTGGCTCCATAGGAAACTTAGACCAACTACATGTTACTTTATTCTTACTACTGTTTGCATTACAATAAAATGCCACACAATAAACCATTCTGACGCTTGCTTGTAAACAACCGCTATCACTGTCAACAGTACGGTGAATGAATTGAAAGTCCCAGTCTCGTAGCACTTCCTTATCATCATTGACATCACTTCGAAGCTTGCTGATAAGCATGTAAAAAAATTATGCATAATCGAGGCAGGCCGGTAGAACAGAGTATTATTTGGAATTAATAATTAATGGGATTCTAATTAATTTTTCTGTGTTGTTGAAATGGAAATATACTACAAGATGTAATATAATATGATTTCAAGCAATTGTTGTTATTCCCTTTAACTATATATGTTTGGTTGATTGGGACATGAAATAATATCTATTGTTTTAGTAATTTCCACGTGTAATCTGACTCAATATTCTGCAAAGATTCCTCGTCATATTAGCCAGTTATCGTTAATACATTTTTTACAAGATCATGTGCTAGTTATAATCGATTGTGATTGATTATAACATAAATTGATAATAATTATATGTTTATCTTCAAATCATTGTAATTGACTCATGTAATTGATTGTAATGAAAGAGTTATTTTTGTTGTTACTGTAACGTTCCATACATCCAGACTATTAATGCCCTGACATTGATTCTTGCACAGACATTGAGGATTTCTTCTAGTTCAATTTAAAAACGTTATTTTGAGGATTGGTCACTAGAATAAGTAATCGCTTCTCAAACTAGTGATCCGGCCTGCCACCGGCATATACAAATTAATTCAATTGTAAATGAAATATTTTTGGAATGCTCTAATAATATTTAACATTTAGCAATGTCGTCCAGTTTATACCGTAGATGAATCCTGTCTTTCCCTCACCCAGCAGGTCAGGCCTGTCTACATGGCTGTGACTGACCACCGACCATCTGACACGGCTGGTCTGGCCCTGACCGAGGGTCAGATAGTGGAGGTGTTGGACTGGAGCAGTGCTGACCACTGGCTGTGTCGACTCAAGGATGACCCATCCACTCAGGGTCTCGTACTGCCCAGTTACCTTGTGGTCAGTACTGGCGACAACAAGCTGGACACACGGACCCCTCAGGAGCTCTTCAGGGAGGAGGTGATTCGCATCAAAGACCCAGCGCAGGAGGCCATCATGAAGCGACGGTAGGAGCAGTCATTGTGACAGGGAGTAGTCACTGGTGGGAGCAGCCATCGTGGTAGGAGCAGTCATTGTGTAGTGGGAGCAGTCATTGTGGTGGGAGCAGCCATTGCGGTAGGAGCAGTCATTGTAGTGGGAGCAGCCATTGTGGTAGGAGCAGCCATTGTGGTAGGAGCAGTCATTGTGGTGGGAGCAGTCATTGTGGCAGGGAGCAGTTATTAACTTAACTAGACTGTTTGTGATAGGTGGTATGATGGAACAGAGCAACAGTCTTAAATGGATCTTGCATTTTTAGGTCTTACAACAGGAATTTTCTTTAAAATTTCAACTGATAGTTTTATTACCAAATAAACGCATTGCTCCTGCAGGGTGTTTGAAAAAAAAATTTCTTTTATTTTGTTTTCAAGTTGTCATTGTAAAAGTTCTTAAATTGTTTAAATATTGGTCTTAAAAGGTCTTAAATTGTAGAAGTATTGGTCTTAAGAGATCTTAAATTGTAGAAGTATTGGTCTTAAAAGGTCTTAAATTGTTGAAGTATTGGACTTAAAAGGTCTTTAATTGTAGAAGTATTGGTCTTAAATAGGTCTTAGATCTGAACAGATCAATGTCACACATGTCCTAAGGCAATATTGTGAGGAATGTAGTGTTGTTTGCAATGAACAATCATCTTAGATGTTGCTACGCAGTTCTAGCCCCATCAATATGTTCAGCAAATGTAGCAGTATTGCAAGGAACCATAACTGTTGGTTATTAAAGGATCGGTTATTGTCATGCAGGTATGCCCTGAAGGATATGTGGGAGTCAGAGAGAGAGTATGTGCGTGACCTTACGTTCACCATGGACACTTACTACAAGGCGTTCGACAGTCCCGATCTGCCCAAGGAACTGAGCGGCAAGAGGGACGTTGTGTTTGCAACACTTCCTGACATCTTTGAATTTCATAAAGAGTAAGTCTTGGCAATACAGGAATGTCAATGTCAATGTACAGTAAGTCTTGGCAATACAGGAATGTCAATGTACAGTAAGTCTTGGCAATACAGGAATGTCAATGTCAATGTACAGTAAGTCTTGGCAATACAGGAATGTCAATGTCAATGTACAGTAAGTCTTGGCAATACAGGAATGTCAATGTCAATGTACAGTAAGTCTTGGCAATACAGGAATGTCAATGTCAATGTACAGTAAGTCTTGGCAATACAGGAATGTCAATGTACAGTAAGAAAAACAATAGCAGTGAGAGGTTTATTGTTAACTGCTGCCACACTGCCAAAAAGCAACTTGAATCATAGTCATAGTACTAATGCAGAACTGCCGGTTCACACGAATCACCAAACTAACCAGTTCTACCAACAAATGGCTGAAACACCGGTTTTAACAAATCGATGGAAGGAACTTTTATAATATGACTAAATATTTACATTACCTGAAATTCTTGTTTGGATTTCATTTGTTGTCTTTCAGTAAGTTCCACAATGAACTACTCGAGTGTCCGAACGATGCTAAAAGTATTGGAGAGACGTTCCTCAGAAACGTAAGTACGCAGTGATGTTTTTATTAAACCCATCACACCATTCTTTCTTTCTATGTGAGGCAGCATATGCTGAAACCACCTAAATTGAGATTTTGTGATGCCACACAGTTGTTAGTGATGGAGGTAAAAGTGTTTGCGGCAACACGTGCACGTTAAATATGTGATGCTATTGAATGATGAAATAGCATATTTTTTATCTGTTGTTTAACTACATTTGTTTGTGCATTAAAAAACATGATTGATCTCAGAATGCACAAATTAGATATAACATGTTTTGTGGATGAATGCTTCAACTCAAGTGTTAGCAGATTTAAAGATGTGTTGACGAGTTGGTCTCACCACCAGGTGCACTGCCAGAATGCTTTCCCAGTTGATACATTATAAAGTGGAAAATAGCACCAGTTAATGTTAATTTTTAATAGTAACAACAGCAACAGTGACAATGCAGGGGTGGTGTACATTATAATGAGTATCACATGCTGTTTGTACCAGAGAGACGGCTTCCAGAACTATGTGACGTATCTGAGAGACAGAGATGCTGCAGACAGAATCGTGTGTCTCGACTCGACTGTCACCTTCCTCAAGGTTAGACGTGTCACATAATGCCATCCCTCAGTTCCTTTCACTTTCACTCTTGCTAATCTTCTTTGTTATCTTCATGAAGCTTTGGGGCATCAGATGTTGCTTATTTACCATCATGTCTTAATTCGTTTGTAAGTTGCTACTAATGACCTATTAAGAATAGATCTGGGATAGGCATGTCAGTGGCTTTCCAAGGGGGATTCTGGACAGCCCTTGAAATTAGGTAATTTTATGTCTATGTACCCGTGCTAAGGAGGCTATATAATAATAATTACTACAAACTGGTCCCATCTGTCAGAGAACCACTGTCTAATTAATAACCAGGGTGTCACGGTGTCTGTCCATGGAGAGCCTCTGACAAGTGCTTGTGCGATTAGCTGGACAAACATGTTGACATTCAGACCTTACATTTACACTAGGGTAGACTAGAGCTAGACATTTAAACACGACAACATTAACACTCGACTAGACAACAGCTAGTTGTTTGCACGTTAGTAGATTAATGTAAGATGTTTACACCCATGGCTAGATCAGTGTAATTTAATGCTAGACAAACATGGTTAGATTAAAGCTTGAAACTTGCACATGGATGAGTTATTGTTTGACATTTACAGCCTTGGATATATCAGAGGATATGTCAACTACCTATGAATAGATTTTACTACCAGCCAGGTCTGGTTTATGTAATTCTAGCCGAGTTACCCGACGTTGCACAGGACAAAAAGGCAATCACTGCAAGAGCTTATGACGTAATCTATGCCAAACGTCCACATAATATCCCCACCCCTGCGGAATTGTGTTGAATTTGTTTATGTACGAACCGTCCTCATGGCCCCTCGGGCACACATCTACAAAATTTCAGCCCCAAAGATGCGAAACTGACGGAGATATGATTATACATACAGAGTTAGAAACTATTATAAAAATATGTTGATATCTTGATATGAGGCTTGCTTGAACTGCTGAATATAATATACTGTTGATATTCTACAGACTGTTAAACTAATGTATTGGTCATATCTAATTGTGTGCTTGCCCAGTGTGATTGTTTGAAACAAACAGTAAGTACATGTGGCCACCAGCTACCAGTTGTACACATGATTTGATAACCTATATTTACTGCTTTTTGAGCTTGAAATGAATAGCAAATTTTTTGTCTCAGATGAAATTCTTTGCATCATGATAATTGGCATTAGGACAAGAAACCTTGACTCGTTCAGACAAACTGACTTCAAAAAGAATATTCCCAAATGTTTATATTATGACACTATAGTATATCAAATTTGCTTTCATGAAAAAAGCCAACTTTGAAGTCTGAGTTAGTTGTAAAACCGTCAGGCTGGGTAAGCCAACCTGCACACTACCAGTACCTGTAGCACCTTGTCACCTGATGCCTTCTACTCCTTTCTCACCTGTCACTAATTGTACACTAGGAGTTGGCATCACCTGCTGAGGCTGACAACCCACCTGTGAACCCAGTAAGTATCCTTGCCCCGACCCTGCACTGGAGGTTAATACCACACCTGGTGTGCATATGTAGTGTTAACACAAAGTAATACTGTTGACTGCACATGTCTGTTTGGTAGTTAAGTGAAGCAACTTTCACCTCACATGAAAAATTCCGCAAAATCATAAGATGTTATATGCTCATCTTACATATTTGAATTTGATATACACCACAGATAATTTACAGATAAATACTAACTTTGTTAAGGACACATTTTAGATTTTGTGGTGTACCAACTGTTCAGTCATAGTGAAAGAATATGCTACTTGAAATACGTGCAACTCTTGCTACTTAATTAATTTAATTTAATCATTTGTTCCCTCACATGTGTCTACCTTTCATATTGCCCTTTATAATACCAGTCACTAAGAGAATGCTGTGTGCTACCATTCTCCCTCTTGGGTGGTCTGGTGACAGAGCGGGGTGAAACAGTGAATAGGGTTCAGTGGGTCCATGTGATGATGTCACTGGCATGTGTTGATAGATTGTTTTTCTGTGGTAGAATGACATGGAATGGAATGGTGACCAGCAGCTATGTTTTTGCAAAACATGGCCGCCGATCACCATTCCGTCATTGTTCTGCGACAGGAAAACACACCTGAATCTACACATAAAGTTTAAAAATTGCATTATGCCACTAATTGTCTACACATGCCAGTGACAGTCCCTTTGCTGTTTCCTGCTCATTCTAACAAATATGCACTGCTTTCTATATCCACCTAATCCTCCAGCTGTTGGATGAATAGATCCAGACTTTCACATCATCATCCTGTGCCCTGATGAACCCTAGAATAATAAAACATAATGTGCTTATCATAAGATCTTATTTTATGACTTATAACATTTGACCAGATGATAAAGCTTCAGGGAACCAAAACTGTTGTTACTCAACTGTTGAAATCCACTCACCAATATTAGTTCTTTAGATCGCTGTCACAATTCTGTAAATGTTTCATCAAACCAGCAATGAAATATGTGATATGCAGGAATCGAAGACAGGAATGGGGAAGGCGAGTGACAGCCAGATGGCGCTGCCTCAATACCTCCGTCGTCCTTGGCAACGCATCGATGAGTACATTAGTCTTCTGAAGGGTTTCATCAAGTACAGTCAGCGCGCTGAAGATGACTGCACACAGCTAGAGGAGGCTGTCAAGATGTTCCTCCAACTGAGGCACCAGGCTGATGATCTGATGGTCCTGCAGCACATATCTGGCTTTGCAGGACCCCTGGACCCACTCGGACCGGTCCTCGCCCACGTCAGTACATGAGCCTCCAATCAACTGACTTGGTTTCTTAATTGTTATGAAGACAACTTAGTTTGCACTCTTATGGGAAAGTTCTATGTAGTCATATCTATGTAGTATCAATTGTAAAAATAGTTCTTTAACATCAAACATTTATAATAAGTTAGACACCTGTCAGAATACTGGTATTGCTATGCGAATGAGCTGTTGTTCGGTGTCATGTGATCTGGATGTTGATTGTCACGTCCCAGTGATTTTCATGAAGCTACTGTCATGTGACAATTAACATCCAGGTCACATGACACTGGACAACAGCTCATTCGAACTAGTCGTTCCAGAATTCCTGATGAAGACTGCCGATGGCAGCTGAAACATTGAGTAAGTAATCTCAATGGTTGTGTTTAGAAGAAATTTGTTACTCATGTATCTACCAACTTATATGCATTCCCTGTTCTTCAATTTCTCCTGAGAAAGTAAGCCACCCAGTTGCTTGCATCTACCGCCTGTTACTTTAGGATGACTTCATCGTGTGGGATGGCATCGCCAGCGGCAATGGCAGAGATCGCCACCTATTGTTGTTTGAGAACAACTTGATGTTGACAAAGAAGCAGAGTGCAACGAAGCCTGGAGAGCAGGCCAAGTTCACCTTCAAACAACTCGTCCCGGTCAGTTGATGTCATGTGACTTTCTCTAGTGTAGTCAGGGTGAGGTGGTCAGTTGATGTCATGTGACTTTCTCTAGTGTAGTCAGGGTGAGGTGGTCAGTTGATGTCATGTTACTTTCTCTAGTGTAGTCAGGGTGAGGTGGTCAGTTGATGTGACTTTCTCTAGTGTAGTCAGGGTGAGGTGGTTAGTTGATGTCATGTGACTTTCTCTAGGGTAGTCAGGGTGAGGTGGTCAGTTGATGTCGTGACTTTCTCTAGTGTAGTCAAGGTGAGGTGGTCAGTTGATGTCATGTGACTTTCTCTAGGGTAGTCAGGGTGAGGTGGTTAGTTGATGTCATGTGACTTTCTCTAGTGTAGTCAGGGTGAGGTGGTCAGTTGATGTCGTGACTTTCTCTAGTGTAGTCAGGGTGAGGTGGTTAGTTGATGTCATGTGACTTTCTCTAGTGTAGTCAGGGTGAGGTGGTCAGTTGATGTGACTTTCTCTAGGGTAGTCAGGGTGAGGTGGTCAGTTGATGTCATGTGACTTTCTCTAGTGTAGTCAGGGTGAGGAGGTCAGTTGATGTGACTTTCTCTAGTGTAGTCAGGGTGTGGTGGTCAGTTGATGTGACTTTATCTAGGGTAGTCTGGGTGAGGTGGTCAGTTGATGTCATGTGACTTTCTCTAGGGTAGTCAGGGTGAGGTGGTTGGCAGCTGTTTCGTTTAACCCGGTGCATCGATGTAGCTTTCTAAACAACATTGTTTATTTTCTGAATACAGTTCATAAGTTTTTGTGTTATGATGGCTGAAGTGGCAAATACAAAGTTGCTTACTGTCGATGTAATTCAAAGTTTCATGTAGTTAAGCTTGCGGTTAAATGTGATGCATTTCCAATTCACATACAGTTACATTTTAATGGTCCCCATGTGATGCATGGGATAAACAAAGGGCTTCCCTAAGTGTTGGTGTCACAGATTCTGTGTCAGTGGTGGCACTGGTAAATTTACTGAGACAAGATTGCCACTAAAAAGAAACAAGCAGACGTGCCAGGACAACAGCACATGTTACATAATATGGTTAGTTCTTTAGTTGGGAAATTATAATGTATGTAATTTTAGTAATTCAATTTTATCAATCCATACGTGTTTATTTTCTGCCTGTAGTTGTCAGACTTGGCCCTGAATCGACTGGAAGACACCAGTCCACAGTTTGCTCTCTACTCGACCAAGACAGACAGACGAACCTTTCAGGCAAAGTCCGTTGAAGTGAAGCACACATGGTGTGACCTGTTGGCCAAGTATTGCAAACAGTATGGTAGGTCTCTGCCGGTGACTGTGGAAAAGGGCATTGGTGACTTGTTCATGTTCAATGACAGTTTGTGTCATTATAAGTACCTATGTCCCATTGTATGGGTAAATCTGATTAACAGCGGCCTTTTCTTTAGAGTTTTACTCATCTAAATATTGAATGTTCTTTATGTAGATTCTTGAGGTGAACTGTTGAACTTATGGGTGTAATAATTATGTCTACTGTGTGTTGTTTATCTTTCTATCTGTCTGGATGTTTAAAATGAGGCTACCTTGTACTGGCCAGTTATCATCCTCTCAAGTCATGGCAGTGTTTTCTTGTAGATGTGCTCACATGAGCATATACTGTTACATTGGTACACCACTATCGCATGTTTCAAGCAATATTTATCTCAAAATCTACTGAACGTTGTATTGCATAGGCAGTTAGTCGGTATTTATAATAAAACATTTTTCAGTAAGCCAGTAATTTGAAGTTTTGTTCTGCAGCCCTCTCGCAAGAGCAACCACGGTTTACAAAGCCTGCTTTATTATGCAGCTAGACTAACACTGATAATGCTTAGCTTAAGACAATGCTTTCCCTAGCACTGACTGTATGTGCTGGTTGAAACACTGCAGGCTCTTACTGTATCCCTGTCCTGTGTCACGCAGACGTCAGCCCAGACCTGCAGCTTAGTGTCGATGATGTTTATAGCGATAACGAGTCCGTGCTAAGTACCCGGGGTAAGACGTATACGTGCGGTGTGCACTCATCCACCTGTCCTCCTTCCTTCTGTCTCTCCGGCAGCGTAGAGTGTTGATGTTTTCAGTAATATTTGTTTTATACATCTGTCATAACAACTGATGCATGACAACTCACAATAACTGTCTCTCGCTTAGCCGACTTTAGTGTCTTCATGAACTATATCTATGTGTATAATTAATGGTATATATGTGTTTTGAATAACACCATTAAGTTACTAATATAAAACTTTATACAAAAAGTAAACTTTCCTCTAACCTCTGACTAAGCCATTAGTATTTGGCTTGCCAACTACCAGAACAAAGGGTCTACTATGTACATGTTGTAATTAGTGTCATTACACTGTCCTAAATACGATTATGCAAATTTTATTGCGATTACATCATCTTCCATATAAGAGAAAAATTCTTTAAAAAATTCCTTTAAAACCTGATAAGCCCTGAATTTCTGGGGGAGTTGATTTTGTTTCAACCCATGGGATTATGAAATGCACTGTAACATGTAAAGTCTTCATCAAAACCCTTACAATATATACATATTCTGAATCACAGAATATTTATCTTACCAATGGTAATAACACTATCAATGTTATGATTAACTGTGGATAATTAGCATATAATTAGCATATGTAAACAATCGCAAAGTAAAAAAATTAAATACGAAATCTAGTTTTATTTCGTCACTCATGGACAAAATAAAGCACAAAATGAGGCAAGTTTGGTACTGCAAGATAGGCCTACATGTCCTCTATGAGCAGCAAGAGAAATTATAATGATATCTGCATTTACCTGTGAAATATTACAATTAGCATGCAAGTACTATGATTTTGGTTGATCGCATATATACATATAAAGCGCACAAAACTGTTCACAAAATGCATAATAATGAATGTTTCATAGGTACATGTAATCTACTGACATATATCAGAGCACACCATGTATTGTAGTATAATAACTTATGGAAAAGAAAAGAAAAATTCAAGGAATATAAATGCAGTAATTCTGCAAATGTTAGTCAAATGTTGCGTCAAAAGACAATGAATACAGTAAAAACACATCATTGACACATCGATGTCGTTGTCTTGTCCGCTACTAATGTCATTTACATCCGAATTATCGGATGTAAAACCCAACAGATGCAATGCCCGCTCATAGTCATCATAACCATGAATCGTAAAACGTTGATGAGATATCGGTCACTTTCAAAAACATCGCAAAAATACTAATAATTGACGGATCGATTCGAGAAATGGCTCAAAACGTCCGCACACGTGTTGTCTTCATCCGGGCACCAACAGCATAATCAAAGCGAATGCGCGTGGCGCCACATGGCGATCAATATGAACACTACTTCCCAACGCCGAAATTTTGGTGTTCAGGGTGCATCAGGTTAAAAAGTCTTATATAATACTGTTTCAGTAATTAGGTCTGTTCAGAGCTGTGCAGCCTGATACATTTCCATGATTAATTAGTTAGAAGATGTAATCATAATAGAATGTTCATAATCGATAGTAAACAAATTACTCAAAATAGGTTACATCCTCAGAATTGAAGTATAGGCACTTGCTTGAAGGATGTCAGCTGAACATGTGGGTAAATGTACAATGTAATTCAATGAAATTGCTGTAATTGTAATCAATTATTATACAGGTACATTACAGTAGCTATATGAGCTGATTACAGATTACATCCTTGCCAACATTTCTGATTACAGTTACAATTACAGTTTTTTTTTTGTAAACGGATCCAACTATGCTCACTAGAACTTGTCCAAACTCATCAAAATTAACTTCAACAACTTACAACAATGAATGCAGTACACTTCAGGACATGAAAGCTCTTAATTGCTCAATGCACCTTTTGTGAAGACAACTTACCATAGCTTACCATCACTTATCAGAACTTACCACATGTGCTGTGACTGAATAGAACTTACATCCAACTCACCACCGTGACAGTGTAGTTAACAACACTAACACTGTTGTAGCAGAGAAACAACGAACAAGGCTGAATTCTTTTGATATTTGTCACTTGAGATTGACTTGATTTCAACTAAGTTTAACTCACTCGAGTGTTAAAGTTGTCTTGTTGGATGATAGTCACTAAGATGTCTTGGTGGACAGGATGAATAATAACAAGTGTAACATTTGAACTAATGTTTACCTGTATGATTCTTTTAGCAGTGTTTTGTAATAACATGTTGGTTACCTTGATAGATATAGATAATATATTGTGCAATATATATGTAGTTTGAGATGGGGCATAGAAGGAAGAAAGGCTGCACAATGATAGGCAGGAAGAAAGGGCACAGTGATGGGCAGGAAGAAAGGGCACAATAATAGGCAGGAAGAATGAGCACAATGATAAGCAAGAAGAAAGGGCACAATGATAGGCAGGAAGAAAGGGCACACTGATAGGCAGGAAGAAAGGGCACAATGATAGGCAGGAAGAATGAGCACAATGATAAGCAAGAAGAAAGGGCACAATGATAGGCAGGAAGAAAGGGCACACTAATAGACAGGAAGAAAGGGCACAATGATAGGCAGGAAGAAAGGACAATTATAGGCAGGAAGAAGGGGCACAATGATAGGCAGGAAGAAAGAGCACAATAATAGGCAGGAAGAATGAGCACAATGATAAGCAAGAAGAAAGGGCACAATGATAGGCAGGAAGAAAGGGCACACTGATAGGCAGGAAGAAAGGGCACAATGATAGGTAGGAAGAAAGGACAATGATAGGCAGGAAGAAAGAGCACAATAATAGGCAGGAAGAATGAGCACAATGATAAGCAAGAAGAAAGGGCACAATGATAGGCAGGAAGAAAGGGCATACTAATAGGCAGGAAGAAAGGGCACAATGATAGGTAGGAAGAAAGGACAATGATAGGCAGGAAGAAATGGCACAATGATTGGCAGGAAGAAAGGGCACAATGATAGGCAGGAAGAAAGGACAATGATAGGCAGGAAGAAAGGACACAATGATTGGCAGGAAGAAAGGACACAGTGATAGGCAGGAAGAAAGGACACAATGATAGGCAGGAAGAAACGACACAATAATAGGCAGGAAGAAAGGACACAATGATAGGCAGGAAGAAAGGACACAATGATAGGAAGGAAGAAAGGACAGTGATAGGCAGGAAGAAAGGACATAATGATAGGCAGGAAGAATGGGCACAATAATAGGCAGGAAGAAAGGGCATAATGAGGGGAAGTGTGCATGCACGTGTGTGAAAGCGCGTGTGTGGAAGCACGTGTGTGCAAGCACGTGTGTGGAAGCGCGTGTGTGGAAGCACATGTGTGGAAGCGCGTGTGTGCAAGCACGTTTGTGCAAGCGCGTGTGTGGAAGTGCATGTGTGGAAGCGCGTGTGTGCAAGCACGTTTGTGGAAGCGCGTGTGTGGAAGCACATGTGTGGAAGCGCGTGTGTGCAAGCACGTTTGTGCAAGCGCGTGTGTGGAAGTGCATGTGTGGAAGCGCGTGTGTAGCCAACCTTTACATTCCTACATGAAGCATAGGTTGCTGACGACTTGTGTGGGTTGTTAGGCTATGAGACAGCAGGCGACTCAGATACAGAGAGCTATTATTCTGCTGCAGAGTTGGAACCTGAGGCCACACGGCCCAAAGTGCTGGTCAAGCTGCAGCCGGTCACTTGTGACGGTCAGTATGTTCTGCCTAGTTCATGCATGCTTGTTTTGTGTCCAATCTACGTTTACATACACACCTTTGATCTGCAGTCTTCCAGTGCATCTTTGATCTCATTGTTTCTAACCCCACCTGTAGGCTAAATACATTTTAATGTGTATCCAAATACATCACAAATACATTGCATATATATCTTTTCTAAGTCAAATATATATTTATTTATTGAGTAGACTAATATAGTTGGTAATTTTTTATTCAGATGAACAGTTCTTTTTATTTTCTTTATTAACTGTTGTCAACAATTTATGAACGTTGTTTATTGATGACTAACGGCGAGATGGCGTCACGTCTAAAAACTTCGTACCACAAGATCCTTGCAAGATTGGCTCTATGCGATGAAGTACCAGACAAGGATCAATATTTATGAGTTGGACTGTATTGTTTTCTATTGGTCACTCAAAATTACCATTTTCTATCCTTCAGATACCACATAGAATATAACCAGTTTGACCACTTCGGTGAATTTATAAAAGCAATGTTTCTGTGTGCTCAGAGTGACATGGTCATCAGATTCTTTTTCGAGAAAACCCAGGTTTAAATTTTTTTTGCTGCCGTTTTGAAACTAGGACAATTTCGTTCACACCACCTTGCCTCAGTTCACTTAGCTGTATAAATGAATACTGGGCTATAGACAGTGGTGCATATAAATGAATAAGTATAAGTTGTTGCTCTCCTGTTTATCCCTGAAGTCTGGGGTGAGGCTGACACGGATGCCAGTTGTCAATTTTTTTTCCCTTCCTCATCTCCACCAACTGTCTCCACTTCCCCCATCCCTTGCTCTCATTCTCTACTTCCACTAAATATCTCTTCACGCAGTCCTCCCGTCTCGGTCTTCTTCTTTTTTGTCTACCCTCCACTCTAATTGCCTCTGCAGTAATTGCATAGTATTTGTGCAGGAATTGCGGCATGGCTGAATTTTCACAGAAAGGTTGTGTTGTTGTAAGGAACAGGTCTGCCTTGAGGTGAAGTGTAAAGCCCTCTGAGCAGAGTGGATTCTGCATTATATATCTTTTCCTTTTTATGTAGACAGATACACATGGAACGTACTTGTGATGTTTCAGAGGGACAGGCAGTGAAGTTAGAGTGTGAAGTGTCAGGAGAACCTGCACCCACCACTACATGGCTTCACAATGGTCAGGTGGTCAGTGCATCATCCACTCACAAGCTGGTCACAGTCGGGAACACCTACACTCTGACGATGACGAATGCAGATGCGAGTGCAGCCGGTACCTACACGGTCAAGGTGGCTAATGTAGCCGGAGAGACAGAGTCCACTGCTAAGCTGGACGTTCGAGTGGAGGGTAAGTCTTGTGGTGAACACAAGTCAACACTGCCTCATGTTGTTAGTATCCCCATCATTTAAAAATCATCTGAAACTGTAGCTATTTTCCACTAAATTCTGGAGAAAAAAATTTAAATTGTATTTCCACCGTAAATCCTTGGCGGTCCTTCGCTCTTGTGATGACTTTTGCACGTCCCTGTTCTTGGTATCACGCTTGACGTTTCTGGTTTGTTGTACCTATGAGCTTGGATCCCTGAGTGTTTAGGCGCTATGGATGTTTTATTGTTGTAATATAAAATAGTTAGTCCCTCCTGAGGGCCAGTTGGGCTCCCACAAAGTCACACACAGACCAGCTGTGCTCTCAACAAGGCACTCACAGACCATCTGTGCTCTCACAAAGTCACACACATACCAGCTGTGCTCTCACAAAGTCACACACAGACCAGCTGTGCTCTCACAAAGCCACGCAGTTCAGTTGTGCTCTCACAAAGTCACACACAGACCATCTGTGCTCTCACAGTCACACACAGACCATCTGTGCTCTCACAAAGTCACACACAGACCATATGTGCTCTCATAAAGTCACACACAGACCATCTGTGCTCTCACAAAGTCACACACAGACCATCTGTGCTCTCACAAAGTCACACACAGACCAGCTGTGCTCTCACAAAGTCACACACAGACCATCTGTGCTCTCACAAAGTCACACACAGACCATATGTGCTCTCACAGTCACACACAGACCATATGTGCTCTCACAAAGTCACACACAGACCATCTGTGCTCTCACAAAGTCACACACAGACCATCTGTGCTCTCACAAAGTCACACACAGACCATCTGTGCTCCCACAAAGTCACACACAGACTAGCTGTGCTCTCACAAAGTCGTACACAGACCAGCTGTGCTTTCACAAAGTCGCACTCAGACCAGCTGTGCCCTCACAAAGTCGCACACAGACCAGCTATGCTCTCACAAAGTCGCACCTAGATCAGCTGTGCCCTCACAAAGTCACACTCAGACCAGCTGTGCTCTCACAAAGTCACACACAGACCAGCTGTGCTCTCACAAAGTCACACCTAGACCAGCTGTGCCCTCACAAAGTCACACCTAGACCAGTTGTGCTCTCACAAAGTCACACCTAGACCAGCTGTGCTCTCACAAAGTTGCACCTAGACCAGCTGTGGTCTCACAAAATCACACACAGACCAGCTGTGCTCTCACCGATGCATTGTTGTGTGAGCAGAGAAGAAGTCCCCAGAGTTCACGAGGAAGCTGGGTACAGTAGATGTGCTGCTGGGAGGCGAGGCGAAGCTGCAGTGTAAGATCAGTGGCAAGCCAGAGCCTGACATCACCTGGTGAGTGGACAAAGACATCGCAAGGACATGTAGTGTCTCCATGTAGTGTCAGACAGCAAATCTAAGCAAACAGTATAGTTGAGGTCACAATAGTTATAAATGTCCAATTTCAGTTAAAACTCAAAATACAGTTCATAAATATCACTCATATGTTACTATCAATACAGTGAAATACAATGCAGTACATAAAATATCACTTTTGAAAAAGCTTTCATAGGTTTTACTATTCTGCTGTGTCCAAGTATTGAGTAATAATAGATTTTTTTTATTGTTTTAGTGTTGGTAATTGTGTAAATTAACACTTAAACTCTTCCGTGTTTTAATACCTTTGACAGTTATTGATATTTATAGTATTTGTTGTTTTGACATAAAACAATTGGTTTTGTACTCTGTGTATGGTAGTTCTTACATGACACCCTTACATGTGAACAGGAGAGAGAAGACATAGTTCCAGTGAAATGATGAGAATGATGGTAAGGTAAGGAAATCCCTGTTGATGAGTGTGTGTGTGTGCGTGTTAGGTTGAAGGATGGCCGGGAGGTCGTGTCTGGAGACCGTATCAAGTTCCTGTTTGTGGATGACGAGTCCAACACCCTCATCATCAGTGAGGTCCAAGAGGCAGACATGGGCACGTACATGTGTCGTGCTGTCAACAAGGCTGGTGAGGCGACCAGCTCCACCACGCTCAACATTACAGGTAACTAGTAATGAGAACGTTTGTGGGATTATTAATTGCAACTTCTTTTATATTTTGTTTTTGTGAACACTGCTAGTCAGTTTTGTCCAATATATATGTCGAGTCCTAACAAAATGAGTCACGTACAAATTTGAAATTATTGTATTGTCTGTATAATTTGATAGAGCAGATTTTAAGTTTCAAACTGAGAAAAACACATTTGAAGTTCAAGTACATGTTTACTTCAAAATACATTCGTTACCAAGAACATAATGCACCAAACCTGTGAACACAAATAAATGTTATTTTATTATATTTTACACAAACAGTGTAAGATTACTAATCATTGTAATCATTAACAATGTCAATTTAAAATGTCATCTTAAACATGTCACATCAATGTTGTGCAAAACATTTAAACTGAAAATGCACGCAGATGCATAATTTAAACTGATTACAAAATTAATGTGCTAACTTAATAGTGGCAGGGTAGCTCAATTGTTTGGTGCTTGCCTGATCATATTGGGTTTAAAACCTTGGCTTTGTGTACAACTTGCAAAGTTGCACAGCACCTGATATACAGTGGAACCTCATCATTAAGGTCACCCTTGGGACTGGGTCGAAGTGACCGAATTACGAATAACCATATTAGTGGAACTTAATGTCCTGTACTTCACTGTTATGGAAATAATTATCACTGAAACAACATGGTGAAAAAAATTACTATAAAGGGATGCACCTAACCGACAGAACAACAGAAGAGATGGCTTAGTGCAATATTTTTAAACCGTTTTGTACAGACATAACATTTACTTGTTAAGAAAATGGATTTCCCGTATCAGCTGATCTTTAAAAACATTGCGTTAGTGTATTGACATTTGTGTCAGGTGCAATAGTGTGTAGTATGTTGTTTGTGTGGTGTACAGTAATCATGACATTCAACAATGTGTCGTAAAATACCTTAAATGTTGAACCTTCTTGATTCCTGGCAACCAACAAAGCCAAGTTCAAACTGGTGTTTCTGTGATCTATTCTCTGTTGCTGTATTTGTAGTAACATCTGAACAAGAAATGTTGGAGCACAGTGGTTAAGTTATTAATTAGTAATGTCGGTCAAATGTGTACAAACATATTCCAAAAATAACATGTAATTACAATTTAAGAACCCCAACTAAAAATAATTTTTTTCACATTCACTTAGCGCACTTTCGTTGAGAGATATCCCCAAAAATGTGCCTGGAACATGTTCAATTTATCACTTGTTTTACGGAATTCATGCGTGAAATGTTACATACCTTTTCTAAAGATGTTCTAAAAGGCATTAAATATTAATATAATTGAAAAACCTTTGCTGATCGATAGAAAAGACATTAAAATGTCAGTTGGTGACACAAAAGTAAAATTCCTTAAAACTCAGCATTCAGGATATATATATATATATATGACAATTTCTCGAATTCAGGTTTGTACATCCGACTCATTTCGTAAGGACTCATCACATATATGTTGGACCAAAATGTGGGCTGATCAATAAAACCAAATTGGGGATACAATACAATGAAGACATGCATGTGTATATGACAGTACATTGTCTTACTTTTCAGACCTGGAGGAAAGAAAGAAAGAGTGCGCCCCACAGTTTGTCTCCACCATGGCAGACAGTCTTGTCGCACGGGACGGTGACGTGTCATTCAAATGTCAGATGTTGGGTTACCCCCAACCCGAGGTCACGTGGTTGTTCAACAAGAAGGAAGTGAAGCCGTCAAGTCGTCACGAGATGAGGATCACCAATGACGAATGTGTGTTGACTGTATCAGAAGTGACAGAGGATGACGCAGGTACCTACACCTGCAAGCTGAAGAACAAAGTGTCACACGTCAAGAGTAGTGCCGTCCTCACTGTTGGTGTCACTCCGACAATCATTGACACGCCACAGAATCTCACAGTCAATGTGAATGGCGAAGCGGAGTTATTGTGTCGGGTTGCGGGGTCACCGAAGCCAAAGGTCACTTGGCTGCACGAAGGCATGGAAATCATGGCGTCAGACAAATATGAATTCAACGAGATCGAGGACATGTTTAGTTTGAAGGTGAAGGAGATTGTTGAGGAAGACGCAGGACTTCATGTATGTCGAGTGACGAATGAGCTCGGTATTGTGGAAAGCTCGTTCACATTGGCAGTCACATCTCGTGCTAAGTTTGTTAGCAAGTTACAAGATGTGTCCATTGTCAATGGTGGCGACATCACCTTGTCTTGCAGCTTTGTCTGTGAACCCCAACCCACCGTCACATGGTTATTGAAGGGCGAAGAACTCAAGGAATCCAACAGTCATGTGTTCAATAGTGATTCAACC
The DNA here is from genome assembly GCA_963662155.1 of Lamellibrachia columna. Classification (NCBI taxonomy): domain Eukaryota; kingdom Metazoa; phylum Annelida; class Polychaeta; order Sabellida; family Siboglinidae; genus Lamellibrachia; species Lamellibrachia columna. The sequence continues at coordinate 17,215,131 of OY759271.1, read as the reverse complement.
AGTTGTAGTATACATGTGCCTCTGGTGCGCCCTAACTGTGCTGGGGTGTACACGTGTCGTCTGGAGACCCCGGCCGGCATTGAAGAATGCAGTGCTGAGGTGACAGTGGTCACGGCACCTGTCATTGTGGCCCGCTTCAATGACGTTGAGTGTTACCACGGGGAGAGGGTAGAATATGTGTGTCGACTCAGTGAGCCTGTGACTGCACAAGTCACGTGGATCTACAACAGGCGACCTATTGCTGTAAGTGTAACTATGTGGCATCAGTAGTAATGGTCAGTCCATCGGTCAATGTTTGTTAAATCACAGTGAAGATGTATATAAAGTTTGCACATGTTTCTTATGGTCAGAATATGTAGATTGTATACCCTTGAATGGATTGATTTTGCAGTGTCTTGGAATGTGAATTTTTACATAATTTTTACCTCACAAAAATGTAGTTGTCTTCATCTGTGGACTGACTTAACTACAGCCCTGTCACATGCTATGGATGTGTCCTTTTCCCTTGTGTCAATCCACCAACGAAGACCGAGTTATTCAGTCAAAATATTAAAAGACAGAACCACTTTCTTAGAGGTCAAAATATATATATGTTATGTATGTCCATACTGCAGCATTGTAGTAGTTCAACTTTCCAGAATGTTTGTCTACGTAAAAAAGTAGTTATATTCATTGTAAGTTAGTTCTGTCAAATTATGTCATTAAACTATTCATTGTTATAATGTTACATTTAATTGCATTTGGTTATAATGAAATGTATTGTTGCAGCCAATGGAAAGGATCAAGATTGAACAAGATGGTGTCGATTGCCGATTGATCATTACCATGGCAATGACCAGCGATCGAGGCGAATATATCTGCAAAGTAATAAATGATGCTGGAGAGGCGACATGCAGCGCCACCTTGTTTGTAATGGATGAAAAAATGTGAGTTTTTTAAGAAACATTGTTAAGATACAACTGTGTATATTGAACAAACATTTGACAATGTACTGTTAGAACCATTGCCATTTCATACAAACTAATTTGTAACTTTAAAAGTAATTCTAATGGTTAGCATGGGTTTGTGGTAAGTTCATTGGGATATGATGACGACATTGTATCACGATTTTTCATGAAAGTCTTATCACTGACCCACACAGTAATAAAGTGCATCTAACATACTGCTTAAATTATATATTAAATTCAAATTTGATGCCACTCTAAACATTGAGATCCATTATATTTGACTTTTTGCATTGACCTTGATTTATGTTTGACCCTCAGTGACTCGGAATCAGAAGTCATACAGAATGGGTAAACATCATAAATGGTGTTTGAGAGTGCCTTTTTAGTTTCACCTGTAATAGTAGTTGTAGTAGTAGTTGTAGTAGTAGTAGTAGTAGTAATCATAGTAGCAGTGGTAGTGGTAATTGTAGTACTAGTAATTCACTGGTTCCCGGTGCATGGTCCAAGCCCTAGAGCTACAGGCTGCACTTATTTTGATCTGTGGGATGATTGGCTCACTTTTAGACATTGACTTCATCAACGGGTTGACCTATTTTGAGAGTTACTTTGCCAATACAGGTTATTCAGTTTCGTGTTTGTTAGCATGTAATAATGTCACCATGCCTCAAGTCGAGAACCAACATTCTTCGATGTGGACAGAACTAAAAGATATGGCATATTTGAGGGGATGCTGTAAAACACAGAATTGTCTTATGTGCAGTGTTTCCCACTGTAGCCTGTCCCAGTGGGTGCAGTGTCTATAGCAGTGGTGCCACACAAGGGCGGACCAGTCAATACTAATACTAGTAGTTGTAGTAGTAGTAGTAGTTGTAGTAGTAGTAGTAGTAGTAATAGTAGTAGTGGTGATAGTGGTGGCGGTGGTAGTGGCAGCAGTAGTAGGTAGTGATAGTGGAGGTTGTTGTACTAGTTGTCATAATAACATAAGCAATGCGCAGCAGGTCCCAATACACACTACATCCAACAGCTGCACTAGATGAGGCAACTGTATGGTGAGTACAATCGCTTATTAGTGGTAGTGGCAGAGTTTGTGTTGTAATAGTGGCATAGGTAGTAGTTGTAGTAATGTATGTCAGATTTGTTGGATAGTTCAACTAAACTTCTGGTTTGCCTCCCCAGGTAATTATTTCATTAACTTGCTGGGGTGACTAGTTTGTGATGGAGTTCGTGTAGCCTTGGAATACTGCAGAATAAGGATCTAGATGACACACAGTCAGTGTGTCACCATTGACATATTGTCATAGTTTCTTCCACTATTGTTCACTGTTTCAGCATCACGCAGGTGGCACTACATTCTTGTTGTTTCACAATGTTGCACTACACAGATTAAATCTTCTTATAAACGCCAACTTTTTGATCACAACATGGGGTTTGATCACAACATGGGGTTTGATCACAACATGGGGTTTGATCACAACATGGGGTTTGATCACAACATGGGGTTTGATCACAACATAGCTGCTGTTTCACTGCTGTTCAAAGTTGTCATTGTTACATACTACAATTTTACACTAACTATGCCTTTCGTGTCACCAATGTTGAACTGTCAATCTGTCATAAGCAGGACATTGATGACACAGATGACATGTGTGTGAATTATTAGCCTTTGATTCATGTCACCAATGTCGAACTGTCAATCTGTCACAGGCGGGACATTGATGACACCGATGATATGGGTGTGAGTTATAAGCCAAGATTTGTGAAGAGGTTCCGAGACCAGGACGCAGTTGTTGGTAGCTCTGCCCGCCTTGTGTGCAAGACCATCGGTGAACCAGCACCGCACATCAAATGGTGGGTCTAAATGCAGGTTGGATCGTATCATACATTAACGACTGTATTGTTGGTAGCTCTGCCCGCCTTGTGTGCAAGACCATCGGTGAACCAGCACCGCACATCAAATGGTGGGTCTAAATGCAGGTTGAATCGTATCATACATTAACGACTGTATTGTTGGTAGCTCTGCCCGCCTTGTGTGCAAGACCATCGGTGAACCAGCACCGCACATCAAATGGTGGGTCTAAATGCAGGTTGAATCGTATCATACATTAACGACTGTATTGTTTACCTTTTTTATTATTAGTCCAGCATTTTTATAATTTTTTTGCCTTTATTGCATTCAACAATTCAGACAGAAACTTTGTGATTCCGTTGCAACAATATATGAGTTTAATATAGATTTTCTTCTAGTCACAACTATAAAGTTTACTCGCTACAACATTTCAGCAACTCTGCTTGCCATAACATCTGGCAAACTGAAGAAGAACTAAGTCTTCCTAGAATTCAGTTCCTGAAGAAGGCACCCAATGTTTGCTAAAACGTAGTGAGTAAACTTTGTAGTTGTGATCTATATTAAATTATTCTTTCAAGTTTATGAACATTTTCACAAACAATTATTAGAGTGCGCATTACATTGCTAGTTGTATTTAGACATTAGTCTTAGGAAATTCTTAGCTAATTCACATCTCATCTTGTTGTTAATGTAACTTACCTAAGTGAAAGTGATCGAAATTTGTGTGTCCCACAAACAGTCAATTGTAAAGTGACCATTCAATGTGTCGACAGGTTGAAGGATGGAATTCCAATTGCTCCTACTGACAATGTCCAGCTGGATGTGGAAGGAACACTGTACATCCTGTCAATTGCCAGTGTTGGTGTCGAGGACGCTGGATCGTATGAGTGTGTCGCCAAGAACAAGGCCGGGGATGACACGTGTTCCGCTGTCCTCTCTGTAGATGGTAAGTCCTACTCCAAACGTCTTATTTTTACTCCATGAAATTTACGCTTGCTAACTTGTCACTAGCCACAGACGTAGCTAATCCAAGTTTTGTTTCAATCTCAGTTGCCATTTGGTTGACAACAGTATATAATTATGGTCGTGAAATTTTACCTATCCTCTTTGGGCCTCGTGGCCCATAGAGCTGCAGTGTTCATTCTCTATCTTCGCCCCTTGTTTGGTTTCACTCCATGTCTTCCACCCAGTTCTTGTCTCTAGTTTTTTCCAGGTTGTCTTTGGCCGATGAAATTTTAATATACCAACAAATGTATGAATTGGAGATAAAATAAACCAAGCCATAAAAATGTATTTATAATATTCCAGTTCATATTGAGCAGGTACCACATGTAGAAATTATTCAAGAGTCCCATTTTATATACTTGAAGGTTATTATGTAATATGTGGAACTATGGATGTGGGTAACTATCATAGCACTTTTAATGATACTTATGATATCTCTAACAAGTGCTGCAGTTCAGTACATGAACACTATTATGAACAATGTCAATAAAAAGCTACGATGTATATTATAAAAGAAATATCAATGAAAAATTACCACAATTTATAAATATAAATCTGTAACTTGTAAAAACAATTATCTGACAGTCAGTCAGCAGTAGACAGTATGTGACACGCATTCTCCTTTTGTTTACAGAGCTAGTAGTGACAGAAGAGAAGAAGGAGGGGAAGAGACAGATGACAGTTCCCCCAGACATGCCGTTTGACAAGCCTCAGTTGACAGAACTGGAGGACAATGCAATCAAGTTGACGTGGTCATCCGCTAGTATTCCTCTCGGCGCCAAGTCAACACCAATCAGGTGGGCACCTAGTGGCTGTATTTCACAAGAACAAGATGTGGTCTTTTGGCAGTTCACATAAGTTTGTGTTAGTTAAACAGTATCCACACACTGAAGTCTAGAATAAATGTTGTGGTCAGTATGCCATCTGTACATGTCTGCTTTTCTGCACCTTATCTCTAGAAGGAGAGCAACTTTTGTAACCCAATATGGCACTTGCATCCATATTTGGAATAACTCAGAAGAGTTTGACTTCAAGGTCAAATTATCAGATATTGAAGTATCTGGGTCAATAAATACATGTTTTCATAGCTAGAAGTTTAGGGCCACATAAAGGACAATACTGTACTAATGGGGCATAGCCTGAAAGATATAATTTTGTAATGTTGATATGAAAATTGCTCTTTGTACTTAAATAATTCAATAAAATACAAAAAGAATAATTTATTAGCAATAGATAATCACAAAACAAAGTGATTTGTATGAGAGAAAATAGTGCAAGTGTTTCATGTCCACAGATACACAATTGAACGGAAGGACATCAGTCACACTAGCTCCTCCTGGGAGTGTGTGCAGACAGTAGACGACACGAGTGCTGAGGTGCGAAAGTTTGACCCCTCCAAGGACTATCTGTTCCGTCTGCGAGCCGAGAACGACTTCGGTGTCAGTGACCCATCAATGTCCGTATCTTACTACGGCAAACATGGTAAGTCATACTTCATCTATCTATGTCTTGTAGATTTTAAGGAAGAAGTATGATAATCCAAACCAAGGTATTAAATTAATTAATCCATCAAAAATCTGGTAATTCTCATAACCTTGTAAACCGCTAGACTTCGTAAATTACTCCTCATTTGTTCATCACAGTATCATGCTCAGAAACAAACAGCTTGCAGAGTTTTGTACGCTATGTTCCTGCTGCTACACAACATTACCCCTTCGTTCTTTGCAGCTATTTCACTTTCTTGCTGTTGCTTTTATCAAATCAATGCTTTGTGTGAAATTTAATTCGCTTTGGAACTTCAAAACAAATAATATCGTTGACAGTCTCCATCGCAACTGAACTTTTGCCGGCATGCATTGACAAATCTGCTTACAGTCGGAAGTAGCAAACACGATGCAATATGGGTATAATCACCCTCCTTATAAGGCAATGTCCAGTCTGCTTTGTCCTCAAAGCTCAACTAGTCCGGCAATACTTGGCCAAAAGTAATGCACGCATGTTGCTCTGTACGCCAAAGGGGTAGACCTATGTACCAAGACTGACGTATGTTTGAATTTATTTTGAACCAAACAGAACTATGGACCTACATCAGGTCTTGAAGACTGTCTATTTTAAAGTTTAATGCTGTCGCTTGATTGCTAGTGGGATTTAAAATTATGATAATTTAGTCACAATGTTTTATTCACCGCCAAAATGGCAGCAACTTGAGTGTTAAAGCGAACAGATTAGTGTAAAAGAACCCTGCATGTTTTACTTCTATCATCTCATATCTTACTTCAGCTATCTGCCTTTTTCTTACAATAATCATATTTGTCATTGCTTATTTCATAATGTTTATTTTCATTGTGATAGGTTCTGCATTTGTTTTTTGTCATTGACAAAAGTTCTTCAATAAATTATATGTAATTTCACCATATTATTACAATTTGTATAGTCATCTTCCCTAAGGATACAATATAAATTGTACAAACAATATAGTGCCTGCATGCGCTTCTGTACATGTGCTTTTGCCTTAACAGCTTCACACAATAAGATATTGCCAAACCTCCATTCTGCCAAAGCCGAAGTGACGCAGATTCCCAGCGGTAACTGAAAACATGTCTGAAACATTTATGTTTGTCACATCTATTTTGTGTCATTTGTGTTGTGTTTTGATGTTTGATTTTTTACTTCAGTGTGACATCTAATATTTTATATTGGTTTGTTATTTGCATCAAGATGCAGCTTTTTGGTGCTGTTTCTGTTTCATTACTGCGTGTCCTCTGTTTCTCTTGAAGGTTTTTGTAATATATTTCTTGTGCATAATACAGTTTCTTTTCTAGTATAACTACCTAGAGATTGCCACTTTATATGTATTTATTAACCCATAGAATCATTCAGCTCACATATACATATCATCTGTAATTCATTAAATAGACTTTACGTTAAGCTAAATTATATTTCTGGCATTTATTATATGAAATGTATGTTTTACATGACATTGTGTTGTTTTGATTACTGTGGCAGACAGAAATGTGTAAATTATTTATGTCCAGTTTAAATATTGGTTTTGATGGGAATAATTTGGCAATAATAATTTTGGAAATGGTTATTTATGTACAATACGTGACACTTTGAACTTTTAAGTTGCATTAAAATCAGTGGTATAAAGTGTTTAACTGAAGTTCTACAACAACACTATTAAATTTAATGTTGCTTGCCAATATATTTTTTGTGTAAGTTTAGAAATAATAACATTTCTTTGCATGGAAACGATAGACACGTGTGAATTCAACAACTAGGGGCATTAACATGTACAACTTGGGTTTGTAGATATTTGATTAATACCTGATGTACAGGGTCTAATAGAAGTGATCCCTAATCCATAGAGCTCAGCAATATTAGGGAGCTCTTTTTCTGTGGTCAAAATATATCCCCATTTAAACCGATGCATGTCACAGGCTCACTGTTATGGACTTCTGTTGACTTGTTTAGTTGTACTAAATTATCAGCATAAAAAGTTTAAGTTGATCACAGATGACTTCTTGATAATTGATGATGAGCTGATGATTTTTAGTTAAAAAGAAAGTTGTTTAATAACTAATTAATATATATGTATATATAAATAATCTTAAAATCATTGTGTATGATTTTAAAAGTGCTCTGTTTACTACACATTAACTTACTACTTAAACAGGTTATTTAATATTATGAATAAATAAGAAATTATACCACTATTACATTGGCTATATTTGTATTTTGTATCCAGGTAAAACATAAAAACAAACTATGAAAGGCTGCAGAAAATTTTACTTGATTACATGGAATATAATTCTTGTCTCAATGTTTCCAGTTACAGACATTAAGCAACAAATCTCAGCAAAGCGAGAGTCTCGTCATCAGAAAGTGAGTCCACCCCCTGTCCCGCGGGAAAAACCCCATGTGTTTGTGGGTCGGGGCAGTGAATCCGTAGACATCTCATGGCAGTCGGTGACCAGTGACGCCCCTCTCTACTACATAGTGGAGCGACGCTGCCCACCATCCAGGAACTGGCTGGAGGTCGCCACAGACATCAAGGACACATCCTATACAATGACAGATTATCAGTCGGAGAAGGATTACATGCTACGTGTCCGGGCAGCCAATGATTACGGTGTTAGTGACCCATCGCCACCTACATCCCTGTTTGCCAAGATTGGTGTGTACTTCAAATATTTCAAATGTTACATTGGGCTCTGTTTTAACCTTTTTATCCTGAGCAGTCGGTGAAATTTGCAACACAAGCAAGGCATATTTTCAAAATTCTGCAAATATGTTACGTAAATTTATATTGTTTTGGCTAAATGAAATGGTTTATTCATGTATCATATACGAAAAGAAAGCTAAGATACATGCCTTTGTGAATGTATAATTTAAATCACCTTAACTTACAAGATAAAAACATTTTGAAAGTTTGAAATTAAACAATTTAAATAGAATTACATAAACAAAATATCCTCTCGCACACATGTTTTTAATATTTTGTTTTTCAAAAAATATCTAAAATGTGAGTACGGAAGCTCAAGACAAATCAAATATCTATATCTTACAACAAACACTAGATCTCTAATTCAGTTACGAAAGGAACTGTGGCATTTATAATATAAATATATCGGTTCAAAAACTATAGCACATTATCAATTTGAAGTATTGGTTGTTCACTTCGTCATCATCACCACCAAATAGAATGACTGACACTGATTTCCAGAAGTTGATCTCACACATGGCAAAGAGTATATTTACATTTTACAACTTTAAAGTTGTTCCCATCACCAACAAATAGGTTACCTGCCACTGAACTTCCAGAAGTTAATCTTGCACATGCAACACTGCAAAGTCGATCCACTGTCACACATTTCACCATCTAAATTGTAAATAAACTTCACTTTTCAATTTAAACTATTCCAGGCAGCCGCCATTACAGGAAGCTAACCATACATCGTGGCTATCACGTGGTATACCGTGACCGTCATAAAACGGAAAATCACAACAGATGAATATGACAACGGGTGAACTACGCATGAGTGCGTATTCCAGAAAGTAGAACAACTACGCACTATTCTGGATAAAAATGGTTAAAGCACCTGTATTATTGATTTACCTCATCGCAAATTGGTGTTGTTGATGTTCAGATTTGTTAGTGAGCTGTGAACAGCTGTGCAGTTACTCAAATCCAGCATCACTTACATAATATTTATGTTGAATAAACATGTATACAGTTGAGCCTCGTTATTATGCGCCCCATTATTACGTGCCCTGTTACAACGCGTATTCGGGTATAGTCGTGGACCCCGATGTTCTGCCACCAGGGGGAAATGGGAATGGGTGTCTTTCGGAGGGTGTTTTGCCTGTGTTGTGTGCCGATGCTACGATCACCACACCAGTCTGTTTCCTAACTAGCGCTTGTTTTGCGTGATGTACTCCTCGTGTTTGTCAAACCTACTTAGATTTGTTTTGACGGTTCTCAATGAACATTAGGTGAACAACGTATGAGTGGCAAGGTGGTGTTTCAGTGTTTATTCTGCACTGGCATCAATCAATCCTATTACGCTGCTGGCTTCACTCTCACCTTCTTGGTACCGGGGACAGAGATCGCTGTTGTTTAGTAGTCCCCTGGTGGCAGATATGGGAACACCTAACGCACCTAGCTTACAATGCTGTCTGAAATCATGGACCCCGACCACCATGTTATGACGAGGCTCGACTGTATATATATATATATATATATATATAAAAACAGTTCTGTTTTGATGCTATATACTCGGTGGTTATTTAAGTGGGATTTATTTGAGACGAAGGTGTGTAGTTGAGACACTGGCTTCTTGCAGATGCGACCATTGAGAAGAAAAAGGCAGAAGACTACAAGTCAAAGGTGAAGCCTCGCACTGTCTGGGACAAACCTGAGGTCGTTGACCTCACCAATACATCCGTCACTTTGTCATGGAAGTCATCATCTCTCCCTGAGTACGCCGTCCAGACTCCGATCTCATACATCATTGAGCAGAGGATGCCTCCAAATTTTGAGTGGACCCGCATCGAGACCAATCTCTCGGAGACGCAGTTGAAGGTGACAAAGTTCAACCGTGATAAAGACGTGTACTTCCGAGTGCGAGCAACGAATGAATACGGAACGAGTGAACCATCCATGCCTGCCCTCATCAGACGGAGGGAAGGTCAGTAGCTTGTGTGGTTATTGTTGGAGTCAAGTTTGAAGTTTTGGTTATTCAAAGTCTTAAGTTTTTATTTTACGGTACTATTGGATTTGGGCAAATAAAAGACACCATAACTTAGCGTTATGATTTTTTTTATTGTATCTTATTTTACCATTCAATGTGTATTCTGCATGCTTTTCAACGAAAATGTTAGTCGCCAAATTGGCTCAAATGGGTAACTTTTCTTTAGCCAAATCTGATGTGATGTGGCTTATGGCCCAAATGACATCCGGCATCGCTAGCCTAGAGAAGAGAGTATGATAACTTTGTTAGCATTTCATTTCATTACGTTTCATAGTTCAGACTTATCTTTACAGTTTACAGTATCACCCTTTATGTGGTTCATACTATCAAAAGAGAATGTTTTAATCTACAATTTTATTTTTTACATGATACATTTATTATGGAAGAGAAGAAGTGTGTATTTGTTGATTATATCAGTTATTCAGATTGTTAATAAGGATATTATATCTGTGCAGAAAAGGCTAACATTTGCATTGACACAAGGGCAGTTTGATGACCCATTAATGGTGGGTTTATGTCCAAAGTTGTACGTAGATTGTGGAGTGTCTGTTCCAGTGGTAGAGGAAGAAACAAAGATGGAGAGAAAGACAAAGAAAGAAGGGGGGAAAAAAGAGGAAGATGAAGCTCAGAAGTTGCCTCTGCATAAACGTAAGATACCTACATTAATCATTTTATTCCCAGTCAGTAAAGATATCTGGATTATTCATTTAAGCTACATTGTATCTTACAGTTGCCCAAAACATAAGCGATTAATAATTGCCAATGTTTTGGGCAACTGTAACGTACAATGTAAATTTCTGCTTGTGAACAACTAATTCAGGAAAAAGTGAGACTGGCCACGTTTCTTCAGTTACTGATGTAATCTGTGTCATAACAGTGTTGTTGGATTGATGCAGCAGTTACGCTTAACAAGCAGTATTCATGCAAAGTAAAATTTTTATTTAGAATATCTACCCAGTAGCTGGCACCACAATTGCACCCTATATGTATCTTTCACAACATCCAATAAATTATTTTATTGAAGATATAAAAAATATGAGTTTTATATCCCAATTTCAAATGGTCAAAGCATTTGCTGTAACAGCTTAAACGTAGAGGTATTGTTGTGTTCTTGCTGCTATAATATGATCAGATAATCCGTGTTGTTAAAATCTCATAAAATAACTTTTACTAAAGGCCCTCCTAAATTCGATTTTTTTTGCTTGTCTAATTTCAAGTTCATTTAGGGAAAATTAAAACCTACCTGGTACTTAATATCCACTATGACATGCTAGCTCATTTGTGCAACGTTTATGTGTAGGTTTTGTGAAATCATCAGACAGACTATTAAATTATTTAATGCTTGATCCAACATTTATTGAAGTGAAATTAGAAATGCTGAAAACTAAAAAAAATTGCCCTTCATGAAATTTCATAACTTTTCATGTGATCGGCGAGAGGATGGAAGTCATGCCCATGATCAGTCTTGACCCCATAAAGTGTTTACTGTTTTGGATTTCCACTATTTTGAGCCTTACCAGATCTGACGACTAAAGTAAATTCTTTTGGTGATTTGAACAAAAAAATACGCACTTTTTATTATTTACCAACTGTGGATGTTACTTAAGGTAGTTGGGGTGGCTATTATTTACTTGTCTTGCATTGAGTAGTTTCAGTAGAAGTTTTTAAGATAAATTAACCATTTCTTCAAAGATTGTAGTTATAATACTATATAATATTCCAGATTAATAAAATGTTGCGTTTTTCATTTATTTGGTAATGTTATAAGATTTAAAAAAAAAAATTTAAATGTAAAAAATAACCACAAAATGTGAAGTTATATAGTTTTGAGAAAATCCCCGAAGAAATAAATGACACTTTTTCCTAACTTACTAGGCATAATTTGTTTATGTTAACCAACAGTTTCCTCAAAGTTATCAGTGACACTGTCAAACTTATATAAATGACATATATGTATGTTGTGAGGAAAATGTTGGTTAACATAAACAAATTACGTCTAGTAAGTTAGAAAAAAGTTTAATGACAGCCTAAAATGGCGGTGACACAAATCATTCACCAATTGTAATTCAAATTCAGTGTTGCCTACATATAAGACACGTTCATACTCCAAATTGCAGCTTAGTAAGTGTTGTAGTTTATCAAAAAAGTTAAATTACCTGCTAGGTAACTTTTCCTGGTTGTTAGTGATAACAGAAATGTCAATAGATATGCTTATCATGCTTGAAATGTGACGTTTTTCTCAGGCTTTTTACGTATTGTTGACAAAACAACAGCCATTTCTAATATTGACATGTCCCACATGATCAGTTGTTTACATGTACACAAGATAATTTGATTGGCCCATTATCCGGCGGGGTCATGGGCAGGGTCACCAGGTCACAGCTGCCGGAAACATCTATGGAAACCTCATCAGCGTTTCCAAGAGATGTCAAGGGGATTTCCCAAAGGACTGTTTTTTTTAATGGATGAGTTGGCAACATACGACGAGGGATGATTATTTGTGGTATTAACGTTCATTTAAATATTTCCTAGCATGTTATGCGGAAGAAAGGTAAAAATCAACTGACATGTTAGCACTCCAACTACCTTAAACTATTCACACACTACATATTGGACATCAGTGAACCGGATTCAACTAAATCAGTTGAGGATAGAGTTTTAGTACGCTGTTTTTATGTCAGTGAACCATGTTGTGTCTGCAGGGATACCTCCGGCTTTCATCGGTACTACAGATGACACCCAGTATGGAGTAGAGGGTTTCACCCTCAAGGTAATCACCAGCGTCCAAGGCACCCCTCGCCCCACCATCGCCTGGCATCACGGGGGTGTGAAGCTGCATATGGGGGAGCGCTATAACTGTAGTCTGTCTGACCGGGGTCAGATGACCCTCGAGATTGCCCACTTCAGTAGCAATGACGTTGGGGAGTACAAGGTGCTCGTGGAGAATGCATTTGGTGCTGCGGCGCAGATCATTCAAGTTGGCCTCGCAGGTCAGTGGCTTCTTCCTTTGTGATAAACTCTCAGTTTGATAATACAGTGGGTTATGTTTAACAGAATCAGCCATTTAGTAGAATCAAATAAATTGGCTGGGACGGAATCATTCCTTAATCCAGCTGTATTAAAATGGGCCTCTTAAGTGAATAACGCTCGTGTATTATAAGCCCTGCTTCAATTCTTAACGGCGGTAATGTTCTGCATAGTTACGAGGTAACGCCAGTGCCTGGATAAAGGAATGGGTACCCCAGGAGGAATGGCACAAAAAACATTTCACCAAGAAACTAAGATACCTACCTATTCTACAATATGTTCCCTGGGAAAATATTTAAAAAATAAAATCTTTCCTGCCTTCATACCCTAACATTTCAGAACATATAACAGTAAACACAGATATTATTCTGATAGGCTTTAACAATTATGCAGTTTGTGGTAGGTAGTACAAGCCAAGTTGTTATGCCTACCTGCCTTATATTATATAATGCTGTAGGTAGTATTTCTAAAGCACCTAAGTTCTCTGGACCAGAGCTCAGAGGCACATCAACATAAAGGGTTAGGCAAAGTCAATAATCTAAAATCAATTTGTAGTCATCAACAGTACATTTACAATACATTTGCTGATGTTGTAATACCTGTCTCCTATTTCAGATCCGCCAACATTCCTTGAGCCAATGAAAGATCAGATCTTTCACTTGCATCGAAGCGGCAAGCTGGAGTGTCGAGTTCACGGCATCCCGTATCCCACAGTGCAGTTGAAGAAAGACTGGCGCGTGATCGCTGACTCACACCGACTCAAGATCACGCGCGAGGATTATGAGCACTGGACACTGAACATAAGCAACGTGATCCGTATGGATGAAGGCCTCTATGAGTGTGTCGCTGAGAACGTGGCCGGCAAGGTCTACAGTTCAGCTACTGTCCACGTCACAGGTCAGTCTACAACTGGTCACTGATCAGTCTTTGTCACATCAATTGTGTGTCAATACTGAATCATTTCAATCTTAATAATTTTTGGTTCTTCACATTCTCAGTACTTACTCCATGTTTGCTGTATTGCTTGTCTCTACTACTACTGGAATACTTGTCTCTACTACTACTGGAATACATGTCTCTACTACTACCTTAATACTTGTCTCTACTACTACTGCTACTACTGGAATACTTGTCTCTACTACTACTGGAATACTTGTCTCTACTACTACCTTAATACTTGTCTCTACTACTACTACTACTACTACTACTGGAATACTTGTCTCTACTACTACCTTAATACTTGTCTCTACTACTACTACTACTGGAATATTTGTCTCTACTACTACTGGAAAACTTGTCTCTACTACTACTGGAATACTTGTCTCTACTACTACTGGAATACTTGTCTCTACTACTACCTTAATACTTGTCTCTACTACTACTACTGGAATACTTGTCTCTACTACTACTGGAATATTTGTCTCTACTACTACTGGAATACTTGTCTCTACTACTACTACTGGAATATTTGTCTCTACTACTACTGGAATACTTGTCTCTACTACTACATTAATACTTGTCTCTACTACTACCTTAATACTTGTCTCTACTACTACTACTGGAATACTTCTCTACTACTACTGGAAAATTTTTCTCTACTACTATTGGAATACTTGTCTCTACTACTACTGGAAAACTTGTCTCTACTACTACTGGAAAACTTGTCTCTACTACTACTGGAATACTTGTCTCTACTACTACTGGAATATTTGTCTCTACTACTACTGGAATATTTGTCTCTACTACTACTGGAATATTTGTCTCTACTACTACTAGAAAACTTGTCTCTACTACTACTGGAATAGTTGTCTCTACTTCTACTGGAATACTTGTCTCTACTATTACTGGAACACTTGTCTCTACTACTACTGGAACAGTTGTCTCTACTACTACTGGAATACTTGTCTCTACTACTACTGGAATATTTGTCTCTACTACTACTAGAATACTTGTCTCTACTACTACTAGATTATTTGTCTCTACTACTACTGGAATACTTGTCTCTACTACTATTGGAAAACTTGTCTCTACTACTACTGGAATACTTGTCTCTACTACTACTGGAATACTTGTCTCTACTACTACCTTAATACTTGTCTCTACTACTACTACTGGAATACTTGTCTCTACTACTACTGGAATATTTGTCTCTACTACTACTGGAATACTTGTCTCTACTACTACTACTGGAATATTTGTCTCTACTACTACTGGAATACTTGTCTCTACTACTACATTAATACTTGTCTCTACTACTACCTTAATACTTGTCTCTACTACTACTACTGGAATACTTCTCTACTACTACTGGAAAATTTGTCTCTACTACTATTGGAATACTTGTCTCTACTACTACTACTGGAATACTTGTCTCTACTACTACTGGAATACTTGTCTCTACTACTACCTTAATACTTGTCTCTACTACTACTACTGGAATACTTGTCTCTACTACTACTGGAATATTTGTCTCTACTACTACTGGAATACTTGTCTCTACTACTACTACTACTACTACTGGAATATTTGTCTCTACTACTACTGGAAAACTTGTCTCTACTACTACTGGAAAACTTGTCTCTACTACTACTGGAATACTTGTCTCTACTACTACTGGAATATTTGTCTCTACTACTACTGGAATACTTGTCTCTACTACTACTGGAACACTTGTGTCTACTACTACTGGAACACTTGTGTCTACTACTACTGGAATACTTGTCTCTACTACTACTGGAATACTTGTCTCTACTACTACTGGAATACTTGTCTCTACTACTGCTGGAATAATTGTCTCTACTACTACTACTGGAATACTTGTCTCTAATACTACTCGAATACTTGTCTCTACTACTGCTCGAATACTTGTCTCTAATACTACTGGAATACTTGTCTCTACTACTATTGGAATACTTGTCTCTACTACTACTGGAATACTTGTCTCTACTACTACTACTGGAATATTTGTCTCTACTACTACTGGAAAACTTGTTTCTACTACTACTGGAAAACTTGTCTCTACTACTACTGGAAAACTTGTCTTTACTACTACTGGAATACTTGTCTCTACTACTACTGGAATACTTGTCTCTACTACTACCTTAATACTTGTCTCTACTACTACCTTAATACTTGTCTCTACTACTACTACTGGAATACTTGTCTCTACTACTACTGGAATATTTGTCTCTACTACTATTGGAATACTTGTCTCTACTACTACTACTGGAATATTTGTCTCTACTACTACTGGAATATTTGTCTCTACTACTACTACTGAAATACTCGTCTCTACTACTACTGGAATACTTGTCTCTACCACTACTGGAACACTTATCTCTACTACTACTAGAATACTTGTCTCTACTACTACTGGAATATTTGTCTCTACTACTACTGGAATACTTGTCTCTACTACTGTTGGAATACTTGTCTCTACTACTACTGGAACACTTGTCTCTACTACTACTGGAACACTTGTCTCTACTACTACTGGAACGCTTGTCTCTACTACTACTACTACTACTGGAATACTTGTCTCTACTACTACTGGAATATTTGTCTCTACTACTACTGGAATACTTGTCTCTACTACTACTGGAATATTTGTCTCTACTACTACTGGAATACTTGTCTCTACTACTACTGGAACATTTGTGTCTACTACTACTGGAATACTTGTCTCTACTACTGCTGGAATACTTGTCTCTACTACTACTACTGGAATACTTGTCTCTAATACTACTCGAATACTTGTCTCTAATACTACTCGAATACTTGTCTCTAATACTACTCGAATACTTGTCTCTACTACTACAGGAATACTTGTCTCTACTACTGTTGGAATACTTGTCTCTACTACTACTGGAATACTTGTCTCTAATACTATTGGAATACTTGTCTCTACTATTGTTGGAATACTTGTCTCTACTACTACTGGAATACTTGTCTCTACTACTGGAATACTTGTCTCTAATACTACTGGAATACATATCTGTAATACTACTGGAATACTTGTCTCTAATACTACTGGAATACATATCTGTAATACTACTGGAATACTTGTCTCTAATACTACTGGAATACTTGTCACTACTACTACTGCTGGAATACTTGTCTCTACTACTACTGGAATACTTGTCTCTACTACTGTTGGAATACTTGTCTCTAATACTACTGGAATATTTGTCTCTACTACTACTGGAATATTTGTCTCTACTACTACTAGAAAACTTGTCTCTACTACTACTGGAATAGTTGTCTCTACTTCTACTGGAATACTTGTCTCTACTATTACTGGAACACTTGTCTCTACTACTACTGGAACAGTTGTCTCTACTACTACTGGAATACTTGTCTCTACTACTACTGGAATATTTGTCTCTACTACTACTAGAATACTTGTCTCTACTACTACTAGATTATTTGTCTCTACTACTACTGGAATACTTGTCTCTACTACTATTGGAAAACTTGTCTCTACTACTACTGGAATACTTGTCTCTACTACTACTGGAATACTTGTCTCTACTACTACCTTAATACTTGTCTCTACTACTACTACTGGAATACTTGTCTCTACTACTACTGGAATATTTGTCTCTACTACTACTGGAATACTTGTCTCTACTACTACTACTGGAATATTTGTCTCTACTACTACTGGAATACTTGTCTCTACTACTACATTAATACTTGTCTCTACTACTACCTTAATACTTGTCTCTACTACTACTACTGGAATACTTCTCTACTACTACTGGAAAATTTGTCTCTACTACTATTGGAATACTTGTCTCTACTACTACTACTGGAATACTTGTCTCTACTACTACTGGAATACTTGTCTCTACTACTACCTTAATACTTGTCTCTACTACTACTACTGGAATACTTGTCTCTACTACTACTGGAATATTTGTCTCTACTACTACTGGAATACTTGTCTCTACTACTACTACTACTACTACTACTACTGGAATATTTGTCTCTACTACTACTGGAAAACTTGTCTCTACTACTACTGGAATATTTGTCTCTACTACTACTGGAATACTTGTCTCTACTACTACTGGAACACTTGTGTCTACTACTACTGGAACACTTGTGTCTACTACTACTGGAATACTTGTCTCTACTACTACTGGAATACTTGTCTCTACTACTACTGGAATACTTGTCTCTACTACTGCTGGAATAATTGTCTCTACTACTACTACTGGAATACTTGTCTCTAATACTACTCGAATACTTGTCTCTACTACTGCTCGAATACTTGTCTCTAATACTACTGGAATACTTGTCTCTACTACTGTTGGAATACTTGTCTCTACTACTACTGGAATACTTGTCTCTACTACTACTACTGGAATATTTGTCTCTACTTCTACTGGAAAACTTGTTTCTACTACTACTGGAAAACTTGTCTCTACTACTACTGGAATATTTGTCTCTACTACTACTGGAAAACTTGTCTTTACTACTACTGGAATACTTGTCTCTACTACTACTGGAATACTTGTCTCTACTACTACCTTAATACTTGTCTCTACTACTACCTTAATACTTGTCTCTACTACTACTACTGGAATACTTGTCTCTACTACTACTGGAATATTTGTCTCTACTACTATTGGAATACTTGTCTCTACTACTACTACTGGAATATTTGTCTCTACTACTACTGGAATATTTGTCTCTACTACTACTACTGAAATACTCGTCTGTACTACTACTGGAATACTTGTCTCTACCACTACTGGAACACTTATCTCTACTACTACTAGAATATTTGTCTCTACTACTACTGGAATATTTGTCTCTACTACTACTGGAATACTTGTCTCTACTACTGTTGGAATACTTGTCTCTACTACTACTGGAACACTTGTCTCTACTACTACTGGAATATTTGTCTCTACTACTACTGGAATACTTGTCTCTACTACTACTGGAACATTTGTGTCTACTACTACTGGAATACTTGTCTCTACTACTGCTGGAATACTTGTCTCTACTACTACTACTGGAATACTTGTCTCTAATACTACTCGAATACTTGTCTCTACTACTGCTCGAATACTTGTCTCTAATACTACTCGAATACTTGTCTCTAATACTACTCGAATACTTGTCTCTACTACTACAGGAATACTTGTCTCTACTACTGTTGGAATACTTGTCTCTACTACTACTGGAATACTTGTCTCTAATACTATTGGAATACTTGTCTCTACTATTGTTGGAATACTTGTCTCTACTACTACTGGAATACTTGTCTCTACTACTGGAATACTTGTCTCTAATACTACTGGAATACATATCTGTAATACTACTGGAATACTTGTCTCTAATACTACTGGAATACATATCTGTAATACTACTGGAATACTTGTCTCTAATACTACTGGAATACTTGTCACTACTACTACTGCTGGAATACTTGTCTCTACTACTACTGGAATACTTGTCTCTACTACTGTTGGAATACTTGTCTCTAATACTACTGGAATATTTGTCTCTACTACTACTGGAATATTTGTCTCTACTACTACTAGAATACTTGTCTCTACTACTACTGGAATATTTGTCTCTACTACTACTAGAATACTTGTCTCTACTACTACTAGATTATTTGTCTCTACTACTACTGGAATACTTGTCTCTACTACTATTGGAATACTTGTCTCTACTACTACTACTGGAATACTTGTCTCTACCACTACTGGAACACTTGTCTCTACTACTACTAGAACGCTTGTCTCTACTACTACTGGAACAATTGTCTCTACTACTACTGGAATACTTGTCTCTACTACTACTACTGGAATACTTGTCTCTACTACTACTACTGGAATACTTGTCTCTACTACTACTAGAACGCTTGTCTCTACTACTACTGGAATATTTGTCTCTACTACTACTGGAACACTTGTCTCTACTACTACTGGAATACTTGTCTCTAATACTACTACTGGAATACTTGTCTCTACCACTACTGGAACACTTGTCTCTACTACTACTAGAACGCTTGTCTCTACTACTGCTGGAATACTTGTCTCTACTACTACTGGAATATTTGTCTCTACTACTACTACTACTACTACTGGAATACTTGTCTCTACTACTACTGGAACACTTGTCTCCACTACTACTGGAATACTTGTCTCTACTACTACTACTGGAATACTTGTCTCTACCACTACTGGAACACTTGTCTCTACTACTACTGAAATATTTGTCTCTACTACTACTAGAACGCTTGTCTCTACTACTACTGGAACACTTGTGTCTACTACTACTGGAATACTTGTCTCTACTACTACTGGAATACTTGTCTCTACTACTACTGGAATATTTGTCTCTACTACTACTAATATGCTTGTCTCAACTACTACTGGAATACTTGTCTCTACCACTACTGGAACACTTGTGTCTACTACTACTGGAATACTTGTCTCTACTACTACTGGAATACTTGTCTCTACTACTACTGGAATATTTGTCTCTACTACTACTAGAATGCTTGTCTCTACTACTACTGGAATACTTGTCTCTACTACTACTGGAACACTTGTGTCTACTACTACTGGAATACTTGTCTCTACTACTACTGGAATACTTGTCTCTACTACTACTGGAATATTTGTCTCTACTACTACTAGAACGCTTGTCTCTACTACTACTGGAATACTTGTCTCTACTACTACTGGAACACTTGTGTCTACTACTACTGGAATACTTGTCTCTACTACTACTGGAATACTTGTCTCTACTACTACTGGAATATTTGTCTCTACTACTACTAGAACGATTGTCTCTACTACTACTGGAATACTTGTCTCTACTACTACTGGAATACTTGTCTCTACTGCTACTGGAATACTTGTCTCTACTACTACTGGAATACTTGTGTCTACTACTACTGGAACACTTGTGGCTACTACTACTGGAATACTTGTCTCTACTACTACTGAAATACTTGTCTCTACTGCTACTGGAATACTTGTCTCTACTACCACTGGAATACTTGTCTCTACTACTACTGGAATACTTGTCTCTACTACTACTGGAATACTTGTCTCTACTACTATAGGAATACTTGTCTCTACTACTGTTGGAATACTTGTCTCTACTACTACTGGAATACTTGTCTCTACTAATGGAATACTTGTCTCTAATACTACTGGAATACATATATGTAATACTACTGGAATACTTGTATCTACTACTACTGGAATACTTGTCTCTACTACTACTACTGGAGCACTTGTCTCTACTACTACTGGAATCCTTGTCTCTACTACTACTGGAATACTTGTCTCTACTACTATGGGAATACTTGTCTTTACTACTGTTGGAATACTTGTCTCTACTACTACTGGAATACTTGTCTCTACTACTACTGGAATACTTGTCTCTACTACTATTGGAATACTTGTCTCTACTACTGTTGGAATACTTGTCTCTACTACTACTACTGGAATACTTGTCTCTGCTACTGGAATACTTGTCTCTAATACTACTGGAATACATATATGTAATACTACTGGAATACTTGTCTCTAATACTACTGGAATACTTGTCATTACTACTACTGCTGGAATACTTGTCTCTACTACTGCTGGAATACTTGTCTCTACTACTACTGGAATAATTGTCTCTACTACTACCTTAATACTTGTCTCTACTACTGTTGGAATACTTGTATCTACTACTACTGGAATACTTGTCTCTACTACTACTGGAATACTTGTCTCTACTACTACTGGAATACTTGTCTCTACTACTGTTGGAATACTTGTCTCTACTACTACTGGAATACTTGTCTCTACTACTATTGGAATATTTGTCTCTACTTCTACTGGAATACTTGTCTCTACTATTACTGGAACACTTGTCTCTACTACTACTGGAACAGTTGTCTCTACTACTACTGGAATACTTGTCTCTACTACTACTGGAATATTTGTCTCTACTACTACTAGAATACTTGTCTCTACTACTACTAGATTATTTGTCTCTACTACTACTGGAATACTTGTCTCTACTACTATTGGAATACTTGTCTCTACTACTACTACTGGAATACTTGTCTCTACCACTACTGGAACACTTGTCTCTACTACTACTAGAACGCTTGTCTCTACTACTACTGGAACAATTGTCTCTACTACTACTGGAATACTTGTCTCTACTACTACTACTGGAATACTTGTCTCTACTACTACTAGAACGCTTGTCTCTACTACTACTGGAATATTTGTCTCTACTACTACTGGAACACTTGTCTCTACTACTACTGGAATACTTGTCTCTAATACTACTACTGGAATACTTGTCTCTACCACTACTGGAACACTTGTCTCTACTACTACTAGAACGCTTGTCTCTACTACTGCTGGAATACTTGTCTCTACTACTACTGGAATATTTGTCTCTACTACTACTACTACTGGAATACTTGTCTCTACTACTACTGGAACACTTGTCTCTACTACTACTGGAATACTTGTCTCTACCACTACTGGAACACTTGTCTCTACTACTACTGGAATATTTGTCTCTACTACTACTAGAACGCTTGTCTCTACTACTACTGGAACACTTGTGTCTACTACTACTGGAATACTTGTCTCTACTACTACTGGAATACTTGTCTCTACTACTACTGGAATATTTGTCTCTACTACTACTAAAATGCTTGTCTCAACTACTACTGGAATACTTGTCTCTACCACTACTGGAACACTTGTGTCTACTACTACTGGAATACTTGTCTCTACTACTACTGGAATACTTGTCTCTACTACTACTGGAATATTTGTCTCTACTACTACTAGAATGCTTGTCTCTACTACTACTGGAATACTTGTCTCTACTACTACTGGAACACTTGTGTCTACTACTACTGGAATACTTGTCTCTACTACTACTGGAATACTTGTCTCTACTACTACTGGAATATTTGTCTCTACTACTACTAGAACGCTTGTCTCTACTACTACTGGAATACTTGTCTCTACTACTACTGGAACACTTGTGTCTACTACTACTGGAATACTTGTCTCTACTACTACTGGAATACTTGTCTCTACTACTACTGGAATATTTGTCTCTACTACTACTAGAACGATTGTCTCTACTACTACTGGAATACTTGTCTCTACTACTACTGGAATACTTGTCTCTAATACTACTGGAATACATATATGTAATACTACTGGAATACTTGTCTCTAATACTACTGGAATACTTGTCATTACTACTACTGCTGGAATACTTGTCTCTACTACTGCTGGAATACTTGTCTCTACTACTACTGGAATAATTGTCTCTACTACTACCTTAATACTTGTCTCTACTACTGTTGGAATACTTGTATCTACTACTACTGGAATACTTGTCTCTACTACTACTGGAATACTTGTCTCTACTGCTACTGGAATACTTGTCTCTACTACTGTTGGAATACTTGTCTCTACTACTACTGGAATACTTGTCTCTACTACTATTGGAATACATGTCTCTACTACTACTACTGGAATATTTGTCTCTACTACTACTACTGGAATACTTGCCTCTACTGCTATTGGAATACTTGTCTCTACTGCTACTGGAATATTTGTCTCTGCTACTACAGGAATACTTGTCTCTACTGCTATTGGAATACTTGTCTGTACTACTGCTGGAATACTGTTACTGACTACATGCTCATTCAAGGGCCAGTAATGATTAAGTCTTATGTTTGTTATACGTGCTATGGTTTCTTCAGGGATGTGTTATTAAAATGTACATTTTGACTCCCTCAGATCCACTTGAATCTACTCTAATTTTTGATGGTTGAGTAAGTAGAAATACTTGTGTATTTACGTGATGTCTGTTCTGACAGAGAAATCTGGTCGCTGGAGGGAGGTTCACTTCAGTCAAGTCCCTGTTGAAGACTACTTTCATGTGGTGGATGAACTGGGCAGGTAGTTCAGCCAACACCCTCACCCAGTAACTCAGGACTACTGCTTCAATATCACACTTTCACTGACATCTACATTTTGGAGATCTGCTATGAAACATTGATAAAGATTACAATATCACAGAAGAAAGTTCTACCATAGAAACTAGTCATACAGATAAAGAGTTGTCATTATCTCTGTTTTAATGTAGCACATTAGGGTTGTTTACATCCCAGTTACTTTATGTTATGTGTTACATAAATTGCAGTAACTTCTTTTGTATTTAATACTTTAAAAATTACATCAGATTAGCCTTTACCGGAGGTAAAGATACCATAATCTCACAAGTACTCAACATCGACACAAAAATATGGGAAATGGCTGTCTGTGTAACTGTTATCTTTGATTTTAAAGGTTATTAGTAAAAGCCAGTTTACATGAGCGAGTTTTGTCAAGTTTGTTGACCGACACAGTGTAAGGCGACATCACACTGCAAGAAGTAGCACCTTTGTGGAATGGTTTTGTTGGGGAGAATTTGGACTCGTTCCAATCTAACTGACTGTTGACCCCAATCTTGAAGCAGTGACCAACAGCAGATATATTGTCATGCCCTTTTATCACAGCTCAAAGTAGAGTGGAAAGAGTCAAGATCTAGATCATGATGTTTAGACAATTGATGCGTGTTGCATCACCCGACAAATCAGGGCAAAAATCGCTCATGTATACTGGCATTTATTTGTCTGAAGCTCCTTCACCATTTACAATAACAGTTGTGCAGTTTTACCATCACTGTTGCAGGGGGTCTGCTGGTATTGTGCGGAGGGTGATAGACAAGAACTCAGGCAATCAGTATGCGTGTAAGTTCCTGCGCTTCAACAACCCCCTCCTGAAGGAGGAGCTGCAGACGGAACTAGAGGTCATGACCTCTCTTGACCACCCCAACATCATTCAGGTGGAGGACGGGTACGAAGACAAGAAACGACTCGCAATCGTCATGGAAATGTATCCTACCATTTACACACGTTATGAAGGCCAGTTTATCCTGTGATAGTAATTGTTAACAGAAGTGTTGGCACGGTGATTGATACTTGGTGACATATTCACGTGATTGTCATTGTGTGAAAGTGTTGTTGATGATCTTGGCATGGTTTGTGAACAAAATAACATTATTGTTTAGGCCTAAAAATTATGTGTTTCCAGTAATTGGTTGACAAAACATAGGCCGGATTGATAGGATTAGACAGGGATTTTTTTAAATAGCAGTAATGACCCAGACATTCTTTACACTATACAGTAGTACCTGCCTTCAACGGACACTTCTGTATCCAAGCAAAAGTGTCCCTACATGGCAGGTGTCCCCTCATCGCATGCAGGAGTGGAGGGCTGAAATAAGTCGCGTTAGGTGTTCCCATGTCTGCCACCAGGGCCTACTAACCAACAGCGATCGCCGCCTGCTGCTCCAAGTCCAAGAATGCTGTCGAAGCCACAGTGTGCTTGCAGCACTGTCTTATACAGCAATATACAGTATCAACGTGTATTATTTTTAAACGTCACACCATGTTTAATCGTTAACTGAATAAAATACA
Organism: Lamellibrachia columna; assembly: GCA_963662155.1. NCBI lineage: Eukaryota > Metazoa > Annelida > Polychaeta > Sabellida > Siboglinidae > Lamellibrachia > Lamellibrachia columna. The sequence continues at coordinate 17,189,517 of OY759271.1, read as the reverse complement.
TGTACGTATACCGTTATGGAACTATGATGACGATGTACTGAATCTACGAATCGAAAATAATAACCTGGATTTGAGCAGCCGAAAACGTATGACGCAGTATGTAAGCTGATTAAACATAGAAAATGACAGTAGGCAGAATTAATAATCGTTTCACCTCGATTTTCAACTAATCTCGACCGAAGCATAAATTTATGATGCACGACTTAGCATCGATTCGTCGTTTCATATGCGGATGACGAATTCGTATTTTCGCGCACCGGTAGCGCATTTGGCATGTTGGTTTCGCGTCGTTTAGATTGGAGGCATGCCATTTCATCCCAGTGTCATATTAGTACTGCATACTAAATTGCATTTAAGGCTGTTTATCTGATTCTTATGCGAGGCGTATTTGTGAATCTCGATTGCAATTTCAAACCGCCTAAACGAAGCCAACATCAGCGATTGATGTCGGCGGCAGCGCCAAACAAACAACTTGTTGACAGTCGTTCATTGTCGTTGACATTGTTCACCTGTTTCTTGAGAATTGTCAAAGCAATTCTAAGTAGGTTTAAGCAGGCCCATTTGGCATTTCCCCCAGCGGCAGAAAATCGGGGTCCACGACCAACACCATTATAAGTTATAGCCGAATTCGCGATATAACGTTGTTTATCCCACTACACACCGTGCTGTTTCGTGTTTGTCCGTCGCCATTTTAGAAATCACATATTTTGAGAAAACAATTACGAAAATAATTATTACTGTCCGCCTTAGCAGGGACAGAAAACCAAAATATCCTGTCCGCTGTCCGCGTTCACCAGGTGTCCCCTCATCAGAGGGACATTAACATGGTAAAACAGTCCTTACATTGAGAAAGTGTCCCGCCATAGCAGGTGTCCGCTCATCGGAGGGTCCGTTGAAGACAGGTACTACTGTACTTGGGAAATGTCAACATTTTGAACTTTGGTCTGATCTACTTCAAGATTATAAAATATACCCCCCCCCACAATATGTAATATGCAACCACACAAAATAAATGTGCACCCCACCCCAGACTACAAAATATATCCGCCCCACCCAAGCACACACACACACACGCATCCTCCACCCACTCTATGTAGGCGTTCACCCCGACGGCATACTATTTGATATTTAACAAGATTGCCATCCAAGGCAAAGGCCCATATGGCAATTGGACAAGGAAGCCATTGGCTTATCAAGAGTCCAACATTTTTAATCTATGTGTAATCCGCTCTCCTGAGATATGTGTCAACCTTGTTTTTAAATATATTTACGCTGCTAGAAGTTACACAATCTGTACATAATATTATTCCATTCATTAATTGTCCTCTGTGAGAACGAGTACTTCCTGATATCCAATCTACACTGATCCGTTACTAATGTTACCTCATGTCCTCTAGTTCTATTATCTTTCTTGAGTGAGAAAAAAAATTCTCAATAATTTCATACTCATTCAATATCTTAAAAACTTCAATTTGATCTCCTCTTAACTGCCTTGTCTCGAGGGTTGTTAAACCACATTCTTTCAGTCGTTCTTCATAACTGAGGTCTCTCAGTTCTGGAATAATTTTAGTTGCTCTCTGTATGTTTTCAAGTGTATCTATAACCTTCTTACGATATATATATATATATATATAACATCTGCCATTTCTCAGACCATTTAATTAATTTGTCTAGGTCATTTTGTAATTGTTGTTTATCACCATCAGTGGTAACCCTTCTAAACAATTTTGTGTCATGGTGCAAATGTCTGTGCATTGCTTGTTATATTATCGTCCAAGTCATTGATATATATTAAGAATAATAAAGGTCCTAATACTGATCCTTGTGGTACACCACTCAAAACCGATTTCTTGTTTGAAACCTCCCCATCTACTACAACACGCTGTCTTCTGTCAGTCAGTCTAGTCGATTATGCCATCCCTGATACCTTGGGCTTTTAATTTAAGTAGTAATCTTTGATGTGGCACATTGTCTAAAACTTTCTGAAAATCTAAGTATAAAATATCTACTGGTGATCCCTCATTTAGTAATTTCTTCCAAAAAATAACATATTTGTTAAGCATGACTTCGCTTTTAGGACTCCATGTTGAGATGGTTTATGCCTAACAAGGAAGTCCACCATATGGTCTTTAATTAACCTTTCTAATACTGATGTTAAACTCACTGGTCTGTAATTTTCTTACTTGATTCTCGAACCCTTTTTAAATAATGGTATGATGTTTCTTCTTTCCATTCAAAAGGAATAACTCCCTCTTTTAATAACAAGTTGAACACTCTTGCAAGTGGTATACTAATTTGTACTGTTTCCATTAGTAGTTTGGGGGTATTCCATCCACTCCAGGTGATTTATCACCCTTCATTGACTTTATTTTCGTAGCTACCATTTCTGGAGTTACAATTAACTGCCCTAAATAGTCTGACTTAGCCTCCTGAAATGTCAACATTTGGAACTGGTAATGAACTAATATCCTCTCTGGTAAACACTGAACTGATCCATTTAGGTCTTCTGCCATTAAAAAAAACCTTGTGATATTATATTTCCAGTACTGTCTTCTAGTGATCCAACCTTGTCTAACGTTTTGTTTACCCCTGACATATGCATGAAAACTCTTGCTGTCATTTTTTATGTTACATGCTAATTTTGCTCATAGCTTCTTTTAGATTGTCTAATTAAATTTCTAGCTGCATTAAGTATAGCACAGTAATGACACTCAATGACTGTCCTGTTAAATGGACAAGTACCTGGAGCTACCTGCACTAAACATCCTCAATTTTTTTCTTTATGTATCACGCACTTTTTTTGTCACGCAACTGACAACAGGTTTGCCATCTTGCCTTGTCTAACATCAAACGTAACATGTAACAAGACATTGATTGGGTTTAAATATTGGAGACCCCTCCTTTCACACATACACGCCCAAATTACATTCTGTGGTGCACAAATGTAATTTCTGTAATTGTATATGCACAATTATATTACTCACTTGTATAAATACTTGCTACTAAACGTGATTGTATTACTCATGGGGTGCTTAAATACTTGTTAGTAAACGTAACAAAACGAACATTGATTGAAATATCAGATAAAAAGATTAGGGTCAGCCCTGTTTTTCTAGGTAGTTTGGTTATTAGAAACACACTTTTTGCTGAATCATCTTCATCACTAATAGCATTGGTGGCTAAGAAGAAGTCTAGTGACTTGGAAGAAGAAGTGGTAGATTCATAGCAATCATTAGTATTGTGACAGTTCGTGATTCAACCTTGCATGATTGATTGTTTGCATGGGGCGTATTTACTAAGTGTGTGAAACAGTATGTGTGTGTTTTGTATGGCATAACACCTGCTTGACAAGAAAAAATAAAGACGTATAACTCATTCAGCATGGTGTGTTGGTGTTACCTTGTACTAACTGTACTGGGAGTCAGTGTCGTCATTACACAAACAGTTGTCTCTGTCACTTTGTCAATCCAACCGACAAGTATACAGACGTCAGCGGGTGAGAGAACATGTCCTGGTGTAACTACCCACTATCTACTACCCTCCACAGTAATAAATATATTGGCTGAGCTAGGACAAACATGAGAAACTGGCACTGCATTAACGAGAGGCATTCAAAGAAATGCGATTGCATGGAACTTCAGACAATGTCCAACCTCTGCTGCCCACTACTGGACGATCTGAGCACATTGGAGGACGTAGTTACAGCCACGGTGTGGGTACAGGCAGTGCCAGATAGGGGCAACACATACTGTAGTGAGAAGGACACGGAAAGAGGAAGATGTCAGAAGACAAAGGAGCAGGAAACATAGTGGTCCTGTTGTGCATTCTCAAATTCCGATTCAACACACATTAATCATCTTGGGAGAATGTTGTTGACATTATCTACCACATAAGGAGATTAAACTGTAACTTGGAAGAAGGACTATGTTAAATTCTTATACAAACAACACCTGCACAACAAGGAACAATAGGTGATGGAAGTAATAGCAAGGTTCGGTGCTTGTCGTTTGATGAAATGCAAGACAAAGCAATGTGGGATTGCAGCTTCAAAGGTAATCAAATTATCAGGTTAATTAGGAGAAACATCACATAGATAACAAGATAATTAAACTCCTGTACAAAGCATTAGTCTTTGTTAATTAGACTGCATTTGGAATATTGTACAAGCATGGAGGTCGTAACGTGAGAAGGACATAGGCAAGCTAGAAAGAATACACGTATCTGACAACTCTACATGCTTAATTAAATAAGTCGACACCCTTAATTAATATAGACGTATAGGCCAATCACAAAGAGTGTAACTAACTGCTAATGTCACGCCTTGTAGCTATCCGATGTCCCAATTTGCTCGGAAAATTGAATTCCTTGATGTATTTGGGGGTAAAGAACATTCGTCTTCGTTCTTTAGCCCCTGCTCAACTAACCCTCCCTTGGGCCTTGGGTTCCGACAGTAAAGCGTTTTAACTAACTTCTTATTAATGCGCGAAGTAATGTAAATAATCTTCTCCCCTGTGCATAGGTAAACCCAGTTGTAGGCACACAGACAATAAAGTATGGTCATATGCGTTGATAGTTTACACACCAGCATATATAATCACAATCACCACCTAAGTTTAAAAAAAACATTTTTAACTCGCATTTTCACTTGTTGCACGTCAATCGTGTTCTAATAACATGTTCAATCACTGACTGGTGTCAAGTAGCTATCGCTGCTGTAGTTTCCTGGGAAACATGGGTGGCTCAACTAACACCGCCTAAAACATGTATCACTGTTAATACCTAATAGGTGTTGTGGTGAGGGCGGGTTTGGAATGTCAACGACCAGTCAGTCACCCCGACTGGGACGGGGCGCGAGGCAGGCTGGGGTCACTAGAGCGCAGAGATCGAACGGGTTGACGTCGAGTGATGCAATTAGTGATGTACTTCGGTACACACACTGAGTGTACCATGCACGAGGAGCACGAACTTGAACGGGTTGACGTCGAGTGATGTACTTCGGTACACACACTGAGTGTACCATGCACGAGGAGCACGAACTTGAACGGGTTGACGTCGAGTGATGTACTTCGGTACACACACTGAGTGTACCGTGCACGAGGAGCACGAACTTGAACGGGTTGACGTCGAGTGATGTACTTCGGTACACACACTGAGTGTACCGTGCACGAGGAGCACGAACTTGAACGGGTTGACGTCGAGTGATGTACTTCGGTACACACACTGAGTGTACCGTGCACGAGGAGCACGAACTTGAACGGGTTGACGTCGAGTGATGTACTTCGGTACACACACTGAGTGTACCATGCACGAGGAGCACGAACTTGAACGGGTTGACGTCGAGTGATGTACTTCGGTACACACACTGAGTGTACCGTGCACGAGGAGCACGAACTTGAACGGGTTGACGTCGAGTGATGTACTTCGGTACACACACTGAGTGTACCATGCACGAGGAGCACGAACTTGAACGGGTTGACGTCGAGTGATGTACTTCGGTACACACACTGAGTGTACCGTGCACGAGGAGCACGAACTTGAACGGGTTGACGTCGAGTGATGTACTTCGGTACACACACTGAGTGTACCATGCACGAGGAGCACGAACTTGAACGGGTTGACGTCGAGTGATGTACTTCGGTACACACACTGAGTGTACCATGCACGAGGAGCACGAACTTGAACGGGTTGACGTCGAGTGATGTACTTCGGTACACACACTGAGTGTACCATGCACGAGGAGCACGAACTTGAACGGGTTGACGTCGAGTGATGTACTTCGGTACACACACTGAGTGTACCGTGCACGAGGAGCACGAACTTGAACGGGTTGACGTCGAGTGATGTACTTCGGTACACACACTGAGTGTACCGTGCACGAGGAGCACGAACTTGAACGGGTTGACGTCGAGTGATGTACTTCGGTACACACACTGAGTGTACCATGCACGAGGAGCACGAACTTGAACTCATCTCGAACTACTATCGGCCAACAATGCAGCTTTCTTAGTAGCAGTGTCGCGTGGCTGAATTTGGTCGCGCCAACCACCAGGCTCAGTGCGTTTTAAAAAATCACAAGCTTGCCTCCTGTATCGCCATTTTATGTTGTGTCTAACAAGTAATTTTAGATATACTGTACATTAATTAAAATATTCTGTGGGAGTATACTACAATAATTGACCAGAATCTACGAGCCCTCTTAAGATCCATCCTCAATGCGGCATGGTAATATTTTCGTTAGATGTAGTTGCACAAGTGGTTATTGTCTTCCGATGCATATAACCTAGCATGCGACGTCCGTTTGTTCCACTAAAATAAATAGCGTAAATAATGCAATGTAAATATCTGCAACACATGATCAATTTGTGTATAATGTATATTTCAAAAAAAAATCACCTAAAACAAAAGCATATTGGCAGAAACAGAAGACTCATTTTAGAAGTGTGTACATTAGTTGCAGTTGCTAAGTACATAGTATTTCGTTTGCATGACACACGTACACGACCAGTCTTACAATGTAAACTCGCTGCATGGCGTCGTGGTGTGGTGTTTCTAGATAAGATCGGCACGGGATTGTTTTGCTAATCTCTCGTTTGTCAACAATTGTCAAATGTTCCACAAACTATGTTTAACCCACGTTATTTCCTCAATGTGTCGTATATGTACAATTCACTGTGCAGAGATTTGAGGTATCACATTAAAATGTACTTATTATGATATATTAATTATGATAATTAATTAATAGATTAATGTTAAAACTTGTTAATCGATGACTCATTGTCTTCAAGCATCGCCCCCTGGGAACATCTTAAGATTAAATGCGCGATGTTCTGTCTAGCTTCCATATTATGTTGGTGACTGCGTGAACCGTCGTCCCGTTAATGTAGCATACACAATCTCGCCGTTGTTACAGCATGTTTTAGCGTGTAACGCCACCAAACGAATATACATGTCCCGTACGGCGCGTGTTCAGCCACGCGTGTCGGCGGCGGCGGTTACGAACCTTGACTAACCAAGTGTGACGGGCGGAGAGTTGGTGCCGCGCTTGCTAAGTGAGGACAGTCTAACGGAGAGTGAGTGTGCCTTCTACGTACAGCAGGTCCTGCAGGCGGTCGAGTGTATGCACACGCACAACGTCGTCCACCTCGACATCAAGGTATGGTTAAACACACGCGTGACACTTGTAGTCAACAACTGCTGTGGACTTGCACTAAGGTTCTATTAACATTCTAACGTAGCGACGAGGGGAAAATGCATTACGTTTCTATGAGGTTTCCATGTTATGCTATTCGTTTTTTAGTGAACAGGTTGTTATTATGTGACATGCACAAAACAAATCTATTTATCAGCTTAACGCAGCTCGAGTGTTACTGCTCCAACACAGGATGCTGGCGTTATTCAGGCGGGTAGTCATCGTCCGAGTAGTCGTGTTGGTGGCCGCCTTGAATATGTTGGTTGTCGTGGGGATGTCCATTATAATACTGAATGGGCGTGATGCGGTCACCATCACGCGCTGCACAATATGGGTAAAAGTAGTGGTACACGGCACATTCTCTAAACGTTTCTACTGGTAAAACCCATCAATCAAGACAGGTCGTCTGTGTGATGTGCTTCTGCTCTACTTGATGTGACTGATTGACGTTTGGATACATTCGTTGTTTTTGACGTCTGCTCTACACGTGGGAATATGTGATGCGTTGGTCATGCAAGTAATGTGTGCAGTGGATGCCGTGTTCTTATTGCCGCGTGTCCGTTGTCCCGCGTTGTCCCGCGTTGTCCCGTACCAGGACAATCAGAAATGAACATTACATCCGCATGGTACACCGAAGTTGACACAGTCGATGTAACGGTGGATGCGGGTCAGTGGGGCGTGTCGACAACGGGGTTATTCACCAAAATAGCTCTCATGGCATGTCGCCTTATTGTTCCGAGGAGCCTGGCGACGCTGCGGCCGGTCTGCGTCTGATTACTGACGTGTTTATCAGGTAGCACTGATTTATGGAATTCTTGGTTTATGCATGCAACTTCACTGCAAATACTTCTGTTTTGGGATGTACGCCTTGCGTTATTCAAACAACTAAACAAGCGCCTCATGACTAGATGCATCACCCCCGACGTTGTGGGCTGTGTGGTGACTAACGTGACTGGACATATTTTACATATATGGGTCAACTTTTCGCTCGTGCTGTGGCAGAAATGCCCTCGCATGACACGAACTGGACAAGTAGTGAGTACGAATACAGCGAGCGAATGATTAGTCGCCGCTTGACCTGTGTCATTAGTAAACTGGACAAGTAGTGAGTACGAATACAGCGAGCGAATGATTAGTCGCCGCTTGACCTGTGTCATTAGTAAACTACCGGCCACTGCACGGCGGCGAGCCGACAGTCGAGACAGTGTCGATACAGTGTCGTGGTCGTCCTATGATTGTTGACTAAATCTACGAGAACTTATTGCGCAGCAATCGACACAGCAAATCCGACATGTTTCTAGCTCCTTCGCAAAAGGATGTTGTCGTTTCATAAATGGAACCCCGCACGCACGCACGCACGCACGCACGCACGCACGCACGCACGCACGCACGCACGCACGCACACACACACACGCACGCACGACATATTGACGCGAGACAGCTTCCAGCCTAGCAATTACGACACGCTGCATTCACATGAAGATAAAAATACAAATAGTGGATATATGCAGTGTATAGATAAGCCACTGAACTATTTCAGAAGGGGCATTCCTGATCATTTTACGTACACACAAAACCGCCGCTACACAGCAAAAGCGTACAAGGAAGAAGATGTCGACACTTCCTAAAATAATGCGGTCGATGACATCTGCCTGGCGAAAGATCATTGTCATGCAGGCATTCGTGGGAGACGATTCAGTGTACGCGACGCAACAGGACGTTGCACTGTATTACATAAGCCTGGGTATTAGACAACTGGAGGTCCATGCAACGGCATTGTTCATTATTAGATCAACATCTGAACAGAGAACGGGAGATAAGGGGATCTACTTCCGTATGCCACTGACACGCAATATGTTAGACAAGTAGGGTCTAACAGAACAAGTGTAGGCTGTGCAGCACGTTTTCCTCGTGGGTAAAATATTACAAATGAACCTTGTGGATTTCACAGCATTACACACCAGTTTCCGGCCAGAAGGAAATGCGTTAAAATGTTACCACTCTAGTTTTATTTTAGTAATTTGATAAGTGCTACCCGCATGTTTCAAATAAGATTAAATCGTTGCGCGTAGACGGAATAACAGCAACATTTCGTCAAATATGTACTGTGCCATGTGCATTGTACTGTGCCATGTGCATTCTTATGATTGTCACCCGTATTACGCCAACTAATTGATCATACTGTGAATGCTGGCTTAGGTTACACAGACAACCCCACACTTTAGCAATTCAAGTTGTTCTCCCCGGCACTGAATGTCACGACACGGTAATTGATTCCCTGATAGTGGGTCCCATGAACCTATGCTCATCACATTTGTAACTGTTTCATTTAATCTCCAATACGTTTGCCATGCTACGTATAATGGTGCACTATGTTATAACGATTAATAGAGTTTAATTAATGCCAGGTCTGGCTGCGACTGTTGGGAACTTTGTTGTGTAATCATGTCAAACATGATACAAGACATAGACGCCAACCCTGAGTAATGCGCACCTGTTAGACTGAAAAAAAATCCATAAAATCGCAAATGAACCCTTATTATTATCTACGTCCGCTTGCATTTGTGAAATATTCACGAGAGTCTCTCTTCGGGCATGTTTTGAACGTTGTTATTCTCATGCCACTTTCCAAATGCGGACCGCGTCCCGTAATACAAAAGCCTTGTTCAAAACGCACAAATTGACACATAATTGACACATATGACCAGGTTGTTGTTGTTGACCGGTTGTTGCAGCCGGAGAACCTGTTCCTACTGAGCCCCTCGACCGACCAACTCAAGGTGATTGACTTCGGCTACGCTCGGCGCTACAGCGCGGCCCGCACGCTACACGTCAAGTACGGCACCCCCGAGTTCACGGCGCCAGAGGTGGCGGCGGACGAGTCGGTGACGCCCGCTGCAGACCTCTGGAGTGTCGGCGTCCTCACCTACATTCTGTAAGTCTTCGCCACAATGATCGATGTCAAGTCTAATAGCTTCTGACTGAACGCATGGATGAATACAGTTTTTTCTTCTGACTAGTATTTTATGTTATTCCTTGTTGCTCAGTTTATAAAGGGGTGACGCTAGTTTATAAAGGGGTGACGCTAGTTGACGTATTGTAGCACCACTCAACTGTTGTCCACTTCTCCCTCCAGTTATCATCCGTCATCCAATAAATGTGTTTCTGTTAAACGACTGAATCTGTTATCCACGATTATGTTACTAGTCCAGCAGAAATCTACAATTACCCGGACATTTTGGTTATAAAGCAATTTTCTTTTAATGACTGGGTGGATGCCCAGAGTGCCCCTCAGAAATGCAACCAAAATCAACCCTGGGGAACCTTGTTTTGGGGTATTTTGGGCCAATTTTGTGGCTCCCATTTATATTGGTGTATGCTCATCATATTTGTAACTGTTTCATTTAATTTCCAATACGTTTGCCATGCTATGTATAATGGTGCACTATTTTATAACGATTTATAGAGTTTAATTAATGCCACGTGTCATAATTATTACTCGGTATATAGAGGGTTGGAGGGAAATGTTAAGCCGATACAGTTTACACCGACAATGCATTGAACCAACAGATTCCGACACCGTCATCCGTCTGCACTAGTCCTATAGCCAAGTCGTCGAATGATCCGCTCAACACAGCCGACTTTTCGAAAGCTAGTACTTGTTCTTATGTAGCACTGAAGCCCAGTGACGACAGTAACGAAACCTTCGACCTAGTTGTCTGGTGAATGAAAAGGCCAACAGATAAAAGCAAAGGCGATGTGTAAGATAGGTGTGAAACAGTTCCCATTATAACATGGCTAATTGTGATTAGTAGTATTATGTGTTTCTCTTTTGATGTATTACTGGTGCGTCCCATGTCAACCATGTTATTACTGGTGCGTCCCATGTCAACCATGTTATTACTGGTGCGTCCCATGTCAACCATGTTATTACTGGTGCGTCCGATGTCAACCATGTTATTACTGGTGCGTCCCATGTCAACCATGTTATTACTGGTGCCTCCGATGTCAACCATGTTATTACTGGTGCGTCCGATGTCAACCATGTTATTACTGGTGCGTCCCATGTCAACCATGTTATTACTGGTGCGTCCCATGTCAACCATGTTATTACTGGTGCGTCCGATGTCAACCATGTTATTACTGGTGCGTCCGATGTCAACCATGTTATTACTGGTGCGTCCCATGTCAACCATGTTATTACTGGTGCGTCCGAAGTCAACCTTGTTATTACTGGTGCGTCCCATGTCAACCATGTTATTTCTGGTGCGTCCCATATCAACCATGTTATTACTGGTGCGTCCGATGTCAACCATGTTATTACTGGTGCGTCCGATGTCAACCATGTTATTACTGGTGCGTCCGATGTCAACCATGTTATTACTGGTGCGTCCGATGTCAACCATGTTATTACTGGTGCGTCCGATGTCAACCATGTTATTACTGGTGCGTCCCATGTCAACCATGTTATTACTGGTGCGTCCCATGTCAACCATGTTATTACTGGTGCGTCCCATGTCAACCATGTTATTACTGGTGCGTCCGATGTCAACCATGTTATTACTGGTGCGTCCGATGTCAACCATGTTATTACTGGTGCGTCCCATGTCAACCATGTTATTACTGGTGCGTCCCATGTCAACCATGTTATTACTGGAGCGTCCGATGTCAACCATGTTATTACTGGTGCGTCCCATGTCAACCATGTTATTACTGGTGCGTCCCATGTCAACCATGTTATTACTGGTGCGTCCCATGTCAACCATGTTATTACTGGTGCGTCCGATGTCAACCATGTTATTACTGGTGCGTCCGATGTCAACCATGTTATTACTGGTGCGTCCCATGTCAACCATGTTATTACTGGTGCGTCCCATGTCAACCATGTTATTACTAGTGCGTCCGATGTCAACCATGTTATTACTGGTGCGTCCGATGTCAACCATGTTATTACTGGTGCGTCCCATGTCAACCATGTTATTACTGGTGCGTCCGATGTCAACCTTGTTATTACTGGTGCGTCCCATGTCAACCATGTTATTTCTGGTGCGTCCCATATCAACCATGTTATTACTGGTGCGTCCGATGTCAACCATGTTATTACTGGTGCGTCCGATGTCAACCATGTTATTACTGGTGCGTCCGATGTCAACCATGTTATTACTGGTGCGTCCGATGTCAACCATGTTATTACTGGTGCGTCCGATGTCAACCATATTATTACTGGTGCGTCCCATGTCAACCATGTTATTACTGGTGCGTCCCATGTCAACCATGTTATTACTGGTGCGTCCCATGTCAACCATGTTATTACTGGTGCGTCCGATGTCAACCATGTTATTACTGGTGCGTCCCATGTCAACCATGTTATTACTGGTGCGTCCGATGTCAACCATGTTATTACTGGTGCGTCCGATGTCAACCATGTTATTACTGGTGCGTCCCATGTCAACCATGTTATTACTGGTGCGTCCCATGTCAACCATGTTATTACTGGTGCGTCCGATGTCAACCATGTTATTACTGGTGCGTCCGATGTCAACCATGTTATTACTGGTGCGTCCCATGTCAACCATGTTATTACTGGTGCGTCCGATGTCAACCTTGTTATTACTGGTGCGTCCCATGTCAACCATGTTATTTCTGGTGCGTCCCATATCAACCATGTTATTACTGGTGCGTCCGATGTCAACCATGTTATTACTGGTGCGTCCGATGTCAACCATGTTATTACTGTTGCGTCCGATGTCAACCATGTTATTACTGGTGCGTCCGATGTCAACCATGTTATTACTGGTGCGTCCGATGTCAACCATGTTATTACTGGTGCGTCCCATGTCAACCATGTTATTACTGGTGCGTCCCATGTCAACCATGTTATTACTGGTGCGTCCCATGTCAACCATGTTATTACTGGTGCGTCCGATGTCAACCATGTTATTACTGGTGCGTCCCATGTCAACCATGTTATTACTGGTGCGTCCCATGTCAACCATGTTATTACTGGTGCGTCCGATGTCAACCATGTTATTACTGGTGCGTCCCATGTCAACCATGTTATTACTGGTGCGTCCCATGTCAACCATGTTATTACTGGTGCGTCCGATGTCAACCATGTTATTACTGGTGCGTCCGATGTCAACCATGTTATTACTGGTGCGTCCCATGTCAACCATGTTATTACTGGTGCGTCCGATGTCAACCTTGTTATTACTGGTGCGTCCCATGTCAACCATGTTATTTCTGGTGCGTCCCATATCAACCATGTTATTACTGGTGCGTCCGATGTCAACCATGTTATTACTGGTGCGTCCGATGTCAACCATGTTATTACTGGTGCGTCCGATGTCAACCATGTTATTACTGGTGCGTCCGATGTCAACCATGTTATTACTGGTGCGTCCCATGTCAACCATGTTATTACTGGTGCGTCCCATGTCAACCATGTTATTACTGGTGCGTCCCATGTCAACCATGTTATTACTGGTGCGTCCGATGTCAACCTTGTTATTACTGGTGCGTCCCATGTCAACCATGTTATTTCTGGTGCGTCCCATGTCAACCATGTTATTACTGGTGCGTCCGATGTCAACCATGTTATTACTGGTACGTCCCATGTCAACCATGTTATTACTGGTGCGTCCCATGTCAACCATGTTATTACTGGTGCGTCCGATGTCAACCTTGTTATTACTGGTGCGTCCCATGTCAACCATGTTATTTCTGGTGCGTCCCATATCAACCATGTTATTACTGGTGCGTCCCATGTCAACCATGTTATTACTGGTGCGTCCGATGTCAACCATGTTATTACTGGTGCGTCCGATGTCAACCATGTTATTACTGGTGCGTCCCATGTCAACCATGTTATTACTGGTGCGTCCCATGTCAACCATGTTATTACTGGTGCGTCCCATGTCAACCATGTTATTACTGGTGCGTCCCATGTCAACCATGTTATTACTGGTGCGTCCGATGTCAACCTTGTTATTACTGGTGCGTCCCATGTCAACCATGTTATTTCTGGTGCGTCCCATGTCAACCATGTTATTTCTGGTGCGTCCCATGTCAACCATGTTATTACTGGTGCGTCCGATGTCAACCATGTTATTACTGGTGCGTCCCATGTCAACCATGTTATAACTGGTGCGTCCGATGTCAACCTTGTTATTACTGGTGCGTCCCATGTCAACCATGTTATTTCTGGTGCGTCCCATATCAACCATGTTATTACTGGTGCGTCCGATGTCAACCATGTTATTACTGGTGCGTCCCATGTCAACCATGTTATTACTGGTGCGTCCGATGTCAACCATGTTATTACTGGTGCGTCCGATGTCAACCATGTTATTACTGGTGCGTCCCATGTCAACCATGTTATTACTGGTGCGTCCCATGTCAACCATGTTATTACTGGTGCGTCCCATGTCAACCATGTTATTACTGGTGCGTCCCATGTCAACCATGTGATTACTGGTGCGTCCGATGTCAACCATGTTATTACTGGTGCGTCCCATGTCAACCATGTTATTACTGGTGCGTCCCATGTCAACCATGTTATTACTGGTGCGTCCCATGTCAACCATGTTCTTCATGAGGGTAAGAAGAAGTGGAGGTATCTGCGACTCAAGTTTGTCAATGCTGACATCTTCAGGGTAGATATCGAAGGGCTGATCCAGAGTGCGAATGACACCTTTACTGCCCGAGCAGCATTACCCACCAAATTCTCAGTTTCGCCATTCTCATCATCTATCTCTTGATAGGAGTCGTGCAAAGGTGTTGCTGTATTCCTGGTTAAGGTTATGTTTGTCTTTCTTTGGACATCCACCATTGTGATGTCAGATCCAAGTGTGCAATCAGACAACGTTTGATGTGTTTTGTTGTGTATCTGGAGCACCAGGGGAAGGAACGAGAACACTTGCTCTGATATCCTGCAGTGTGTAGCATTGCTGGCGGCTTCCATCATTCAGTCATTCACATACAGCAATAAATGCATTATTGTGTTCTGTATATTCGGAGCTGTTGAATTGCTAAGCTGAGGTATATTTTTTCCGGAGATGAAAGCTGTCATACAGTTCTTGTGAGATTTGGCTTCAACGCATATCTCCAGCAAATTCGATGCGTGTCCTTACATCACTGGCTACTGGGTCATTTCGTTTGTTACATGCACTCATTAAAGTGTCTTGGATGATGGACGTCTTGTCTCTCCCAACAATTTAGACTTTGCACATGCATGACCATGCCGATATACATATTCGTGATCAAGTTCCGTGGCACATATCAAACAGTCGGTTGGATAGTCAAAACATCTTGAAGATGTATGAGTTGGCATAGTTTCAACTGACGCTACAACCTGGTTTGTTGACTGTGCTTTGTTAATATTTTGTGGCAGTGTAGCTTTTCCAAAATTGTTCATGGACATAATGATCATTACCACCACTTGCATTACTGAACTTTCTTACTACCAGTCACCACGTGGTTTAAATATCACCACCAGTGAGTATATACCTTTCTGTCCAAGTTTTCTAATCAAACCACCACCATCTTCTTGACATAGGACACATTGGTCCACAGTTACGACCGGTTCCTGAAAAAAAATATGTTTTACTTCTTTCTAGACACTCTTTATTATTATTATTATTATTATTATATATATATATATATATATATATATATATATATATATATATATATATATATATATATATATATATATATATATATATATATATATATATATATATATATATATATATATGATTGTGCTTGCTTTATTTATCATTGAGAAATACATAGTTAGTAAGACACAATGTTAAATGTTAACCCTCTGTCTGATTAATTAAAACTATTAAAGTAATTAAAATGTTAATGAAATGTAATGGATATAGTACAGATATATATATATATATATATATATATATATATATATATATATATATATATATATATATCTGTACTATATCCATTATATTTCATTAACATTTTAATTACTTTAATTAATCAGACAGAGGGTTAACATTGAACATTGTGTCTTACTAACTATGGATTTCTCAATGATAAATAAAGCAAGCACAATCATTAGGCGTTAGCAGTAAAATCGTGAACATTGTCGTGATTGGCCTTCCATACCTTGCATACACGATGAAGTCGAATTTGTTAAACGCACAACTATTCCTAATGATCACTACATGAAAATTTTCGATTTTTCTAACAATTTGCAATCGATAAAATAGCTATTAATGATTTAGAATATCGATCCCTCGCACAACAGTATCTTCAGATGTTTGTAAAATCTGTATAATATTATATTAAGTATAGCGAATTTAGCCCCACCAAACGGTATATGTGTTGATATCGTTCGTGCTTGTTTTTCCGACACACAATGATCCATGTAATATAAGATCTACCCGTCCCCCAAACATGTCATTTATTATATTACACAGTGAATGGATACAGGAAAATGAGGTATTAATACACATCACAACAAATATATTACCCATTAGCTTGCCGGCCAGTTTTACGCGTTGTGCGCGCAAATTGTTTGCATTTATATATGGAAAGCCAAAAATCGGATTATATTGAATAGGCAGGTGCGTATATTTTTCGTGGGGAAAATCGATTTTTCCCCAGAATAGATTTTGGTTGCATTTTTTTCTGCAAGTCCAGGAAACCCTTCTAGTAATTAAAAAAATTGCTTTATAAATAAAATATTCGGGTTTGGTCCAATATATGCTGATTTCTACTGGACTATAGGCGGAGTTCACTGCATTTCAGTACAAAATAATATATGAAATGTAGTACTGATTATATGCATGATGTCCACTTGATCTGCTGGGAACATTGTCAGCGGTGTTGACGATGTAACGGTCAACGTGTTGATGGTGGAACGGTTGTGTACAGTGGCTGTGTACATACAAGTGGCTTGTGTTCACACTAGTGATTTAGCGGCTACATTATAAATAGCCTAAGTGACACCGTCGTTTATATAGACACTAATCACCTGTTTATTCGTTTGGCTATAATTCCCGTCACGAAGCGAAGCAAAATGCATATTATGTTGTTGTATGGCAACGTTGTGACAGGCAAGATGTTTGCCAGGCGCCCGATACACTATCCCGTAGAATAGACCCCAATATAACACAGGTGACATTGTCTATTCACGTAGACGTTGTGGAGAAAGGGGTGTTGACGCGGCATGTTTATGGTTATGAAGCGACGCGTGTTTCAGTAGATTCCCAAGACGACGTGTCAACTAACGACGGTGTGTCACATTGTCACGTATTTGTGTCACACAGACTGAGTGGACTGTCGCCCATGCACGCAGACACATCCCGTGAGACGTTGTTGACGGTGAAGGCGGCCGCCTGGCAGTTCGACGAGAAGGCCTTCGTCAACACCTCGGCCGAGGCGAAGGGCTTCATCTCAAAACTGCTTGTCAAAGACCCAAGGTACGTGCTGCATTCGCTCCGAGTTCCTCGTACACAGGTGATGGTTTTGGTGATATGTATATACAATTTCGCCGTTGTACTGTAAATGCGTCACTGTGCTACGGCTTGTTTTCTGACGATTTAAAACAAGCGCAAGTCAACCCACTTCTTAAGAAGTCAACTTTGCCTAAAGAAAATCAAACCAGTTATATACCTATTCCTAATCTAAGCATTATTTCCAAGGTACAAGGAAGAGTTTCAAGTAGCAAGCCGTCTAAGGTCTTACATTGAGTCAAATTGTATGTCTAATATATTACAACCAGCTTACAAACAGTTTCAGTTCTTGTGCCATTACGTTTTACTCTTTACACTACTCCACTCAGGTCAATTATTCAAAATCAACTTGGATCAGCACCTATTTGCAGATGATACGCATATTTACCTTTCCTTGGCCATCCCGGATACAAGTTGCCCCTTAAACCAGCTCAGGGATTGTCTCCATGATATATTCCACTGGATGACTGACAGAAAATTAAAGTTAAATGCAGATAAAACAGTTGCCTTGTTATTGGTACACAAAAGCAGCGTGGTAAACTTGATTGTTTTTTCCCGACACCTATGCTGAACCAGAATTTCACACCGGCCATGTCAGCACGGAATTTAGGAGTCACCTTTGATAATAATAAATATTTAGACAGCATATTTCACAAAGTTGTCGTTGCTGCTTTTATCACATTCATGACCTTTGTCGTATTCGCCGGTATATGTCTTTTGCTGTCTCCAAAACTATTGCACCTGCTCTTGTTGACTACTGCAATTGCCTTTATCGCAGTATTGCTCTTAAGAACATTATGAAACTTCAACGAGTGAAAAATTGTGTGCCAAGGTTAGTTACCCGGTCAATGGTAGTAACCCGGTCTCGTTTCTCTCATTCAGTACCACTTCTTAAATCATTGCATTGGCTCCCTGTCCAACATTACATTATATTTAAGATCAGCACAGTTACCTATCAAACACTTTCATCCAAACAATCAGCATATTTACATTCACTGCTCACTCCTGCAAGAGAGCCTGGACAGCGTTGACCGTCTAAATGTTAGCGCAATACAAGTATTTTATATTGTATTGTGTTGTAATGAGATACGACCTTCCGTCTTCATTGGTGTCATTTTCAGCTGGGTATGTCTTCCAGGCTTTGGTTTGGTATTGGTGTTTGTTGATAATCTAAATAGAAGCACTGCTGAAACCTAATCTTGAGACCGAACATTGTAATACAATAATATTATAGTATTATTTTCCCAATCCCGTTCTTCGAACAATATTCATGCTTTTTCATCTGCAGTTACGACATTTTACCATTGTCACGTTACCTGCTGAGTTCACGTACCAATTCCATGGTGTCGGGGTACATTTTAGCCATGCATTGCACACGTTAGCTATGCATTGTATACTGGAATAGAAAATACCAAACGTTTTACTGCCATATATTATATGAACCAACTATGACATCACTGCCATAGGAGGGAGTTAAGTTTATTTATTGTCATATAATATAAACGTTGTTTCCTCCTACGGTCACTCTAGGCATACCACGAAACACACGCATGGTCTCGGACGTAATCACACAAACTACACATGTCCACCTAAAAATGCCCATATATATATATATATAGGGCAGGAAGTTATTCATTGACTGGACCCAGTTGCATTTTGATATACAGAAGAAATATAGTAGAATATCCCATATTGGTTTTATGAACGTGGAACTGCGTTTCATAATTATCTTGTTCAACATCCCAGGAAGCGTATGACTGCGACCGAGGCCCTACGTCATCCCTTCATCAACCTGGCCAACCACCGCGGGCTGGGGGACAAGATCAACCTCGACAACCTACGGGCTTACTTGTTCAGGCGCAAGATCGAGGTCCGTCTACAAACCATACGTCAACCGTAACGGAGAAGCGATCTATTAAGTATAAGTAAAACATATAAACGAAACACATATTGGTAGGTAATAACCAGCCTCGGAATAGTGTAGATCCTTTGTGCTAAACAGCTCACAACGAATGGCTTTGAGATATGATAATATGTAGTCATAGTCCCAGTTTGGTCTTTGGTGTCCGCTTGCAATCTCTCTAACAGAAGAGCCAGTTGGAGTCCACCATCCGTCCAGATCTTGCCAATCCATCCCTTTTTTTTCTACCTCTTCTCTTTTTCCCCTGATAATTTTCCTTCTGCGCTGCTGTCTACCAGACTATCTACCAGACTATCTACCAGACTATCTACCAGACTATCTGGTCTTCTTTTCCAATGGCCGTATTTAGCCAAATTTCTTTTCTTATGAAACACAGCAAGCCGTTTTCTTCCTTATTCACTACTTTATCTTTGATCCATATGTTAGTCTTTCTCTACATTCAGCTTATACTGAGCAGTACAATTTTATATGTATATATCCGGATATGTGATGATAAAAAATCACATCTGTTGAATCTGATGTCAAGTTAAATCTGTCCTGACTTCAGCGAGGTACGAATCAGGTGAAGACGATCGTCAGACCGGTGCCGTTGACGTCCTATCTGGCCGAGCCGGCGCCTGCCGCCGTCGACCTCGAGGTCAACGTGCCGGTGGTCAACGTGGCCGAAGCGGGGCCGGACGCCGACGCCGTGTCCGTGGGCAGCGTGGAGGCAGGAGCCGCCGAGATGTTGCAGGTGAGAACGGTTGAACAGTACAATTTGTATTGTATTATGAACGTTATTAGATTTATTTTTTCTTACACGCCACGCTTATTCAGGTGCCAACTCTTGCGGTTTACCTTAACTCTTACGGTTTACCTTAACTCTTATGGATGTTTAACGACCGCAAATACATTCCTTACGATTTTATGCCGTTTGAACAGGGCTTTTTGTATTACGGGACAAGGCCCAACGTCTCGTGAGATACAATCAATATATTCCAGTTTGCACGGCGAGTTCCATTTGAACATGCGTGGTAAACCAGCGAAGTATATAATCATACGGGTTCATTTGCATCTTATGGATTTCGGTTGCCATACTCAGGGTTGCACCTATGTGTGTTTGAAACGGTGTTTGTTGTCATTCTCCGTCTTAACCACACGCTAGGTTGTCGTTGGAGGTTTCCATAATAAATGGGACTGGAACCAGTTGACGAATGAACGGTTATTCGCTAAATTGAATGCGTGCCTTGCTAATGCCGGACTGTGGCTGTTTTGATATCGCTGTAGACGACGTCTCCACTACAGCATGGTACAGGTCGCCACAGGCTGCGTGAACAGGAAGTGTTTGGAGAAGAATCATTTGCATTTGTTGGTTTCTTTCAGTGATCTCAGTGGCGGAGGTAACGTGAAGCAACAATCGAAACACGACATAGAGTATAGACTATCTTCGTGGTTTGGTTTGTTTCTAGTCGGTATGACGAGTGCAGTGTATATTGATAATAATGGCGACCATATATGGTGGCAATCCTGGGGATATTAGCATACTGGGAAGAATTACACTAACTTGAACAGATGTTCATTAACCACGAATATTGCCACGCCATGTTTATGTTTTATAGGCGCGCAACACCGTTGATAAGACCCGTGTGTGCCAGCGTGTAAGTGGTTCGTCTTGTCTGTAGAGTGCTGTAGGGTTGGCTGCGATGCTGCCTCGGATGCACGGTTTCTTCGCCACTGTTCGCTGCCTGAAAAATAGACAGATCGCGCTCGGCTCTTGCTTGGCGTGATTCGTCTGCATTGTCGCTCGTCAACATTCTTTGCCACGACAAAGCAATGTATACGACACACGTAGCGCACACATAAGTAGCATAAGTAGTTTGGTGGTTCGGCTGAACTACACGAGTTTCACTTAGACATTTCACATTCATATGTCAAAAACTCACGTTATGCATCACTGCCATTTAAAAGTGCGTTGTTCACGCAGTGGGACAGAAACCTTTCATCCATTTAAAAGTGCGTTGTTCACGCAGTGGGACAGAAACCTTTCATCCATTTAAAAGTGCGTTGTTCACGCAGTGGGACAGAAACCTTTCATCCATTTAAAAGTGCGTTGTTCACGCAGTGGGACAGAAACCTTTCATCCATTTAAAAGTGCGTTGTTCACGCATTGGGACAGAAACCTTTCATCCATTTACGCGTCAATTGCTTTTGCTTACACTTTTGGAAGTGATTTTTCTTCAAATTGGATAAGCTTACACTTTTTGAGTGAACGTCGGCGCCCGGGATGAGATGTAATGTGAGTTTTTAACATCGGAATGTGACATTTTTGTTCCAGTAAACACACACATGGCTTAGCATCGCGCTAAGATGTGATTGCATGTGAATAATTCGTCCCGACGCAACTATCACTCAGCGTGGTGGTGGGTGTGTCACTCCACGTGGTGGCGGGTGTGTCACTCCGCGTGGTGGCGGGTGTGTCACTCCGCGTGGTGGCGGGTGTGTCACTCCGCGTGGTGGTGGATGTGTTACGTCTCAAAAAGCTTGTGTGAATGTGGGATCCTGCTTACATTCGCATCAGTGACTCCTGACTGTGTGTGCTTGTGTGCGGTCTTTAGCTGTGGCTAGTTGGTTGTAATTCGTCACGGTATTTACACAGGCAACTGCGTGCATACGAATTATTAAAGTATCTTTTGGTAGGTAGTAATTAGGTAGTAACATCGTAGTTCCAAACCATAAACCGTTCTTGGTGGTCGGTGGGACTATTTTGGTGAAGCTTTGGTGAACCTAATTACATTCAAAGCCCCAACTCGTTTGGCATGATTCTGAAATACGATAAAATGTGATTCAGTGTTTGTTGCTAATGTCCCTCGTAGTAGCATCTTTATTGTCTGTTCCCGGTAACTCTTCTGGTGATTGAGGTCATCCACGATGAGCTATCAGCGGGTGAGCAGTCACGCCTTGTATGACAATGTCCCGAGACTGTCAACTTTAATACATGACCAACCCACGAGACACCCCTGTGACAACAGTAAATAACGACCACGCTCTGGCAGTGAATAGAGGAAGACTCGGCGATTGTCGGCTCGTCATTGACGGTTCTCAATAAATAGTCCGCCCGGCCGTCCACTGGTAGTTGTGCTCCTCCCGTGAGACTGCGCCGGGCGTCGGCAGCACTCGCCCTGCGTCGACTGTACCAGCCCTGCCTCGGCTGTACCAGCCCTGCGTCGGCTGTACCCGCCCTGCGTCGGCTGTACCGGCCCTGCGTCGGCTGTACCCGCCCTGCGTCAGCTGTACCGGCTCTGCGTCGGCTGTACCCGCCCTGCGTCGGCTGTACCGGCCCTGCGTTGCAGCACCCGGATGTTAAGACCACAGTCGCTTTGTAGTATCCGCGCGAACAGATCAGCCGTCTATGGCCACATACTCTGCGACGTTTCCGTCTAGGTAAAGTGTCTGCCTGTTCAAGCAAGAAGAGTTCACATGGATACGGTTGTGTAATTGTCCGGTCGACTGTCCAGTTGGTCTGGTAGGGCATGCGTGCGTGCGTGCGCGCGTGCGTGCGCGCGTGCGTGCGCGCGTGCGTGCGCGCGTGCGTGCGTGCGTGCGTGCGTGCGTGCGTGCGTGCGTGCGTGCGTGCGTGCGTGCAGGTGCTCGTTGCCAGCTTTTATGTACACTGAATGTCTAATTTATCTCCTGTTGGCAACCGTTCACACTGTGTACGTAACTGTTGTACAAACCGAGCGGGTTCCAGGGCGGAAGCAGTCTGACCTGCCGCTAGCCTCTCCCCATTAACCCCCGCTTGTCGTTCCAGATGCTCGGCCGATCGTCGGTGTCGTCAGCGCCGTCCGTCGCCGGCTCGGTGTCGTCCTCCGAGTGGGGCCGGGAGTACGAGGACGAGGACACGTGGTACCAGTTCACGGACGTCTACCAGTCGGGCATGGACACTCACCTGCTGCCGACGGTGGACACGGCCATGTCCCTGCGCATGGCCCAGTACCGGCGCACGGGGAGCAGGCGGGACGAGCCGGCCGCGCGACCGTCCATGAAACAACGACTGCAGGTGGTGGATGTCCCGGCCAGGCCCGCTGAGACCTTCGACGGGTTCGCTTCGGCCGGCCGCGTCCGACCAGCTCTCTGGCAGCTCAAGGACATTGCCGATGACGAAGGCGGCGACGGTCAAGGTAATGCACCGGAAGACATAGTGCATGACGGAAATGGCAGTGCCATGCGTGACGTGATGTTTGAACCGGATATCGCCGTGCATGAAGGGAACAGTGGGTTTTCTATGCAGAATGTAGTGAAACCGGAAGTGCATGTTCCCGGTGTTCCAATACACGGAGAGATGAGCAATGTGCATGAGTGTGGTACATTATGTAATACACTGCCAGATGTAGCAATGCATGACAGAAACACTGTTGTCCCTTTGAGCCATATACTCCGGACGGAAAGTGTGTTCCGGAAGGTTTGTTCGCATGTGTCCCGTTTATCAGTGTATGACAACGTACACATTGATCTTAGCCAAGGTGTCAGTGATGATATTACTAACACAATTTTAACAACGCGAGACCCGGGCGGGAAGTCACTTGGGGTCTTAGTGGGGCCGACAAACAACCCTAGCAGTGGCGTGAACCGCGCGTTACAAATCACCAAGTTCCAAGGGACCGTTCCCCCAGAAATTTGTGAAGCGTTTAGTGGTTCGAGTAGCGTTGCTTCTTCGTTTGACAAAACCAGCGTGTCCACGGACCAGTTTACGTTTCTGTGCCTGGAGAGAAAGAACACCTCGCACGACATGTTCCAGCCGCAGGTGACGTGTGTCATGTACCTGGTCGAAGACACAACGGTTTGTGACAGTTTATCGCCACCTCCGAGTGACATTGACAGCAATGGCGCCAGCGTCGTCGCGAATGGTGTGGCGCCACGACACGAGACGTCGACCACGGTGGTTCCGTCGCGTCAGGGCGCCGCTTTGTGGTGCAAGTCTTCTGGGTTGACTACCGAAGCCCGACGCATTTCCGGTTTGAAGGTGGCGGCGGCCAAGGTGGCGACAGCCTCGACGCCAGCCGCTAAATCCAGAACTGATATCAACGACAACACCACTCCAGTGACCCAGCCACGGGCCACGTCCGTGCCTCGAAAAGTGTCGTTGGACAGTGCGCCAGAGCAGCCGAAGTTGGAGAGAGCGTCACAGCAGCCGAAATTCTCGCTCATAGCTGATGACGTTATGACTAAAAACCTGAAAAAGTTCCCATTCTTCGCGGCCACTCGCCTGCCGAAGTCAGCCGACGCGACGGAGGACACGGCCCGTCCGACACGACCGCCCGTCGAGACGTTGGCCGTGCTCCTGCGGCGGGGGAAGAGTGAGTGTCTGCGGAGTCTCAACCTGACTTGGTTAGAACGGGTACGATACAGGGGCGTGAGAGAAGCGGCTGTTTGGGTCGGCGTGGCGTTCGGGGCGGCTCTTGGGGTGATGTTTGCTGTGCTACTGAAGATACTGCAAGCTTTCGTGGCCAACTTAAACTTAACTCAGGAACATGTGTGAGTAGACATGAGAACTGGAGATAAAGCGCTGGAGTGAAGAAACTGGGAACAATAACGAAATAGTGGACATGGGCATGGGGGGGCAAGGGGGCACTTGCCCCCTAGACCTGGATTTTTTTTCGAACGTACTGTATATGCGTGAGCTCAAAGTATATGTTTACTTTACATCCTACACACTTATATATATATATATATATATATATATATATATATATATATATATATATATATATATATATATATATATATATATATATATATATATATTCTTCTTTCTTGTCTCTCCCTGGAAAACTTCCTGCTGACGCCTCTGATAGAGGTCTATACATGTTCTGTGTGTGACACTGGAACACACGGTTCGTGATTCGATATACTGTCCCATTGAATATCTATCACCCGCACAGTTGTATATCACGGCGTTGGTCCACATGTTGTGTATTTATGGGTGCGTCGCGGTACAATGACGTGAAGTGTTGCATATGTCATGTTAATATCCACCAGTGTTCATACACCTGTGCTACAAAGGCATTCATCCATCATTTTTGTCTGAGTAACGGAAAAACGGTCCAGTTTCATAAGCAGCCTGGGACGACAGAACTGACAGAACAGTCGACTAAGAGTAACGTGGAGACCGTTGACGGGCCGGTTAGAATTACTACAATCCGGACGTTCTGCGGTCACATTCCGATCAGTTATGGTATCATATCAGTATCAGTAATGGGAGAAACGTACAACAAGTGTCGACGCAGCGTTAAGCTGAGGTTCCGACCGATAGTTTACTCACAGCGATGGTCATGGAATGCTCCTGTTCCTATTCAAACACTCAGGATGTCACCTCACCAAGGACTGCGTCTAGGAAGATAGAGAATAAGTTAGACTGAGTAATAAACGGTATATAACATCACCATTTGGAGATTCTTCTTGTTGTTTGTAGTGTAACCGCGTAATATGATCTATCAAATGACTTATGACAGTTGCTACGACCTTGTACAGTCATGTCATGATAATATGTTGGTAATGAATCATTACTGTTATTGCACACATTTGACCAGGAAACACACACAAAACTAGATTGGAAACGTTATAGCAGTGCAGTATTCGTCTTTGGTTACTGTAAAGGTGTAGACTGTTCACTTAAGATATCTTTAGAAGGTACGTTACTGGAATTCAATAACAACTTGACTGTGTTTATTTACGTCAGCTTTTGGCCCATTGCACATAATATATTATATGTTGAAATCTAGCCTCGTGTTTATTAATATATATTCTACTGCCAAACGAAGACAACTACAAATGGGAGAGTTTCGATTGCTAGTACGACATATAGTCGTCGTAACACAGTTTCTCCTAATAACCGATCCGTAGGCAACCTGCGAGGGAATGGCGTCACTTGGTGAGAGGGACCGAGTATTTGGAACTAATGTGTTGGATTGCCCACATCGCGATTGCATGAACATCACTGTGCTTGGAGTTCGTATTCGTGCGTGTGTCTAACAGAAACCAGAATAAGTGTCCAATACATGAATGTCCTACGATGAGACGACCGTGTGGATTCTACAGGCAGTCATATGTGAATTCTACAGGCAGTCATATGTGAATTCTACAGGCAGTCATGTGTGGATTCTACAGGCAGCCATGTGTGGATTCTACAGGCAGTCATATGTGGATTCTACAGGCAGTCGTGTGGATTCTACAGGTAGTCATATGTGGACTCTGCAGGCAGTCGTGTGGATTCTACAGGCAGTCATATGTGGATTCTACAGGCAGTCATGTGTGGATTCTACAGGCAGTTATGTGTGGATTCTACAGGCAGTCATGTGTGGATTCTAAGGCAGTCATGTGTGGATTCTACAGGCAGTCATATGTGGATTCTACAGGCAGTCATGTGTGGATTCTACAGGCAGTCAGTCATGTGTGGATTCTAAGGCAGTCATGTGTGGATTCTACAGGCAGTCGTGTGTGGATTCTACAGGCAGTCATATGTGGATCCTACAGGCAGTCATGTGTGGATTCTAAGGCAGTCATGTGTGGATTCTACAGGCAGTCATGTGTGGATTCTACAAGCAGTCATGTTTGGATTCTACAGGCAGTCATATGTGGATTCTACAGGCAGTCATGAACACTTGCGTTTTTAAGATGTGTACTGAAATATACTTCCGTCATCGAATGTGTATTTATTGATTGTCCAGTTAAATTATGGAATTCACGCTACAACAAAATACTTGTGTATTTCAAGGGACTGCCGTTTTCGGTGTGTACATATTATAGGTGGTCGGGACCCATTGTAATAAAGGAACACATTCATGTTTACTGTAGCCACAAGATGAAGTACATCCATTCATTACAATAAAACAACAGAGCCTCTACTATGATTTATTTGGACATAAGGTACACAAAAAGATTATCTGACTTTTGCTGCATTTAAAGTTCATAGTAAAATAGCTGCGCAGTGGCTGGCTGGCGAGGGCAGTCTCCAACTACACTACTAACTGCCCTCGACAAAAATCTGCAGGAAGGCGGCAAGCGTCTTCCCGGCCATCAAGACCTAGACCTAGTCTGTGGCGCACAACGCACACATACAGTCAAATAACTACTGTGTATTTATGTCCCTTGGATGAAATATAAGCAGGGCTACACGTTAATAAATGGTGGTAATGATCAATAAAACAGGAACAGATTGATTATATATTTTTATAATACCACGAGACACAATGTGACACTTCAGTAATTGTAAAACACATCGCCTCTAACGATCACTAAAAGGTAAATTTGATCTCGCATTATGATCACAACACGCGATCTGATGTTTAATTGTAGTGATGTCACAACTGATTTGTCGGTGTTTCAATAGTTTCCTGTGCCTGTATGCATTTCCCGAATTGCCATGCGCAAGTATGTTCCTGTCTTTTATGACGTCATAATTGCTGGCGTTTTATTCGTACCAGAGCCGTAGCCGGTTGCGATACGTTTGAAAAGACAGTATGTTGTATTCTGATACATTCAAGAAGTAATAACTATATATATCCAGTCGGTTGTAATAAATATTTTTGTACATATTTGCCTGGCCCACCCAACGAAAATGGGAAACGAAGCTAGGATGGCGTTGATATCGCGATATAACCAGAGATGCCAACCATTACGATTTGGGCGTAATCATTACGAGATTTAGCCCTCCATTACGCTATTACGATGTGTCAGTCAATACAGCTGTAGTCCCTTCCATACAAAACGTCGTAAGTTAAATTTTCCGGTGACGATATTGGCAACAGCCGTTGTTTTCCAGCCGTACCGACCTCTCACAATCACTGCCAGCCAATCAACGATCACTGACTTTCTAATTAGCATATTTCTACTATAAATTACGTCAGCTTTACTACGCATTCATTCATGCCAGTGTTCGCGGGAGCGTTTTCTAAAGTTGTTGTCATCATCTTTATGCACGAAATATCGCAATATATTATGCTGATACACACATCTGAAGTACACTGAAGTACAATCAATATATAGTGAAACATTTATTATCGATCGCACTTCGGAAATGCTAAGAAAACAAAGTTTGAATCAAAATGTGATATGCCAGACTATTGGCTATTGCCCAATTATCGCTCATCGAGTGTACCGCCGATAGCAGCGCCAGTGAGGAAAGCTGGATTCAGGGCGAGTGTATTACATATAGCATAAATGTGTGATGTGGTTGGTCATGTTGTGTTAAGATGTTTGCCGGATCAACATTAATTATGTAGTTACGACATTTATATAAATTGTATTCTTCATGATTGATATCGCTAACGTGCCACATGCCTACGTCGCTACAATGTCAATGTCGATGTTTGTCTGAACTACACGGACCTAGGCAAAGTCAATCGCCCTACAATATTTTTTCTATCTGGCTGTTGCTTTTGTAGGGGCGAAGATCTCTTTCGTCAAAAACCTAAGTATTTTCAAGAAACGCGAAACCTTACAAATACGCCATAAACAGAGCAATAAACACGTCTTTCGTGTCTGTATGCATTCTTATATGTATATCACTCAAGTTACCTGACAATAACCATGTAAAAGTGTGAAATTATTACCTTTTTGTCAGAACGCATGTGCTTGTCAACATTTGTATATAACCGGATGTTGTTGTGAGCGAGAATACCAAGCGGGAATCCCGTTTATCTATATAAGGTTACGCTAAGAATTGCAGTCTGCTGGCCATGGAGTTACATCATTAATCATGCCCCTATAAACTACTAACTTACTAACGGGTGGTTTATTTATGTCTGTGCTGCTGGCCCATTCTGGCCTCATTCTACACGAAATCGCGTTTGATCATGTGACCCAAAGGCAACATCACGTGCACAGTATGGCGGCTAATTGTGAAATGTTTTCTATGTCACCGATAAAAGTACTCATAAGAAATTATTTGGAGCACATTTCTTCAGTTTCTTGACGCCCAAGTGTCGGTTGTATGTCACAGAATACACATGTGAAACGATTAGTGCTTATTGGTTTTAAAACTTAAGTTATTAGTTCCGTAGCCAAATGGCTACGGAACTGCCAAAACGGCGCTTTAGCAAATGCCGGTCAAGATCTCCGCCCCTAGGCTAGCTCAAGAGTGGGGCGGATGACTCTGCCTAACACGGATCATGTCCATGATCATTACTGTCATTGACGATAGTCATGACTACCTTGTGTTCTTCATAATGGATCACACTTGATCACAGAGCATACATTCCAGACTCCCCACAGTGGGAGAGGGGATACCCCCATACACTCCCCACAGTGGGAGAGGGGATACCCCCATACACTCCCCACAGTGGGAGAGGGGACACCCCCATACACTCCTTTGCAAACACCTTCAACGTTTGCCGCTTTGCGGGGCTTTGCCATGACGTCATTACTCCGACTTGTGGTTGGAAGTTGACATCACTGTATAACACACTGTATGACATACTGTATGACACACTGTATAACACACTGTATGACACACTGTATGACACACTGTATAACACACTGTATGACACACTGTATGACACACTGTATGACACACTGTATAACACACTGTATGACACACTGTATGACACACTGTATGACACACTGTATGACACACTGGAGATCGGCGGGTTTCCTAGTCTTAGAGTGAAATATGTTTTTCCCCGCTGCGCACAAGCAGCCTATGTGTCAGTCCTCAACTAGACGAGGTAACGTAGTATTTTGGAAGAAAGACAGAAATATTTTTAATGTATCCAAAATACTGCTGCGTTTAATACTATGACTGTTCTAGTTACACATTATGTTCACACACGGATTACACACACGCACGGATTACACACATACACTCGGATTACACACAAACACGCGGATTATACACAAACACGCGGATTACACACAAACACATGGATTACACACAGACATACGGATTACACACAAACATGCGGATTACACACAACCACAGGGAATACACACACATACACGGATCACACACACATGGACACATTATCGATACATGTTAAAAACAATATTTACTGTATTATCGATCTGCACGATAACGCAATACAAAAAACGCAATATAATCTAACCCACTAAAACAGCATGGCACGGCTTATCAGTGGTTAAAGAATGTCTTGCTCTGTCGTAGTAAATTGTATAATACACAAAGAGGCACTAACAACAAAGTTTTCTCCTTCACTATCAAGACTGTCACCTATGATAATTAGAAGAATCGACGTTGATCAAACACAAATGTTAAAAAATAATTGTTTTACCACATAATATGCGCGCAGGATCCATCACCTGACATGTCATCACCTGACATGTCATCACCTGACATGTCAGTGTCGAGACAATGACAGTCCGCGACGTTGTAGGTTTCCCGCCGATCTTCAAGGAGAAGATCCGAGACAAGGCGTACAACGTGGGCGACAGCTGCACACTCCGAGTGCACCTGATCGGCCGGCCGCGACCAGCCGTGTCGTGGTACCGCAACGAGGAACTGCTGACGGACGGAGGCCGGGTGAGAACGGCCAGATCGGACGACGGTCACTTCTCGCTGACCGTGCTCAGCACGAAGCCCCACGACTTCGGCGTCTACAAGTGCGTGGCCCGCAACCGATACGGCACGGTGACGTGTCGAGCCCGCATGCTGCTCGGAGGTGAGTGTATTTGTTCCCTAACTTAGTTCTGGGGTGTCTACATGAGTTGAACTGATGATGTGCACAGTCTACAATAATTAATATTAGTCTAACAAAACCTGATTAATGTTCATTATTGTAGATATGCCAGAACATTTCGCGACCAGGGCTGTGATGGAACACACACACACACGAATGAACAAACATAGGCTCCTCTCTGATCAGCTTAGACTGAGAGCTTTATGTATTATATCCATATATTATTTCCTCTTACAAAATGTTCTTTTGTCGAAGTCTTGAATGGCTGAAGAGGTCAATCTCCGCCAACAGATACGCCCGCAGCGCACCTAGTGGATGGTATGCACCTGGTGGAGCATGCTCACATTAGTGTCTGCTGGCTCGGCGTATTGATGTCTGATTTGGCCACTGTGTCGGCTGCTCACTGTTGTAAAACCGCTGGTCGACTTACTGGTTTCAGGTTTTTCTCAAATATTGCCATAGATGCATAGTTATTTTTTACTTGAAGTTTCTCCTGATCCTAGACCACCCTAGTCGACCAGGACGTCCCCACGTGACGAAGGTGTCTTACCGCGAGGCTTACATGATCTGGGAGGAGCCCGAGTCTGACGGCAACAGCTACATCACGTCCTATCGCGTTGACTGGCACCGACCAGGTAGGACAACGACCAAGTAGACACTCTGTCATAGGTGTCAACATTACCACTTTATGGGGGGAAATACCCTGTCACCCCTTGGTCTGGCTTTCCCGCCTTTTGGACGAAATGTCTCGGATTATTTTGTAATTGCCAAAACAACTTTTTATGTAAAATCAATACATTTGTTGCACACGATGCCGTTCGAGGCACGTATTATATATATATATATATATATATATATATATATATATATATATATATATATATATATATATATATATATATATATATATAATCGCACATAATACGTTATCAATATTTATAAAATTACAGTTGTTGACGTCGAAGTATCTTGGTGACCTCTCATAGGGTCAAGTTGCTGTAGACGATCTTATGGTACACCGAGCAATCCACCAACCGTCGTAAGCCGGTGTTACAGTGGTATGATATGTAACGGGGGCACTATTTAACACGAACGCACACAATACGAAGGATGGGCAAAACAATCTGACATTGTAAAATATTAAGTAACATGATTTTAGAAGTATAGTTTGGATCCGTAGTTCACCCTTAGCTTTATGTGCACTGCTTTGCAATGGTTGCTTAACCAACGTAGCTTTGGCAACTTTATTCTCGTAGTTTCTCAACTTATAATGCCAAAAAAACTTATACAAAACCTTGTAACGTCTGCAGCACACGTATCTGCACACCGCACCCAGTACATTGCCCGTCATAGCTCATACGATCACAGAAACGTTCAAACACCATGTTTCCACCAGTGTACCCCGGGTCATTCTATGTCACGTGTCGACTGTTGCTAGGTGACGAGCGGTGGACGAACGCCACCTACTGCATCGACGAGTGTGCCCTGGTGAAGGGACTGCGTGCCAGCACCACCTACCGGTTCCGCGTGGCCGCCATCAACCAGTTCGGCACGAGCCCGTACAGCTGGGCGTCCGTCGAGATAAAGACGAAGGACAAAGGTGAGCGGCCTGACATCTTCGACATGGAAACGGCCATTGTGCTTAGAGCGCTAATTTTCACAGTCCAAGATCAACAGTTGAAGTTATTCATTAGAAATCACAAGATTGTCTTATTGTACATGTTTTCATGCACACAATATGCTTCCTGCACAATCATATTAAATTTGTAAATGTTGTCGTCTTTTTAGAGGTTTGTACTGAAACACATAAAGCAATCTACAGTTGGTTTCTAAAATATCGTAACGAGTTTAGTTCAAATGTACGTCTTAGAAATATGCATGTCAGTGTATGACGAAATAGGTGATTGTAAACCTCTGAACATTTCAACTCTTCTTTTATCACCATTGCCAGACTGCGACGCAAGGTCAACACTGTACCGCAGACCCGTCCGAAGTGTTGAACATCATGAGCATAGTGACACGTTTGTTGCTTTATGTTTGTCAGGTGCCGAGCCCATTAACATTGACTGCATCACGAAGAAGATCCTGCTGAGGTCTCGTCAGGCGACATCCCGACCGTCCCCGGAGACCAGCCCAGTCGCCTCCCCAGAAACAACCCCCTTTGGCTCGACGGAAGACCTCTCCGGGCTGGCAGAGAAGAAGACGTGCGGCGGTGACGTCGACCGCGAGATTGAGCTCCAGGAAATAGACCCGGAGAAGTTCCTAGAATTCGGCTCAGAGATCTGGCGGTAGGCAACCGTACAGACAGTTTATAGATATGGGTCTACGGACAGAATGCTTAGAGATAATTACTGTAGGCTGACTATTTGAGTTGCACCATCTAGCACAAGCTATTATATACAAAGCTGCATACCTGATCAACAAGTTCGGCGTATACACATTTCTGATTCCATAAAACAACTCTTCTTCTTTTCCTTTAGGGGTGGGGGAGTCACATCACGGATTTCTTTCTGCAGACGTTTTCATATCTCTCGCCTCTACCATTTTTACCGACTCTGTTGGTCATAATTGCCTTTTCTAGATCTCTCTTTATGCAAACGTTGGCCTTTCGCGTTTCTTTCAACCACCCTCACGTTGCGTTAAGTAAAGTCATCCATATGTTTCAGCGGTCGTTTCTCGCTCATCCGTAACGTGAAGCCGAAGCAGGGCCGCGGCCAACCGCGGGTCGTCAAGATTATCCCGTACGACCCGCTCCGCCCCGACGACTGTCTGCGGGAGATGGACCTGCTCAAGGCCGTCCGACAGGAACACATCGTCCGCCTCTACGAGGGATACGTCTGGAACGACTTCGTGTTTCTCGTCTTCGAGAAGTTCTACGGCGAGAACGTAGCGAGATCTTTGTCACTGAAGAACAAGTATAACGAGTATCACGTGACGAGCATTATCAAGCAGGTGGGCGCTACCAAAAAACGGTCGCAATTGCTTAGGTCGTTATTTGCCGTTCTCACCAATATTTTAAGTAAATTGTAATATGGGAAGAGGATAACATCCACATAGCTGTTACTCAGCAAAGTACTATCCTCCTCGATGTTTTGCATCAATTTAATGCCAGAATTGTTTGCTATAGGCGCAACTGTATTGTCGAGAATTTTTAAAGTGGTAACTGTTATGATATAGTTTTATGCGCTAACCAAAAAAAAAAACGAATAAAAAAATCCACAAAAGTCTTTCGAGTATGTGGTCTCAATTCGTACATGTTTAATGTAGTCGTTGGTCGTCAGGTGCTTGACGGGTGTTTAATGTATTCGGTGGTCGCCAGGTGCTCGACGGATGTCAGTTCTTACATCATCGCGGCATCGTCCACCTGAACTTGCAGCCAGACAGCGTGATCATGGTGAGCCGTCGGCGCTTTGACGTGAAGCTCGTCGACTTTGGTCGCAGTCGCAAGATCACGTCTTACGACGGGGAGCCCGTACCGCGAGAGGGAATGGCCGAGTTCATGGGTACAACAGCGTTTGTCTTCAGCCCATGGCGGCAGTCATTGGTCGTCATATCTAGTATCATATCTGCAATACCAGGTTGTCTGTTTGGACAGCGTTAATGACATGCTCTGTTGTTTACTGTGGAGCACACCATTCGCATGCGGCGCTTTCAGACAGTCCAACATTGTACGTGCATGCTTTAAACCGGCCGACTCCTCGCAGACGGTTCAACTATTCTATAGTACAATCGCTAGTTGATGCGTCCTTTAAACATTATTTGCAGGCATTGACCAAGAATCCAGTTGCAGTGTACGCTGACGTTTTGTCTTAACTTGTGGAGAATATATGTTAGCACAAATCAAATCTGAACGCATAGCTGCATATTGTTTGAATGAAGGTATTGTTGACATGTGTCCACTGGAACAGAAACTCGCTCTCGGGCCATACATTCGGCGGAAACGTTTCCGTTTTCTGACAAAGCAACGTTGCCGCCTATAACGGCGCATGTTGCGAGACTCTCACGATACACATCCGTCTGTTTGATTTCAGCTCCCGAGAAAGTGGCAAGAGAGGACGTTGGGGTAGCGGCTGACATCTGGGGCATCGGTGTGCTTGCTTTCATCCTGTGAGTCTTAATCCTTCAATCATTCATAATTTTCCGTCGCCAATCCAGTGCCGCGGTTTTAATAATGTCTCCAACACCACCTTTAAAGTCAGACAGGATTACTGTGCAGCAAATGGCAGAAACTCCCTCTCTCAACACTTTGTCAGTCTAAATAATAAACAGCCTACATGCATATAAGAACAACAACCAGACAATGCATTACTCCAGATTTTAGAGGCACAAAATGTGTTGTTGTTCACATTTTTTTTATCCACACGTTGAGGCTAGGCGGGATAGAGACCAAAGAAAGAAAACATTAGCAAACTATCGTGTGCACGCATCTGGAAATATGCAGTTAGCTCTGTCCTACTTCACTGTATGAATGCACATTGCGGAACTCTGATGGTAATGTCTGATAGACAGTGATGTCTGACAGACGGTGATGTCTGACAGACGGTGATGTCTGACAGACGGTCATCGTGATCACCGTATGTTGTGTCCCAGGTTGAGTGGAGTGTCACCCTTCTACGCCGACAGCGAGGACGAGATGTGGACCAACATCAAGTCCGTGCGATACGACGTTCACCTGCTGTACCACAACGTCACCAAATACGCCCTCAAGTTCCTGTACCAGACGCTCAGACGCAACCCCAAGTACGTTGTCACTGTTGGCTGTTCTATAATATTGATATGACTAGAGACCAAGAGACTAAAAGGAGACCAACTAGCAGGTTTCCTAATATTAACTGGTTATAAAGATATTGATACAGGTAGTTTCGTCAAACTTAAAGAAGGCAGTAGAATAATTGAGCACAAAGCCGCATATAACCAAGGAACAGTGTAGGTTGGATACGAGAAAGTATACTCGTTCTCCCAGAGGATGATAAAGTATACTTGTTCTCCCAGAGGATGATAAAGTATACTCGTTCTCCCAGAGGATTATAAAGTATACTCGTTCTCCCAGACGATGATAAAGGAATGGAATAATTCATCCAGTGACTGTGTTAATGCTAACAGTATAAATATGTTTACAAAATATAATTGATACATCTAATAAGGGCGTGCTATACGTGGACGAGCCATTGTTGGACTCTCAATAAGCCAATGGCTTCCTTGTCAACTTGTCCTCGGGAGCTTGTGGTTTTGGATGGCAGCCTTAAACCAGGCCAATGGCTTCCTTGTCCACTTGTCCTCTGGAGTTTGTGGCTTTGGATGGCAGCCTTAAACCAGGCTAATGGCTTCCTTGTCCACTTGTCCTCTGGAGCTTGTGGTTTTGGATGGCAGCCTTAAACCAGGCCAATGGCTTCCTTGTCCACTTGTCCTCTGGAGCTTGTGGCTTTGGATGGCAGCCTTAAACCAGGCCAATGGCTTCCTTGTCCACTTGTCCTCTGGAGCTTGTGGCTTTGGATGGCAGTCTTAAACCAGGCCAATGGCTTCCTTGTCAACTTGTCCTCTGGAGCTTGTGGTTTTGGATGGCAGTCTTAAACCAGGCCATTGGCTTCCTTGTCCACTTGTCCTCTGGAGCTTGTGGTTTTGGGCCAATAGCTTCCTTGTCAACTTGTCCTCTGGAGCTTGTGGTTTTGGATGGCAGTCTTAAACCAGGCCAATGGCTTCCTTGTCAACTTGTCCTCTGGAGCTTGTGGTTTTGGATGGCAGTCTTAAACCAGGCTAATGGCTTCCTTGTCAACTTGTCCTCTGGAGCTTGTGGTTTTGGATGGCAGTCTTAAACCAGGCCAATGGCTTCCTTGTCAACTTGTCCTCTGGAGCTTGTGGTTTTGGATGGCAGCCTTAAACCAGGCCAATGGCTTCCTTGTCCACTTGTCCTCTGGAGCTTGTGGTTTTGGATGGCAGCCTTAAACCAGGCCAATGGCTTCCTTGTCCACTTGTCCTCTGGAGCTTGTGGCTTTGGATGGCAGCCTTAAACCAGGCCAATGGCTTCCTTGTCCACTTGTCCTCTGGAGCTTGTGGCTTTGGATGACAGTCTTAAACCAGGCCAATGGCTTCCTTGTCAACTTGTCCTCTGGAGCTTGTGGTTTTGGATGGCAGTCTTAAACCAGGCCATTGGCTTCCTTGTCCACTTGTCCTCTGGAGCTTGTGGTTTTGGTCCAATGGCTTCCTTGTCAACTTGTCCTCTGGAGCTTGTGGTTTTGGATGGCAGTCTTAAACCAGGCCAATGGCTTCCTTGTCAACTTGTCCTCTGGAGCTTGTGGTTTTGGATGGCAGTCTTAAACCAGGCCAATGGCTTCCTTGTCAACTTGTCCTCTGGAGCTTGTGGTTTTGGATGGCAGCCTTAAACCAGGCCAATGGCTTCCTTGTCAACTTGTCCTCTGGAGCTTGTGGTTTTGGATGGCAGTCTTAAACCAGGCCAATGGCTTCCTTGTCAACTTGTCCTCTGGAGCTTGTGGTTTTGGATGGCAGCCTTAAACCAGGCCAGTGGCTTCCTTGTCCACTTGTCCTCTGGAGCTTGTGGTTTTGGGCCAATGGCTTCCTTGTCAACTTGTCCTCTGGAGCTTGTGGTTTTGGATGGCAGCCTTAAACCAGGCCAATGGCTTCCTTGTCAACTTGTCCTCTGGAGCTTGTGGTTTTGGATGGCAGTCTTAAACCAGGCCAATGGCTTCCTTGTCAACTTGTCCTCTGGAGCTTGTGGTTTTGGATGGCAGCCTTAAACCAGGCCAGTGGCTTCCTTGTCCACTTGTCCTCTGGAGCTTGTGGTTTTGGGCCAATGGCTTCCTTGTCAACTTGTCCTCTGGAGCTTGTGGTTTTGGATGGCAGCCTTAAACCAGGCCAATGGCTTCCTTGTCAACTTGTCCTCTGGAGCTTGTGGTTTTGGATGGCAGTCTTAAACCAGGCCAATGGCTTCCTTGTCAACTTGTCCTCTGGAGCTTGTGGTTTTGGATGGCAGCCTTAAACCAGGCCAGTGGCTTCCTTGTCCACTTGTCCTCTGGAGCTTGTGGCTGTGGATGGCAGTCTTAAACCAAGCCAATGGCTTCCTTGTCAACTTGTCCTCTGGAGCTTGTGGTTTTGGATGGCAGTCTTAAACCAGGCCAATGGCTTCCTTGTCAACTTGTCCTCTGGAGCTTGTGGTTTTGGATGGCAGTCTTAAACCAGGCCAATGGCTTCCTTGTCCACTTGTCCTCTGGAGCTTGTGGCTTTGGATGGGAGTCTTAAACCAGGCCAATGGCTTCCTTGTCCACTTGTCCTCTGGAGCTTGTGGTTTTGGATGGCAGCCTTAAACCAGGCCAATGGCTTCCTTGTCAACTTGTCCTCTGGAGCTTATGGCTTTGGATGGCAGTCTTAAACCAGGCCAATGGCTTCCTTGTCAACTTGTCCTCTGGAGCTTGTGGTATTGGATGGCAGCCTTAAACCAGGCCAATGGCTTCCTTGTCAACTTGTCCTCTGGAGCTTGTGGTTTTGGATGGCAGTCTTAAACCAGGCCAATGGCTTCCTTGTCAACTTGTCCTCTGGAGCTTGTGGTTTTGGATGGCAGCCTTAAACCAGGCCAATGGCTTCCTTGTCAACTTGTCCTCTGGAGCTTGTGGTTTTGGATGGGAGTCTTAAACCAGGCCAATGGCTTCCTTGTCAACTTGTCCTCTGGAGCATGTGGTTTTGGATGGCAGCCTTAAACCAGGCCAATGGCTTCCTTGTCCACTTGTCCTCTGGAGCTTGTGGCTTTGGATGGCAGTCTTAAACCAGGCCAATGGCTTCCTTGTCAACTTGTCCTCTGGAGCTTGTGGTTTTGGGTGGCAGTCTTAAACCAGGCCAATGGCTTCCTTGTCCACTTGTCCTCTGGAGCTTGTGGCTTTGGATGGCAGTCTTAAACCAGGCCAATGGCTTCCTTGTACACTTGTCCTCTGGAGCTTGTGGTTTTGGATGGCAGTCTTAAACCAGGCCAATGGCTTCCTTGTCAACTTGTCCTCTGGAGCTTGTGGCTTTGGATGGCAGTCTTAAACCAGGCCAATGGCTTCCTTGTCAACTTGTCCTCTGGAGCTTGTGGCTTTGGATGGCAGTCTTAAACCAGGCCAATGGCTTCCTTGTCCACTTGTCCTCTGGAGCTTGTGGCTTTGGATGGCAGTCTTAAACCAGGCCAATGACTTCCTTGTCCACTTGCCCACTGGAGCTTGTGGCTTTGAATGGCAGCCTTAAACCAGTTAATTCTTTGTTAGTTGATTTACCGAATTGTTAGGCTCAATCTGTTTGAACGCCAGCCTGTTTTGTGCCTGCATGCACGTCAGGTGTTAATGGCAGTCACTTCTGAGATGGCAGCATCACTCACAACGGAATCATAACTAACTAAAAGGCACACAACGGAGGTGCTTACTCTGGTCATCATGTTTACCCTCAGGCGTCACGGCTGGTTTGTGATAGTGATAGCTCGTAGCTAACACATTACCCAGCCTATTACCAATTTACTGAAACAGTGTTGCACATCACTGAATTACTGAAATACAAAGGCGTGCACATCAATATTATACTGTGCCAAGTGGAAAAAATAATGCCCCTTTCAAGCTATGCAACTAGTGTGGATCTACCATTTGTGTAGTGTCATTGTTCTTGATACAGATCGTAATTCCTCTGAACCAATCATAGTATGAACCAGCGCGACGTGTTCGGCAATTCTAGCCTTCGGTTAGTCTAAATATCGAGGCTGTTCAATATTAAATGGACCACTTTTTCCCATCACGTGCTTCGTAGCTCGTTGAGCCGGACCAATGTTGGAAGTACTGCTTTCCGAATACACTTTCGGAAGCACTGCGACGCCTCTGATATAAAGAACATCGGATGAATAGAACAGTTTTGACGCGACATGTTCCTTAGAACTGTATTTGCTAAACTAAACGTCAAATTGTGGACATGTCTAACAATGTGGTACACACGTGTCCTGCCCCACACAGGAGCCGCCTGTCGACGGCGGACTGTCTGGATGACCGCTGGTTCCAATTGAGTCCACACATGGTGAAGTATCGCAAGGCGGCCCTGTTTGCCACGGACAAGCTGCGCGCGTTCGAGGAGAACTACGTGTCCCGTCGCATGGCCGGGGCGGCCCCGTGCAGCAGACTCGTGAAGGCGTACGGCGGCGCCGCGGCCGAGTTCACTGACGACACTGACGACGTCTTCACGTCGGCACAGGACAGGTAGTGAGTTGAGTGTTGAGTGACAAATGAGACACAGTGTAACATGCTCCCTGTCAACGTAATGTAGTAAGTCATCATATGAGCCAGACAGAAAGCGAGATAGAGCGAGAGAGCGAGAGAGCGAGAGAGAGAGAGAGAGAGAGAGAGAGAGAGAGAGAGCGAGAGCGAGAGCGAGAGAGAAAGAAAGGGGGAGAGACGGAGGGGGGAGAGAGGATAGAGAGAGAGAGAGAGAGAGAGAGAGAAAGGGGGGAGAGACGGAGGGGGGAGAGAGAAGGGAGAGAGAGAGAGAGAGAGAAAGGGGGAGAGGGGGAAGCGAGAGAGAGAGGGGGGGAGAG
This sequence comes from Lamellibrachia columna, assembly GCA_963662155.1. NCBI lineage: Eukaryota > Metazoa > Annelida > Polychaeta > Sabellida > Siboglinidae > Lamellibrachia > Lamellibrachia columna. The sequence goes on along the minus strand of OY759271.1, from coordinate 17,148,704 downwards.
GGGGAAAGCGAGAGAGGGGGCGGTGGAGAGGAGAGGGAGAGAGACAGGAGTTATGATGTTTATGTCTGTACTGTAATATATGTGAAATCATTTAAATAAGTTTCGCTTACATTTACAGTTGATGACAGCGTGTTGTGAAGCATTCAGCGAGGCGATGAGACAGAGATAGAGAGAAAGAGAGAGAAAGAGAGACACAGAATGTGTCATCGCGAAACATTGCAAATATTCACCAGTTGTGCGGAGTCAGTCTTTGAATGAATTCTGTTTGTCCCGTCTTTAATTGTTAACAAATTTATGTTTTTTAGGAAAACCTAGAGTATTTAATGCAGCTGGTGTTGTTTGGTCCCGTTTACATTAAAGATCCAGTGTGGTTGAGGTGTTTACGCTATAGCTGCCACTGACTGGAAATACGAGTATAACAAGAAATTAGGGCCTGAGTTAGATAGACGGTTTAGCTTCCCCTGTGTCAGTGCCGTGAATGAAATAAACGTGTTGTTAGCAAACTAACGCGGCGTTTACTATCGTTCTGTTTACCTATCCATACATCATAAAACTAGTCACAACACAAAAATGGGGTTTCACCAAAGACAACAGTTTAAAAAAAGGTATTCTCGTCTACTTAACTTTCGCGTTTTGTTTAGTGTAATCACTCACACCTGCTGTTCTTCGTTCGCGGTAAACACATGCGTGGTTATAAGTGAAACACTTGAGATCAGATAAATAAAAAGTGCCTACAACGGTCTTGTGTGCAACATATAGATCGATTTTACTGTTAAAACTAGCTTTTTGAAAAGCGGGACATTTCGGCCAAGAGTGGGATCAAGGGATCAAGGGATGGAAGAGGAATTTCCCACCTGAAAGAGCTAATGGCCATGTGTCACTAAGACTGTGTCACTAAGACTGTGAACAGCCTGTGTTCATTATTGAAACAACGCAGTCCATGCCCACTACTTTGACTACATCTGCAACCGACCGTGTCAGTGTTGGCGAAATTAAAATGCTTTACGAGTGATACACAGCATACATTAGATACACGAAGGTGAAAGTGTCTTACTCGGGTGGAGCTACGGGATACGGGGTAGCTTCATGGTCGTCGCAAGGTAGCGATAGAGCAGATGCGTAGCGTTGGTTTCGACGTCATCCGACAGGAGCGCCTTTTGTGTGTCGTTGAGTTTCCGCACGAGGGCGCTCCACATTTCCACACGCTGTTTGTTCGTCATGCCGTGCACGAAGTAGTGTTTCAGTTGTTTCACGGCCGGGTCCATGTACGCCGCGTAGGCGTCATGGCCGCCCAACGAAAAGTGTACGTTTAGCGGAAGGTATTCTACCCCAATGACCTTGGCTGGCAGTAGCCCTGACACGTAGGCATCGTCGACCCAAAAGAAGGGTGTTTTCAGCGAGGCGGTGTACATCTCGGAGACCATCTCTCGCGAGAGTAAAAACGCCAGCCCGGAGCAGTACTGCGGGTAGTGGCTGCGCCCGATCAACTCCCAGTACTTGATACACCATTTGAAGCACTTCCTCGGGTAGCGCAGTATTGGCATCGAACCTTCGTTGTAAGCAACGCAGGCAATAAGTCGTTTCTTGTCGGTGTTCTTCTCCATGACATCAAGCAGACCAAAGATATTGACGAACGCGTCGTCGTCAGACTTGAGCGCGTACTGCGCTTGCGCACAGTACGTCGAGATCCACTTCAATCCCATGATGCCTTTCAATGTCAGGTTTCGATAATCGTCGTGGAAGTTTCCCTGCACGATATCGCCATGTTGGGCAAACTCCGCCCGGAGTTTTACCTGCGTCTCATTGTTCTTGGGCAATCCGAGAAGGAACACGACCCGGCTGTTATGATATTTGAGCAGCCGTCTATTTGCCCATGTCTGCCGCACGAGGTCGCGACGCTCGCTGTTTCCGGGGGCGCTGTGAAGATAGACGATATACTTGAGACTGGACGCATCAGCGCACAGAAGCGGGTTATGCATCACATAGGACACGTTCGCCGGAAGTAGGTTCTCGTCTGCGTCTGCGCCTGCGCCGTACAGGTCGCCCATGACTTTGAGAAGGTCGTCGATGTCAATCGCAACGTGCACCTGAAAAAGTCACTATTTTGCAATCGAATTGATGATAACATAACAATGAAGTGTTAGTGAATGGCAGACACATATTTTTTCAAGAAACGTTTGTACCATAAAATGTGTTTTGGACAGGAAAGTGGACATATTATAGGATCACGACATGTAAACACTGCAGTTGTAATTTTAGTGCAACTATGTGGACGTATCGGATGGAACTTCTGTCCAGTCGTCAAACAGTCTATAGGTTTGGGGGGCAAATTTACACAACACAAACGTGACTACTTTAAATACCTGTTTGACAACATTATATAACCCAGTACACAGTGGAATCAGAGGGCACAAAGCAGAATTAGTCAAGGAAGAGTGTAGGTTGGATATGAGAAATGGTTATTCTCCATTATTTGTAGATGCTAGATAGTACCAGACTTACTACTGTATATAAATTCTCCTACAATCTGCCATTGACATTGAAGGTGTTTATTTTATGTGTGAGATTGAGCCATCGAATGAGTTTAACATTAAAACATGTTAGAACACAAATAAATCTTATTTCGATCAGTAACACACCTACATATATGAGAACTTTGAAGTTTCTATGTTGTTGGTAAATAGTTAAAAGTGGCCTATGTATAGCAGCCAAAAATGTTATGGCCATAGAGATCAAATTCCAATTTATTCGTATATGAGAAACAAGTACAATGCTAGTGTAATACACCATATTTGGATTCCCTATTCAAATGGCTTAATGTTAAAAACAAAATTTTAGATGGACGCTTCACGTTACAACACAATATCAACTAGGTGATTTTATACCTGTTCCATCTGTTGTAAGAAAACTATGTAAATATTGCTGTCAAATGCAAGAAAAACCTCCTGAATACATAGTTCTGGATTATAGTTATCAGGTGTGTCTAACTTGAGAAGTTTGCAAGGTATGTATCTGAAATTTGCTGAAAATGTAGATATATTGGTACACATTGTCTGCAAAATTCTACAAATTTTACTTATACAAAATAAATTTGGCAGAAAGTGGAAATAGTCATAACTCAGAAATTAATCTAGCTACATCCCTATGGTTTGACATGTGTGGCTACACAGACCAATACATTATTTGGTTAACTGTTGGTAGAATCCAAAAATGTGAGTGCCACAATAATCTCTTATTTTGATTAATTTGAGACATAATGCCCCATTGTCAAATGTTTCTTGTCAGGTCTGTTATCGGGACCTTTGAGGATGTGTAATTATAATGGATGTATGTAAATTTTGGGGTGTAATTTTAAATCCGGGTGTCAGTCAAATCTTAATTGGAGTTGAATTGAACCAAACATTGTGTGACTTATAAGAATTGATTTGATAACAATCAAAACGGATTGATTTGGCATTTAATTGGAATTGAAAATTCTGCAAATTTAGCTAAATTTATTAATTGTTCAGTTCATATAAAACGTAAATGTTTTGATATAAATTTACACATATAGGCAAAGAAATATATTATAATTTATTTATTCTTCAGACTTACTCTCACTTAAAAAATTACAAGGTGTGATGATCTTATTTGGAAATTAAAACAGAAATAGCAACTGCTCTAAGTAAACATGTAATTTGTGGGACAACACAATAAACTTAAGGTAGATGTAGATGATGCCATCTGCGTAGATCGGGTTACGTTGCGAAAACTCTACTCGGTCCCCGATCTCCTTATCACCATACCGATCGCGCGCGAGATCGGGATCGGGAAGGGAGCCGAGATCGGTGCGCTTGCACTCTACTCTAAACTCTATTACCGAGTGGGGCCAATCTTAGTCACCCACCAATGTGTCATGCTGCCATGTAGTAGTGCAGCAGGTTATTCATGGAAACATTCACATCTCACAGCCAAAAGGGGTGGGGTCAATGCCCAATGCCCTCTTCCTCGCATAAATACGCCACTGGGTAAAACGAGTTGTAGACCCAATCTAGCATGTTGTGAAACGTGACCCCATAATGTTGAGCCACATGGTGGATAGAAACGAGAGCCACCTGGATACAAGTTTTGGCGAGTAACCGAACTATTTTGCATACTATGAACGTCAATTATCGCCCCTTGTATATTTCCTGTTGCGCATGCGCAACCACCCGCTTCCTAAAACGGCGATATCTAGGGCATAGCGGACGAACTAATTTGCGCACTAAAAGTGTCTCTAGTGACTAGAGATACTGTCACGAGGCGCTTGGCGCCACTTCCAGTTGAAGTGACACTTTTGTATGTCATTCATTTGTATCGATGTATTACTTATGTCGTTTCTGTGTCGTTATATCCAGTCTTCTGAGGACATGAATACCACATGGTGGATACCGATTGCTTTGCAAACCTGTTCCGTCAACTAGCGGGTACTCGATGTTAACCTATTCGTGGTTGTCAAGACACCTGTAGCCAATGACGTCACTTCATGTGACATGAGGAACCTAGAGTCACATCCGGTGCGACACTTAGGACGACGACCAAAGGCAGGGCAGTTTCTTAACAAAAATTATATTGGGGACACTTTTGCTCTACTTAATACCATATTTATAAAGAAACCTTTGCGCAATACATTTATGCTTGAACTCACTAACAATTATGCTGTTGATTGAGTGCAGATAAAATGTTAGAAAGCTGTATATAAGTGAAATAGTTACGATTATCCAAAGGCAAAAACATGTAATACATATACGGTCACTAGGGGCAAATAATGGTTGAACTTGACGGGTGAATGCATACTTACAACACCATAATGTTAGTTGAACGGTTATTCACTACTTCGTTACTTAGTTACTTAGCTGTTTTGCTACTACGCTGCAAACGAAAGTGAACAAAATTAACTAAAATTCTATGGACAGTGAGATGGTCGTCAACGTACGGGTAGTGGCCTACTAGGGCTGTGAATGAAGGTATATACGGTAATGGCTGATGACACGATGACGGTCGAATGTGGATGCTAGCAGATGGGGTGAATCGAATGCCAAAGTGTTTAGCTGTAAAGACAGGCAGTGATGAATGACGATGCAATGACATGCAGTTAAAGAAAATGACAGCAAAATGTCACAAAAATAAAGAAAATGTCATGCAGTTAAAGAAAATGTCGCAAAAATGTCATACAGAAAATAGTAAAAATGTCAAACTGTTAAAGAAAATAAAATGACATCAAAATGTAAAAATTACAGAGAAATGTCACAAAGTTAAAGAAAATGGCACAACGATGTCATACAGCTATAGAAAAATGACACAACATAGTCACAAAGTTAAAGAAAATGGTACAAAAATGTCACACTGTTACAGAAAATGTAACAAAAAATGTCTAAGGAAAATGTCGCACATTTCAAGAAAATTACAATGTTACAAGTTTAAAGAAAATAATAGAGAAATGTTACATATTAAAAATGTCAGAGAAGTGTCACAAGTTAAAGAAAATAACAGAAAAATTTCACACATTTAAAGAAAATGTTTAAAAAATGTTGTGCTGTTTCGTTGTTTTGCTACTTTTGCTGTTTCGCTGTTTCATTATTTTCCTACTTTTGCTGTTTCGCTGTTTTTGCTACTTTCGTTGTTTTGTTGTTTCGTTGTTTTGCTGTTTCGTTGTTTTGCCACTTCCCTACTTTTGCTATTTCGCTGCTTCATTCTTTGCCTAAGGATGTTTCTTGTATGGAATATAAGTCAAGTTATTACGTTTATTGTCACTAGAGGCACCTTTTTTTAGAAATACAGGTCAAGTCAATACATACATACACGATCACTAGGAGGTATTTCTTGGGAGAAATATAAGTCAAAGTATTACGTCTATGCTCGCTAGTGGCATTTCTTGGGTTGAATATAGGTCAAGTTAATACATATTCGGTCACTAGGAGGCAGGTCTTAGGATAGATGGGGTCAATTTATTAAATGTTTGGTTGATAGATGAGCTTCTTGGAATGAATATGGGTCAAGTTTTTAACAGTTTAGTCGATAGAAGCGCTTCTTGAAGTGAACATGGATCAAGTAAATATTTGGTCGATAGAGGCGCTTCGAACATAGTTCAAAGTATTACATTTGTGATCGCTAGGGGCAGTTCTTATGAGAAATAAAGGTAAAGTTATTGCACATATGGTCGACAGAGGCGCTTCATCAGATGTGCAATGACATTCTACGTAGCTAAAATTTGTATACACTTTGCAAAAAGGGGTGTATACGTAGTCAGTGTGACATCTGCATAACTAAAAGCGGTATTTAATTGGCTAAAAAGCGTAAACATACAACTAAAAGTCATACTTACTTAGCTTAAAAGCGTTAACGTACAACTAAAAGTGGCGCTTACTTAGCTTAAAAACAAAAACATGCAATTAATAGTGGAACTTACTTAACTTAAACGTGTTGGCATACAACTAAAAATGATACTTACTTAGCTAAAAACGGCACATGCTTAGCATTGATAAACAGCCTACCAAAACAGTTGCTAATATTATAGATTGAACACATGCAGCGTTAATGTTGCAATATTGTTTCAAACTGTTGCGTTAGAAAGAGTTAGTGATGCTGTGCCGTGGCGTCTTTTTGTAAAGTCATTCGCCTAAGGGTATAAATGTTGTGTGATGGTGTCTTTTCTCAAAACATGTTTTTGTCGTTCTATAATCATAACTATCTCATTCATAAACAACTTTCTAACATTTTATCTGCACTCAATCGAAAAATAATTGTTAGTGATTACAAATATAAATATATTGCGCAAAGGTATCTTTATAAATGCCTTTAATATGAAAAGAATAAAAAAAAATTCGCCACTGCCACAACCCTGCCTTCAGATTACATTACACGTTCACAGTTGGTCGTCGTCCTAAGTGTCGTACCGGATGTGGCTTCGGGTTCCTCGTGTCACATGAAATGACGTTATTGCAATGTAACCAGTATCCACCATGTGGTATCCACCACATGACATCCATATCCTCGGAAGTCACGTTGCACATGCGTAACTGGAAGTAGCGCCAGGCGCATCATGGCAGTATCTTTGGTTGCTAGAGGGTCTTTTCAGTACACAAATTAGTTCGTCCGCTATGCCAGAAATATCGCCGCTTTGGGAAGCGGGTGGTTGTGTTTGCGCAATAGTAAATATACAAGGGGCGATAATTGATGTTCTTAGTATGCAAAATAGTTCGGTTATTAGGCGTTAGGGGCACTGTTTTACGAAAATTAGTTCATAGACTATCGCTGCGCGCCACAAACCACCGAAAAGGCATTAATTTGTATCTATATAGTATTGACACATATTTTTTTAACAAGATTGCCATCCCAAACAAAACGTTCAAGATGGCAAGTGGACAAGGAAGCCATTGCCTTATCGAGAGTCCAAAAATGTTATCATCTATGTATTGCCCATCCTTATCATATATTTGTCAATTATGTTTTAAACATATTCACACTACTAGCATTAACACAATCATTTGACAGTTTGTTCTATTCATTTATCAGCCTCTGTGAGAAAGAGTACTTTCTCATGTCCAACCTACACTGCTCCTTAACTAATGCTGCTTTGTGTCCTCTGGTTCTATTGCCTTATTATAACCATTCACTATTTCAAACACTTCTATTTGGTCTCCTCTTAGTCTCCTGGTCTCTAGTGTTATCAAACCACATTGTAATAAACGGATTTCGTAACTAAGGTCTCTCAATTCTGGAACCATTTTAGTTGCTCTTCGTTGTATTCTTTCTAGCATGTCTATGTCCTTCTTACGATACGGCCTCCATGCTTGAATACAATATTCCAAATGTGGTCTAACTACTGCTTTGTGCAGGGGTACATTTAGCTGTTTCTCCTTATACGTGATAGTTATCCTAATTAGCCCTAGAATTCGATTTTCTTTTGAAGCTGTAATCTCCCACTGCTTTGAAACTTTCACTGTAGGTAGATTAAGAAATATGGGGCAAAGGTGCATTAACTGGGTTATGTTGTCCCATCCTGCAAGGAAATCAAAGTGTAGAAAGAAAGGTGAAGACGTCCACCAATGGAGATAGAGAGTGTGAGTATCCTACCTCGAGTTTGCCGTCCTCCGCAGGGATGACGTTGCGAATGATCGACTTGACCATGAAGTCGCTGAGAGCGGTCGGTCGCGGTGTGGGCTGCGGGCCGGCGACGATGAACAGCCTTACGGCGTGCAGGAGGATGTAGACAGCGACGACCAGGCCGAACAAGACATACAGACCGACACTGCGCGAGCCACGCTTCGCTCGCGGCTCGCCCGCCGTGTATCTAATCATCGTGTCCCTGTGTGTGTCCACCTCTTCCTATGCGCAGCTCCTACCTACTGTCTTCCCTGTAGGCGATGTCCCGACTAGCGGCGATTCTAGCTCGGTGTTGGTAAATCCCAAAATGTTCACTAGCTACTGCACACAAGACACGAACGTGTTAGGCTAACACAGCACAAGACACGAACATGTTAGGCTAACACAGCACAGATCATCCGCACGTAGCGCGTGACACCAGATACCATACGACATTGAAGGAGACGTCATTTGTTATGTCAATCGTACTTAAAATTGATCATCTACGCGCTCATATGGGATGGTGTTGTCTTTCGTTACTATCGCATGTGTTGACTGGATCAGCGTGTCACCACATCATAAATTGCGTTTAATTTGCAACTGGGCGTATAGCAACATAATATTATATATGCCTAAAAACTACAATAATATTGTGCGTGTGTACGTACGTACGCGCGTGCGTGCGTGCGTGTGTACAACCTCATCGTTTTGACATCTGTATTGATTATGTACCTACTCTACGAAACATTCATCGAGAGTAGATATAGCAAAACAATTCACGAAAGCAGGAAGAAGTGTATTTAAGGAGAACGTAGTACGAACATAAATTGTAACCCGATGCGTCAGGTGCAAACATCAAGGTTCAGACAATAAGCAATGGATACAATTTGGCAGCTAAAAATGCAGAGTTTTCGCTTAACACTCTAAATAATTATTTACCATCACTATTCAACGACTCCTAGTGCAGTCAATCCACGCCAACAATCGCCTAACCTAGACAAAATTGCAGCAGAAACGGAGTTTGTTGTAACTATCTCCACAACTGTAACTAACTGTCCAAAACAACATATCAAAATATAGATAGACCCGTTAACATGCATATATACATAGACCCGTTAACATGCAGATATAGATAGACCCGTTAACATGCAGATATAGATAGACCCGTTAACATGAAGATATAGATAGACCCGTTAACATGCAGATATAGATAGACCCGTTAACATGAAGATATATATAGACCCGTTAACATGCAGATATAGATAGACCCGTTAACATGAAGATATATATATAGACCCGTTAACATGCAGATATAGATAGACCCGTTAACATGCAGATATAGATAGACCCGTTAACATGCAGATACAGATAGACCCGTTAACATGCAGATATGGCTAAATAATTAATTTGCATAAGTCCAAAATGGTCATTCAAAACAAAATGGGTATATCGAGAGGGGTTTACAAGAGGTATGGGATAGGGGTCGTGGTCCAGTGCAATTATACCACATATGCTTCTTCTTCTTTCTGATGTCTTCGTTCCACATATCTGCAGCGCTGCCTCGAGGAGCCATGTTTTAGTTGTACTGTCTACTTCGATTAGCCCTCTTTCGCCAGTCGTTGGTGATGTGGTCCGCTGTCTGTTCTGGTGCACCACATTCGCAGTTGGCACTCGCTGCCAGGCCCCACGCACGCATTGATAACTTGAATCAGTCGACACCAGTCCGTAAACGGTTCGGCATAGTCCATTGTTTATATCTGCGCTCTCCTCAGGGTTGATTGAATTACTTCAATTTTGCACTTGAGTAAAAGTAAAAGTAATTCACCTAAAAACTACTTGAGTAAAAGTTGAGTAAAAATTAAGTAAAACTACTTTTCAAAAGTACTTGAAATAAAAGTAGAAGTAAAAGCACAACACTTATAAATAACAACAAAATCATGAGTAATATTATATAAATTACACAGCTTGCATCTGGCAAGTGTTGTGCAATCACTCTGCCTATAAGTGTTCCCAGACAGCCTTAGCTGGTCAATCGGTCTGCCACCATTGGACATGGTGCTCACTTGAATGCTTGGAAAATTACAGTATCATTAATGAGAGCTAACAACATCAAATAATGTCAGTTAAATACAGAACTAAATTAATGATGAGGCGCAACCTGTCTTTTTATTGACCTGTTCCACTGGGGTATGGGAGGAGCTAGATTGTAGAACAGGATATGTATACGCAAGTGGGATTATATCTGAGTAGCTACAGGGTCAGTCCAATAATAGTAGTAGTCTCTCAATGAAACTGGTCAGAGCTAATACCACCTAGCACTGCCAATAATAAAATTAACAAAGACATTTGATGCCTAGCTGTTGAAGCCGTCTGGCTTGTGAATCTCCACCTTCTCATGTCTTCCCTTGTCTTTACCAGCTCACACAAACACTGAAACTACAGGCTTTAGCAGCTAGCTGGATTGGTTGAGTATCGATCCGGTTGGTTATCAGGTATCAGCTGGGGCTAGAATTGACGAGTGGTCCAGTGCAACAGAGGACAGCTGTTGATAATTGCAATTAAGATTTAAGTGCCCTGCCAGGGCCCCCGTCCCTGTCAATGATATTATGGTTCAGCTTGAATAAGCCATTGCTGGGAAAAGATGCTGCCAAATGACAGAATATCAATTATTTACTCTTTAATTCGGTAAAATAATAATTATTATGAATTTATTAAACTCAATATGAATTATATTCGTGAAAGTAAAATGCTGTTTAATGCTGACATAAGCTGGTAAGGCCGTTGCTGACAATGGGCGAAAATCGGTGTGAAGTTCTCGATCCACGAAGTGCGTTCGCTCACGAATATCAGAATTGTGTCAGTGTATGGGGATTATCAATACACTGTAGCAATTGCAAATTTTAATATTTATAATACATATTGGAAACTTACTGATTAATAGTTTACATGGTACAACGGAGACGTTTGCATCATGGTTTGAGATGGCGTTCAAGCGTTATATGCTCGAAGTGACATTTTATGTCAAAGGCCTTTACCCGACCTATGCCAATATTTGACAGAATTCGATTACTTACCTATGTATAAAATAGCGGCTGCGTCGATTTCCCAAACAGAGGTTTGTATGCAAATATGATATGGCCTGCAATTGTATTATATACTAGCTTTTGGCTTGGCGACTTTGTGTACACACCGAAAAAGCATTTTGGTTATTATCTTGTTGTTAGTCCGTTTAAAGGTGTGTGTGTGTGTGTGTGTGTGTGTGTGTGTGTGTGTGTGTGTGTGTGTGTGTGTGTGTGTGTGTGTGTGTGTGTGTGTGTGTGTGTGTGTGTGTGTGTGTGTGTGTGTGTGTGTGAGTGTGTGTGTGTGTGTGTGTGTGTGTGTGTGTGTGTGTGTGTGTGTGTGTGTGTGTGTTTGTGTGGTGTGTGTGTGTGTGTGTATGGTGTCTGTCTGTGTGTGTGTGTGTGTGTGTGTGTGTGTGTGTGTGTGTGTGGTGGCGGTGGTGTGTGTGTGTGTGTGTGTGTGTGTGTGTGTGTGTGTGTGTAGGTGTGTGTGTGTGTGTGTGTGTGTGTGTGTGTGTGTGTGTGTGTGTGTGTGTGTGTGTGTGTGTGTGTGTGTGTGTGTGTGTGTGTGTGTGTGTGTGTGTGTGTGTGTGTGTGTGTGTGTGTGTGTGTGTGTGTGTGTGTGGTACAGCAAGCCCACCGATACTAACCAGACCAGATGACCCATTTCTCATTTATAATTATTAGGTTGATGAAACGTGTATATTAATGTAATGGAAATTCTAATGTCTCATTCTTCCCCCTAATCCCTTGCGGGTAGGGGCATGTGACAATTTGTTCCGCCCTCACCATTTATCTCGATCTTCTTCCATTTTCTTGCACTCTGCTGTTCACACGTGTCTTTTCCGTGTCTCTCTTCACACTATCGACCAACCTTAAGTTTTTTTTTCTCTTGTTCTACCACCCTCTTCTGCTTCCCACGCTCTCTTTGTCAACCTCACCTCACACATTCTCTGAATGTGTCCCATCCATCGCAGTCTGTTCTAAATTACCTTCCTTTTTCAAGTATTTCGTCATTCCAATCTCTTCCTATAGTGTCACGCAATTCAATCATCTCGCTTCGCTCTGCATATTCTCCGAACCCAGTTGTTGTTCTGCTACACGTACCTTCTCCTCCAGTCTCTCTATCGGTGCAAGTGTTCCCAACCCATATACACAAACAGGTACCACACAAGCCTCCAACACTTTCCCAACACCGTTTCCTCAACTTTCAACATAATGCCTTCCACCCTCCTTCATGCTGCCGCTCCTACTAGCAATCTCCTACTAGCACCCTCCTACTTGCACCCTCATACCAGCACACTCCTACTAGCACCCTCCTACTAACACCCTTCTACCAGCACCCTCCTACTAGCACACTCCTACTAGCACCCTCCTACTAACACCCTCCTACCAGCACCCTGCTACTAACACCCTCCTACTATCACCCTCCTACTAACACCCTCGTACCAGCACCCTCCTACAAACACCCTCCTACCAGCACCCTCCTACTAACTCCCTCCTACTAGCACCCTCCTACCAGCAACCTCCTACCAGTACCTCGCTACTAGTATCTTCGTCTCCTACTAGCAAACTCCTATTAGCACCAACCTACCAACACCTACCTATGCAATTCCCTGGGAATCCTTGCTAGTTACTCCGTCTTTGAACACTGTTCTCCCGAGTACACACATATTTCAACTTGTTTACATCAAAAACGATACGTATGTCCACACCTTGTTCCTTATCCACATCGCATCGGTTTTCACTAGATTAATTTCCTCCATCGTTCATTTATATGACTTTCTGCCGTCTCCTATATCTCTGTGCATCAATCTCACAACTAAAAACGCTAGTAAATTCATGCTAAATCAACACGCAACCACACGACGAATGTTCTCGACGATTCATATATAAAATGTTGTTTAGTGTTATGTGTTCATTTCTAGTGCGGTGTGACTGCTGAACATTTTGCGATTTAAAGACACCGACCTAGGATCGCCGCTGGTCGGGATATCGCCAGTAGGGAAGACGGTGAGTGGGAGCTATCCAGGAAGACGGTGAGTGTGAGCTGCACAGCAAGAGGTGCACTTACACAGGACGTGATGATCAGGTACACCGCGGGAGAGCCGCGAGCGAAGCGGAGCTCGCGCAGTGTCGGTCTGTACGTCATGTTCGGCGTTTCCGTCGCTGTCTACATCTTCGTGCACGCCGTGAAACCGTTGTACATCGCCGGCTCGCAGCCCACACCGCCACCGATCGCCGTCAGCGACTTTTTGGTCAAGTCGATCATCCGCGATGTCATCCCTGTGGAGGACGGCAAACTCGAGGTGGGATACCCTAGCTCTCTATCTTCATTGATGGACGTCTTCATCTATCTTTCCACATTTCGATTTCCTTGCACGGTGTGACCGAGTTAGTACTATTTTAGGCCTACGCCATATTTTTTCAGCTGTGTGTTTCCTCTGCAGCTATTTCCAGCCTGATGTTGCGCAGAATACCATTTTCATGTCTTATACGTCTTAATTGTTATCATCAGCTTCTCTTATCACTATTTTCTTCGTTCCCTACTCTACTTGTTTTTGCAAAAAAAGATAGCTTCCCTATATATTAATACGTAGGATCTACGTCTCTAGTAATTGTCTTGTATGAATTTTGTATAGCCATTATCAAACCAATGTTTGAGTTTTTGTAGTGGCAAATTTGTCCCCAAAACCTGTAGAATGTTTGCACACTGGACACATGATCCATCCATACCTCCAAGTTTAAATACTGTCACTAAAATACTAATTGTTGAATTTACGTGTCGAAATAATTTAATACGTCCAGTATCCTGTTCAACAACACTTATAATTGTACAAATGTTCCCTGAAAAGACAATCACCAACAATTAATTCGTATATCAACACGTAACTAAAACTGTGACTTTTTTCAGGTGCATGTTGCCATTGACATCAAAGACCTCGTCAAAGTCATGGGCGATATGTACGGCACAGACACGTCGAATGAACAACTTCCGGCGAACGTGTCCTATGTGATGCATAACCCGCGTCTGTGCGCTGATGCGTCCAGTCTCAAGTATATCGTCTATCTTCACAGCGCCCCCGGAAACAGCGAGCGTCGCGACCTCGTGCGGCAGACATGGGGAAACAGACGCCTGCTTAAAGATAAGAACAGCCGGGTCGTGTTTCTTCTCGGTCTGCCCAAGGACAATGAGACGCAGCAGAAGCTACGGGCGGAGTTTGCCCAACACGGCGATATCGTGCAGGGAAACTTCCACGACGCTTATCGAAACCTGACGTTGAAAGGCATCATGGGATTGAAGTGGATATCGACGTACTGTGCGCAGGCGCAGTACGCTCTCAAGTCTGACGACGACGTGTTCGTCAACATCTTTAATTTGCTTGGTGTCATGGACGGGAACACTGAAAAGAAACGACTTATCGCATGCGCCTCTTATCCCTGTGGGTCGATGCCAATACTGCGCTACCCGATGAAGTGCTCCAAATGGTGCATCAAATACCACGAGATGATTGGACGTCGCGTCTACCCACGGTACTGCGCCGGGCTGGCGTTTTTACTCTCGCGAGAGATGGTCTCTGAGATGTACATCGCCTCGCTGAAAACACCCTTCTTTTGGGTCGACGATGCCTACGTGTCGGGGCTACTGCCAGCCAAGGTCACTGGGGTAGAACACCTTCCGCTAAAAGCCCACGTTTCATTCAGTGTTCGTGACGTCAAGGTTTTCTTGAAGTCGGCCATGAAAGATCTGAAACACCACTTCATGCATGGCATGACGATCAAGCAGCGCGTGGAGCTGTGGAGCGCCCTCTTGCGGAAACTCAATGATACACAGAAAGCGCTCCTATCTGAAGATGTTATAACTAACTCAACGCTGTTGCTCAGTCGGTACACGGCAGCGACAACAACAAAGTTACCCCGTGTCAAGAAGTTACCCCGTGTCAAGTAGATCCACTCGAAATAAATCCGACAAACTTTGTATGAAGACCTTATGTACCCCACCAGTTTTGGGTAGCACCTGTTAAAAAGATATTAACCCAAAGGGATGTGGCTACAACCGTGCTGGCGATGGACAATGTGACAAACGAAGATACGATTTAGAAAATTGGTTATGCTCTACAAACAAAGCAAACCTCCCACGTGTTGCAAACAGTAAAAAATCGGTTTCAGAATACCTCGTTGCTGTGCAACACAATAGGCATCTAGTGCATACCTTTCCCCACAATATAAGGGGGTTTTCACCTAAAGTGTACACTTTTGTCGAAATGTACTTTTCCCATACGTCTCGGATACGATGGGGCCCATACGTAAAAAAAACGCCCTCACCTATGTAAGAACTACAAAACGAATTTGATGAGGCAACAGCAGAAATACGCGTGTTTGAATTACATTATATCTTTGCTATGACTGATCTGGCCCCTATAGAGTACGGGGTAAAACAAGGCGGATACATCTCGGTCCAACCTAACTTTTTGTCATTATTACCCCTCCTACGCGGAGGCTTGACATCGATACCGATTAAGTCACCCTGTGGGCAAAATGAGGTTGACATAGTGATGTGTATGCTGTATTTTATCACTCTCTTTTTTTAATTGGTCCCAATAAATTTATGTTTGGACGGCGACATTTAACATAGTACACTAAAGACAAATTCACAATATTTCTATAACATAAACGCCCTATTATAATAACCCATGGACACTTAATTTTAAGTGGTATTTATAACATATTATTCAGTTCACAAACATGCACGCGTTTGTTTCAGTGGCACGCGACGACTCGTTTGAAAACATTTAGTTGGCTGACGGGTTCAAAGCATTTTGTGTAACGGTCTGTCGTGACGTAAGTTCAATACGTTGACCGATCAGATGCGACCATGTTGTTCTGTAACCCGTAGCGATGAGTTCCGCGTTGGATGTTAAAGAAGCCGGACAAGTTTCGAACCTCACCTTCATCTCCATCACTTGTAGGTCGCATTGGTGCCATTTCCACACCCTCTTCGCCAGCATTGTCTGTCTTCTGCTGCCCGTAGTAGGGTCGGTAGGCGTTGCTCGGTCCATTCCTGTATATTATCCAGTCAGTTGTACCTCTGGCGTCTCCGTCTTCTGTTGCCCTCCAGGGTGCCTGGCAGTTGGGTTTTTGAAATGGTGTTGTGTTCCGGGTGGTGTGGAAAAGCCAGGAGAGCGTTCGTCGTTTCAGCGTTGACAAGGGTTCTTGCTTTCCATCAAAGGAAACTTGTGTCTCACATATTGATTCGTTTTGTGTTTGGTGTAGGAAATGTGGAGGAGTTTCCTGAAGCATGTAATTTCAAATGTTTGTATGCGTTTCTCTGTCTCTGGTGTCAGAGTCCAGCTCTCGAATACGTAGAGGAGGGTGGATAGAGCGAGTGCTCTGTAGAGGAGGGTGGATAGAGCGAGTGCTTTGTAGAGCTTAAGCTTGGTTTGAAAGCTGATGTTTCTGATCTTCCATATGATGTTTATCCTTGATATAGCATCCTTGTTTTGATTTCGTTTGTTGAGGTGCCACCTTTGCTTATAACTCCATCGTCAACTGATTTAGCCTTTTGCGAATCCAGTTAATTGATGTCCAAATATGTAATGTGTGATTAGATTAAGTAACATCCACAGTCGATTTAATAAAAAAATGCGTATTTTTTTTAAATCATCGAAAGATTGATTTTTGTCGTTAGTTCTGGTAAGGCTCAAAATATTGGATATCCAAACTGGTAGAAACTGCGGGTCAAGGCTGATCATGGACGTGACTTCTATCCTCTCGCCGATCACATGACTAAGTTAGGAATTTTACCAAGGGGGAAATTCGTGAGTTTTCAGCGTTTCCATGTTCACTTCAATTAATGTTTGACCAAACATTAAGTACTTTAATAGTGTGTCTGATGGTTTCACTGACCAACGCAAGCAATTCAGGTAGGGCATTCCTCTTGCCAGCAACTCAAAAAGGGTGAAAAGTTATTTAAAGGAACAGCCCCAAGGGTAAATAACGTGAGTAATGAATGCCCAATGCTAGCCAAAGCAGGAATTGTTTATAGGCTTTATCCCCGTCAGCCCTAAACACGCCCCAACGGTTATTGCTTCCATTCTGATAATCGTGGTTACATCGTTTGACCTATCAATGCTGATCTCGATGAGAAGAGTCTACAGTTGCACAACTTTGTTTGGTTTTGACACGCATTTTAATACAAACAAGTCACTGAAGAACACAATCTTGTTCATTCCAGCAATGAAACTAACAAACGCACAAACCCGTGAGTTCGACCAACAGGGCGGCGACACTGCAGTGCAACAGCACAGGGCTCCTACGAGTCTACAATGTGATGTTACTCAACGGCTGTCCAATGAAACACTGGTTACTGTCTAACTAAAAAGGAATTCGACAATATGTACATTCATTGTTAATTTTCCAATTATATATTCGTAAGGAAAACAGTATTATTATTACACTTATTGTTCTAATTGTTAGATGCAAATCCACAGTAGGAACCACGAGAAGGTGACAAGCGCTTCTCCCACCGCAAGTATTTGTGTGCATGCAGTGTAAGTATGAAAACGTGTGTCTAAAACAGAATCATCTGCATCATTAATAACACAATATGACACACAGAACAATTTCATTCAACGCAGCACATTTCGGTGAATGCACGCACGCACGCACGCACGCACGCACGCACGCACGCACGCACGCACGCACGCACCCTCTTCAGTTCTTATGGGCTACCCGGTAGTACCATTTTAGCTGGTTTTGACTATTGTATGTACGCATGACCACGGGTGGAAAGTTGCCATGTCTCCTCTTACTCTACTATAGTAGAATGCTAGCGGTTTGGCAGCTTCAGCGCTCTCAGACTGAGTCTTTCACCAGCATGCTCGATGTTCTTCAGTTCTGGCACTATGAGTGAGTTGTCTGGCATCTCTAGTCTCGACGGCAGTGGTGTAGCTCGTTTAGAGTAGGAACACCTTCTTACTAGAGAAGCAGAAACAGACAAAATTGTGTAAACTATTGCAGAAACGGTCAACATGATATGGGAGAAGGAAAATAACGCGTCCGTACTTACTTCATATAGCGTCCATACTTACTTCAGATAGCGTCCGTACTTACCTCAGATAGCGGGCGCCAAGGTGACGTAGTAACTACTGTGGCGTTACATATACGCGACTAGAGGCGTCATTTCCTGCGTTAAATAAAGATTCACGTCAAGTCCCGGAGGACTTGACGTGAATCTTTGACGCCGACTGTGTGAAAATGGCGGCGATAATATCGTTGTAACATTGAGCGAGTGCACAAAGAACGTCAGAGCTTTGAGACGTTTGCATAACTGCATGGGAGCTAGCACGGGACAGCCGGGGCTGGCAGCCCTTGCACTGAAGCACAAACACATCCAGCAAGCCCACCGATACTAACCAGACAGGATGACCCATTCCTCATTTATAATTATTAAGTTGATGAAACATGTATATTAATGTAATGGAAATTCTAATGTATCATTCTTCCCTTTAATCCCTTGCGGGTAGGGGCATGTGACAGTTTGTTCCGCCCTCACCATTTCTCTCGATCTTCTGCCATTTTCTTGCACTCTGCTGTTCACACGTGCCTTTCTCGTGTCTCTCTTTACACTATCGACCAACCTTAAGTTTGTTTTTTTCTCTTGTTCTACCACCCTCTTCTGCTTCCAACGCTCTCTTTGTCAACCTCATCTCACACATTCTCTGAATGTGTCCCATCCATCGCAGTCTGTTCTAAATTACCTTCCTTTTTCAAGTATTTCGTCATTCCAATATCTTCCTATAGTGTCACGCAATTCAATCATCTCGCTTCGCTCTGCATATTCTCCGAACCCAGTTGTTGTTCTGCTACACGTACCTTCTCCTCCAGTCTCTCTATCGGTGCAAGTGTTCCCAACCCATATACACAAACAGGTACCACACAAGCCTCTAACACTTTCCCTTTAACCGTTTCCTCAACTTTCTGTCCCACATAATGCCTTCCACCCTCCTTCATGCTGCCGCTCCTACTAGCAATCTCCTACTAGCACCCTCCTACTTGCACCCTCCTACCAGCACCCTCCTGCTTGCACCCTCTTAATAGCACCCTCCTACCAGCGGCCTCCTACCAGCAGCCTCCTACTAGCACATTCCTAACAGTACCCTCTTCTTCTACTAGCAAACTCCTATTAGCACCCTCCTGCTAGCACCCACCTTCTAACACCCACTTATGCAATTCCGTGCTACTTCCTCCGTCGTTGTACACTGTTCTCCCGAGTACCCAAATCTGTCAGCTTGTTTAATCATCTTTCCATAAAAAACGATATGTATGTCCACATCCTGTTCCTTATCCACATCGCCTCGGTCTTCACTAGATTAACTGCCTCCACCGTTCAGATATCTGCCTTTCCTGCCGTCTCCTATATCTCTGTGCATCAATCTCATAACTCAAAACGCTAGTAAATTCATGCTAAATCAACACGCAACCGAACGACGAAATATTTCGACAATTGATATAACAAATGTAGTCTGTTTCGATGTTGTTTACTGTTAGTTGTCACGCACTATATACGCAGTGCAGTGTTTATTGTGTGCTACGTTAGCTTAGCTCAACACGTTCATTTCTAAGGCGGTGTGACTGCTGAACATTTTGCGATTTAAAGACACCGACCTAGGATCGCCGCTGGTCGGGATATCGCCAGTAGGGAAGACGGTGAGTGGGAGCTATCCAGGAAGACGGTGAGTGTGAGCTACACAGAAAGAGGTGCACTTACACAGGACATGATGATCAGGTACACCGCGGGAGAGCCGCGAGCGAAGCGGAGCTCGCGCAGTGTCGGTCTGTACGTCATGTTCGGCGTTTCCGTCGCTGTCTACATCTTCATGCACGCCGTGAAACCGTTGTACATCGCCGGCTCGCAGCCCACACCGCCACCGATCGCCGTCAGCGACTTTATGGTCAAGTCGATCATCCGCGATGTCATCCCTGTGGAGGACGGCAAACTCGAGGTGGGATACCCTAGCTCTCTATCTTCATTGACAGACGTCTTCATCTTTCTTACCACCCTTCGATTTCCTTGCACGGTGTGACCGAGTTAGTGCACTTTTAGACCTACGCCATATTTCTTCAGCTGTGTCAATCCTCTGCAGCTATTTCCAGCCTGATGTTGCGCAGAATACCATTTTCATACTGTCTTATTTTTTATCATCAGCTCCACTTGTCGCTGTTTTCTTCGTTCTCTACTCTACTTGATTTTGTAAAAAAAAGATAGCCTTCATCTGCATCAATAGTCTCTAGTAATTGTGTTGTAGAAATATTAATTGCTGTATTAACGTGTCGAAATCATTTAATACGTCCAGTACCCTGTTCAACAACACATATAATTGTACAAACGTTTCTTGAAAGACAATCAGCAATAATTCATTCGTACGTCAACACGTAAGTAAAACTGATTTTTTTCAGGTGCACGTTGCCATTGACATCAAAGACCTCGTCAAAGTCATGGGCGACATGTACGGCACAGACACGTCGAATGATCAACTTCCGGCGAACGTGTCCTATGTGATGCATAACCCGCGTCTGTGCGCTGATGCGTCCAGTCTCAAGTATATCGTCTATCTTCACAGCGCCCCCGGAAACAGCGAGCGTCGCGACCTCGTGCGGCAGACATGGGGAAACAGACGCTTGCTTAAAGATAAGAACAGCCGGGTCGTGTTTCTTCTCGGTCTGCCCAAGGACAATGAGACGCAGCAGAAGCTACGGGCCGAGTTTGCCCAACACGGCGATATCGTGCAGGGAAACTTCCACGACGCTTATCGAAACCTGACGTTGAAAGGCATCATGGGATTGAAGTGGATCTCGACGTACTGTGCGCAGGCGCAGTATGTTCTCAAATCTGACGACGACGCTTTCGTCAACATCTTTAGTTTGCTTGGTGTCATGGACGGGAACACTGACAAGAAACGACTTATTGCATGCGTCTCCTACAAAGAAGGCTCGATGGGGATACTGCGCTACCCGAAGAAGTGCTCCAAATGGTGCATCAAATACCACGAGATGATTGGACGTCGCGTCTACCCGCGGTACTGCGCCGGGCTGGCGTTTTTACTTTCGCGAGAGATGGTCCCTGAGATGTACATCGCCTCGCTGAAAACACCCTTCTTTTGGGTCGACGATGCCTACGTGTCGGGGCTACTACCATCCAAGGTCATTGGTGTAGAATACCTTCCGCTAAAAGCCCACTTTACGTTCAGTGTTCGTGACGTCAAGTTTTTCTTGAAGTCGGCCATGAAAGATCTGAAACACCACTTCATGCACGGCATGACGATCAAGCAGCGCGTGGAGATGTGGAGCGCCCTCTTGCGGAAACTCAACGATACACAGAAAGCGCTCCTATCTGAAGATGTTATAACTAACTCAACACTGTTGCTCAGTCGGTACACGGCAGCGACAACGACGAAGTTACCCCGTGTCAAGAAGTTACCCCGTTTCAAGAAATTACCCCGTGTCAAGAAGATCCACTCGAAATAAATCCGACAAACTTTGTATGAAGACCTTATGTACCGCACCATTTTTGGGTAGCACCTGTTAAAATGATATTAGCCCAACGGGATGTGGCTACAATCGTGCTGGCGATGGACAATGTGACAAACGAAGATACGATTTAGAAAATTGGTTGTGCTCTACAAACAAAGCAAACCTCCGACGTGTAGCAAACAGCCAATTCGTTTTTAGAATACCTCGCTGCTGTGCAACACAGTAGGCGTCAAGTGCATACCTTTTCCCACGATATCAGGAGGTTTTTACGAAAAGTTTACACTTTTGTCGAATGTGCTTTCCCATACGTCTTGGATACGATGGGGCCCACGCGTCAAGAAAAAACGCCCTCTCCTATGTAAGAACTACAGAACGAATTTGATGAGGTAACAGTAGAAATACGCGTGTTTGAATTACATTATATCTTTGCTATGACTGATCTGGCCCCTATCGAATACAGGGTAAAACAAGGCGGATACGTCTCGGTCCAACCCAACTCTTTGTCATTATTACCCCGCCTACGCGGAGGCTTGACATCGATACCGATTAAGTCACTCTGGGCAAAATGAGGTCGACATAGTGATGTGTATGCTGTATTTTATCACTCTCTTTTTTGAATTGGTCCCCAATAAATTTATGTTTGGACGGCGACATGGATGTCGCAATTTAACACAGTACACTAATGACAAATTCACAATATTTCTATAACATAAACGCCCTATTATAATAATCCATGGACAATTGATTTAAGTGGTATTTATAACATGTTATTCAGTTCACAAACATGCACGTGTTTGGTTCAGTGGCACGCGACGACTCGTAAGAAAACATTTAGTTGGCTGACGGGTTCAAAGCATTTTGTGTAACGGTCTGTCGTGACGTAAGTTCAACACGTTGACCGATCAGATGCGACGATGTTGTTCTGTAACCCGTAGCGATGAGTTCCGCGTTGGATGTTAAAGAAGCCGGACATGTTTCGAACCTCACCTTCACCTCCATCACTTGTAGGTCGCATTGGTGCCATTTCCACACACTCTTCGCCAGCATTGTCTGTCTTATGCTGCCCGTAGTAGGGTCGGTAGGCGTTGCTCGGTCCATTCCTGTATATTATCCAGTCAGTTGTACCTCTGGCGTCTCCGTCTTCTGTTGCCCTTCAGGGTGCCTGGCAGTTGGGTTTTTGAAATGGTGTTGTGTTCCGGGTGGTGTGGAAAAGCCAGGAGAGCGTTCGTCGTTTCAGCGTTGACAAGGGTTCTTGCTTTCCATCAAAGGAAACTTGCGTCTCACATATTCATTCGTTTTGTGTTTGGTGTAGGAAATGTGGAGGAGTTTCCTGAAGCATGTAATTTCAAATGTTTGTATGCGTTTCTCTGTCTCTTGTGTCAGAGTCCAGCTCTCGCATACGTAGAGGAGGGTGGATAGAGCGAGTGCTCTGTAGAGGAGGGTGGATAGAGCGAGTGCTCTGTAGAGGAGGGTGGATAGAGCGAGTGCTCTGTAGAGGAGGGTGGATAGAGCGAGTGCTCTGTAGAGGAGGGTGGATAGAGCGAGTGCTCTGTAGAGGAGGGTGGATAGAGCGAGTGCTCTGTAGAGCTTGGTTTTGAAGCTGATGTTTCTGATCTTCCATATGATGTTTATCCTTGAGGTAGCATCCTTGTTTTGATTTCGTTTGTTGAAATGCCATCTTTGCTTATAACTCCATCCTCAACTGATTTAGTCTATTGCGAATCAAGTTCGTTGATGTCCAAATAAGAAGTGAGTGAATAAATAAGTAACATCCGCAGTCGATTGAATAAAAAATGCCTATCTTTTTGTTAAAATCATCGAAAGAATTGGTTTTTGTCGTTAGTTCTGGTAAGGCTAAAAATGCTGGATATCCAAATTGGTAAACCGAACCTGGACGTGACATCATCCTCTCGCCGATCACATGACAAAGTTACGAAATTTTATTAAGGGAGAAATTCGTGAGTTTTCAGCGTTTCCGTGTTCACTTCAATTAATTCTTGACCAAACATTAAGTACTTTTATTAATAGTGTGTCTGATGATTTCTCTGACCAACGCCTTCCACTTGCCAGCAACTCCCAAATGGTGAAAAGGGATATTTATTTAAAGGAATAGCCCCAAGGGTAAATAAAAGTGTCACATATTTCGTTTGGGTTCCGTGAGTACGGAAGGATCAATGCTAGCCAAAGCAGCAATTGTGAGTTCGAACAACTCACAATTGTGAGTTCGAACAACACAGCGCTGACACTACAGTGCAACAGCACAGGGCTCCTACGAGTCTACAATGTGATTGGAATTTGACAATGTGTACATTCATTATTAATTTTCCAATTATATATTATATTCTCCCACCGCAAGTATTTGTGTTCGTGCAATGTGAAAACGTGTCTAAAACAAAATCATCTGCATCATTAATAACACAGTATGACACACAGAACAATTTAATTCAACGCAGCACATTTCAGTGAACATATGTACGCACGCATGCACCCACGCCCGCACGCACGCACGCACGCACGCACGCACGCACGCACGCACCCTCTTCAGTTCTTATGGGCTACCCGGTAGTACCATTTTAGCTGGTTTTGACTATTGTATGTACGCATGACCACGGGTGGAAAGTTGCCATGTCTCCTCTTACTCTACTATAGTAGAATGCTAGCGGTTTGGCAGCTTCAGCGCTCTCAGACTGAGTCTTTCACCAGCATGATCGATGTTCTTCAGTTCTGGCACTACGAGTGAGTTGTCTGGCATCGCTAGTCTCGACGGCAGTGGTGTAGCTCGTTTAGAGTAGGAACACCTTCTTACTAGAGAAGCATTAACAGACAAAGTCGTATAAAATATTGCCGAAACGGTCAATATGATATGGAACAAGGAAAATAACGCGTCCGTACTTACTTCAGATAGCGGGCGCTAAGATGACGTAGTAACTACTGTGACGTTACATATACGCGACTAGAGGTGTCATTTCCGGCGCAAATTAACGATTCACGTCACGTCCTCCGATCCGGTGACGCCGACTGTGTGAAAATGTCGATATCGAAATTGCCGGGGGATGGCAATTAACATGCTAGTACAGAAGCTATGTAGGGAAGAGGAAATTGGATTTGTGGGGAAGTTTTGTTGGAAGGGCTGATATGTACATGGGGTATGGGCTTCATCTAAGTGGAAGGGGGCAGCAGTATTTGCGGATGGACTCACAGCAGCAGTGGACAGTGGCATGGGTAACATAAAAAATATTTTTGGTAGTAAACATTTTTAAACTAGAAGCGCAGGGGTGTGTGTACTTAGAGATGCCTCAAGCAGGACAAGGGGCCACTAGTACAGGCAAACCAATAAAAAATGTCATAAAAACAGGCCTGAAGCATGTTATAAATGCTAGGAGTATAGTAAATAAGAAAATCGAATTAAACATTATGGTAGAAGATACTGACCCTCACAAAATTAATTATTGGATTAGTTTACCGAAGTCCAAACATAAACGAAGAGGATAAAACAAAGCTACAAAGCTATAATGGGAGATGTTAACCATGGACACATACAATGGAAATCTCTAGAGATTACAGGGGGTGAGCTTTTACCAACAATTTCTATTTTTAATTCAGGATAGCTTCCTTATTCAGCACGTGCTAGAACCAACCAGGGGAGATAATGTATTAGATATAGTTTTGTCATCAAAAAAATTAGTGGACAATGTAAAAATACATGAACCATTGGGTAACAGTGACCACAGTCAAATACATTTTGACATCAATGTAAAATCAGAAGGTAAAAATAAAAAAACGTATCGGAGAAACTTCCACAAATGTAACTGTAAAGATATGAAAAAATACTTAGCAAAGCTAGATTGGAATAACGTGATGATGAATAAGACCACAATTGAATGTTGGAATATTCTAAAATATGAATTTGAGAGTATTTGAAATTTGTTCCCTTGAAAAAACAAGGAAAACGGTCTAGAAAGAAACACTTGTCAAAAGAAGCTATTAGAAAAATAGTGTTTAAGCAAACTATGTGGAGGATTTATAGGCGCACCAAAAAGGATGAAGACTATGCAAATTACAAAGAGGCAATTAACCTAGCTACAACTGAAATTAGAAAATCTAAAAGAACCTTTGAAAAAATTGGCAGATAATATAAAAAAAATGCCAGCAAGAGTCTCTATGTTTCTGTAAGGAGTAAACAGAAAGTTCGAGATAAGGTCTGACCACTGGAAAACAACAGTGGAAACATAATTTCAGACGGGTTTCAAATGGCAAATTCTCTCTCTCTCTCTCTCTCTCTCTCTCTCTCTCTCTCTCTCTCTCTCTCTCTCTCTCTCTCTCTCTCTCTCTCTCTCTCTCTCTCTCTCTCTCTCTCTCTCTCTCTCTCTCTCTCTCTCTGTCTATATATATATATATATATATATATATATATATATATATCTGTATATATATATATAAAATAGTGCGTGCTCTCTGTGTGTGTGTATATATATATATATATATATATATAATAGTTCGTGCGCGCATGCGTGCGTGCGTGCGTGCGTGCGTGCGTGCGTGGCGTGGCGTGGCGCGGCGTGGCGCGGCGTGCGTGACGGTCGTGGCATGCGTGCGTCTGTGCGTACGTCTGTGCGTGCGTGCGTGTCTGTATGTATGTCGGTGCGTGTGCGTGTGATCGCACTTTTACCTCACTCAACAGTGGGGCCTGATTGTGCCGCTTTTAAGATGTTCTGGCTTGAGTTCTTCCATTGACTTCGTTCACGCGATCTCAGCCAATCCGCTGGTTTCGAAGACGCTTGTCAACTTCCTGCAAATCTTTCGAGGGCAGTTGGGAGTGTTGTTCGTGGTCGCCCTCGCCAGCCAGCAACGTCAGCGGATGTGAAATATTGGTCTATGACCAGCTGTGCTTTGATGTATATTTATATGGCTACATACCATATTTTGCAAGAGGCCAAAGCGGGCTCCAAGGCTGCAGCTGCTTTCAAGTGCTTTGCACCAGCGTTCGAAATACACGCTGACCCAGTGGTCACTCACCACCTACTTTACCGTCGGGTCACCAACTTTTTATGAGTTACCGGTCCGTGTGACCGCCTACTTTTCCTGGAAACTTACAACGTTGTACAGCAGTATACACCAGCTTGTCGTCAAAACTGGCCGCCGGAAGGCGCTGTTTACAAAAAACTTTTTTCAAAAATGCGTTTTTACGCTCATTATTGTCCAATTTTATTTACTGCGAAACGCGAGGCTCACGAAGTGCGCACGTTATAGTGATTTTTATAGTCTAATAAGCACCCGAAACGAACGTACGGTAATTTACTTTTGTAACAGAAGGCTCATGAATGGTCAGCTAGCTGCCAGTGCCTGCCACCCGTTTCACTTGAATAAAATGAAGAAACATTTCTCAAATCTCTTTGGTTCGTAATACATCAAATAGCGTTGTAAACGTACATATGGTCAGGATTACACCTATCTGACACACACACACACACACACACACACACACACACACACACACACACACACACACACACACACACACACACACACACACACACACACACACACACACACACACACACACACACACCACACCACACACACACACACACACACACACACACACACACCACACACACACACACACACACACACACACACACACACACACACACACACACACACACACACACACACACACACACACACACATATCATTTGTTCAATATTGTTTTGCAGGTTGCTATATTGTTTGATAATGTGAAAGTGTATATTTAGACCTACTTTTTAAGTTAGAAACTAGTGTCAACAGCACGTTAGAGTAATTAACACCATAATTAGTAAGTCTGGGCATAACGCCCAGGTTTCAGCCTGTCATAACGCCCAGGTTTCAGCCTGTCATAACGCCCAGGTTTCAGCCTGTCATAACGCCCAGGTTTCAGCCTGTCATAACGCCCAGGTTTCAGCCTGTCATAACGCCCAGGTTTCAGCCTGTCATAACGCCCAGGTTTCAGCCTGTCATAACGCCCAGGTTTCAGCCTGTCGCTCCTTTGCGCGGTGAAATTCAATCGAATATGTCTAAAAGTGTGTTGTTTATATAGCCACATATGTTGTTGTTGTTGTCTTCGTGTTGTTTGTGTTACTTATCATTAAAAATAAGGTAGTTGTGAAACATTTTGTGAGAGTGGTCAAAAGGGGCTTTTGCCCCACCCGTGGGAGGTATTTTGCGGGGCATTTTGCCCCCGTCCACCATTTGTATACAAAGTTTATGCTTATACACAATTTTTTGTGTGCAGTAATAATAACTGAAGAAATATATAAAGGGATCTGCATGAGGTTACTGATGAGCAAGAATATTTATATGTAACTATTAATGGTATATTACAGTAATGTATGCATAGTCTGGTGTAGAGCATATATCTACTTTTGAATATTATCGTGCAGTTGCAACTAGACGTTCATCGATGCATATAGGGCCTACAGTACTCTACGACGGGAACGGATATACACGATGAGAACGAGTAGAACATTATTCAAAATATATCTATAGTACGGATAAACAAATGGGTAAAACACGACCAACATGTCGCACGAGGTAATGTCAAACATCTAGAAACATTTCAACAACTAATTAAAATAGTAATGTAAACGAGCATGATAGCGTCGTGTGCCGGCTCACGCGTCCTGTGCAGGCTCACTCGTCGTGTGCAGGTTCACGCGTCGTGTGCAGGCTCACGCGTCGTGTGCAGGCTCACGCGTCGTGTGCAGGTTCACTCGTCGTGTGCCGGCTCACGCGTCGTGTGCAGGCACACGCGTCGAAGTATTGAACAAAGTATATAATTAAACGGCGTGTGCAACTGTCGACGAATTAACAAACAGTTGGATAGTGTGCAACTCTCAACGAACGAACCAATTGTTAAACGGCGTTTACAACTGATGACGAACCAAGTGCCGCATGCAAGAAACCCGTTGACAGCGCTCTGGACGGTCGCTGTCGCGTTGTATGCCTCACAGAAGAGCGGTACTACTTCGAACTGCGTGACTGCTCGCTCATGTCGCTGACAAGCCAATTTTTACACACCGTGTAACAATTGAGTACGCCGCTTGGAGCGATTTGAAAAAGGTTCTATCAAGCGGCTGAAGTCGGTGTGAATGCAGTGTGGTGGAAACGTAACAAAGATGACGCCATGTTCCTTCGCGAATTCGATGACTTCAAGAGTCTTATGGCTCTCGTCGCCATCCACCAGGAGAATATGTGGTCTGTCTTTCGTGCACCTGCCATTGAAACAAAGCGGCTGATCCACCTCAAGAAGAGGGCAGAATCTACATACCCAGAACCACGATCGTTGACGCCGCCAATCGCACCGGCGGGGGCTACATTCATGAGTTGATTCAGCATTCTCTTTCTAGGGAACACGAAAAGTGGTGGGATAAACACCCCAGCAGCACTCACACAACTTAGTGCTGTTATGTTCTTTCCCCGTTCGCCGCTTGCTACTTTGCGTACCTGTCGCATGGCGGTAGTGCACAGGACTTTTCCAGGTTTGGTAACTGTGCTGAACCCGGTCTCTTCGCAGTTCCAAATTTTCAATAGTCCAAACTCCCTGGTTTCCAAAACTCCCCGTAGATGTAAAACAAAATTGTTTGACCGCCTTCTGGTTGAAACCGTTCATTATTACCAGACTGGTAGAGGTTGGGAGCCTTATTGTCAGATACGAGTGAAGCTTCGTGAACCCTGACAACCATTCCCTGCCAGCAAGCTTGGTGTTGTGGTCAAAACGATGATTCAAGCTAGCTCGCCCGGCGAGGTCATAGGCTAGTCTCCTAACGTTTGTCATTGTTAAGCCGTACATAGCATTCTCCATACTCAACCATAAACACAGGAGATGTGCTTCCCATCTGTACTTTTACTGGAAGTATCGCTCGCGACCGTGCTTTATGCCCCCTCATTTGAGGTGCGTTTTACCCCCAAGCGGCAGCCATTAAAACTTTTTCATTTCCACAAACCTCATATTTTCGCCAATCGTTTTCCGTTAACATACAATATCAACAATAAACCTGTTGATATATCTACCCATTGGTATGTTTCCATTCGCCAATTACCATATGTAAATGTTTTAGTTTTTGATGTGAAAAGTGATAAACACGTAAAACTTACGCTGTAGTGGTTGAAGTTCGAACTGCGACATAGGCGGGTGGCGAGTAGGCAGTAGTTAGTCATGTATGCACCAGATGGATCCACGCACATCTGAGAAAGGATGGGTGGCCTTTCGCCTCAGAATGGGCTTTATACCCACTCCTATTCTTTTCTGACAGTAGGAAGGTTGGCGGATGGGTGCAGCGTCTCTAGCCGGTGCTGAGTGACACGATCTTCAAGAGCGGGCACACTCTGGCAACCATTTTTATTATTCATTAACATATTGGGTACGTTTTAAAATCACATTTGACTTTGAAATGGGTAATGCAACTATCAAATAATGATGGACTAATTGTTTATACACATCACAACGATGGATGAAACCGGCAAAGATGGAACGATTCGAATTCGTGGGTCCATAGCTTCATAAGTTAAACAAGCAATATATAGTGAAGTTGAACTGTACCAGCGAGTACGAGCCGGGACCGTTCAGCTTTGGAGTCGTCCAAAAATAAGGCCTAACAATGATTCAACTGCCAGATTTCCTGACTTCAGCTGAACACCTCATACGTCAGCTGAACACCACATACGTCAGTTGAACACCTCATACGTCAGCGGAACACCTCATACGTTAGCTGAACACCTCATACGTCAGCTGAACACCTCATACGTCAGTGGAACACCTCATGCGTCAGCTGAACACCTCATACGTCAGCGGAACACCTCATACGTCAGCTGAACACCTCATACGTCAGCTGAACACTTCATACGTCAGAAGAACACCTCATACGTCAGCTGAACACCTCATACGTCTGCGGAACACCTCATACGCGATTATGCATAACATTTCCACATCGTCTTCAGACGCAATGGACGATTACACGGTTACCGGAAGTGACGCGTGAAAGCACTGCAGGAATGTGGCAGGAGACGCGATTCCGTTGGGATGCCAGTCGCGGTGTCCACATTCCAACGTAAGCATTTCACTGTATGTTTTCGAAGTTTAAACCTGACATAGGCTTGGCAGATTAAAAACATATATGTGCTACTGGGTATGATCAAGATGGTACATGTATTACCAGAATAATAATGACATTAATTATAACCGTAAATTAAACGATCATTGGCTAATGACCGGTGATCTTACATTTCAGGTGCCACTTTGAGCGCTCGCTGTTGGTGTTGCCGCTCCAGACGACACATCCGAACCCTCCCACGACGCGTTGGTGCTAAGGTTGGTTTTCATTTGTCACTACGTACTTTGTTTTTACGAGGAGGTGCCCCGTGGGAACTAGGAACTTCCGGTGAGATGTAAAGGTACGGGCGATTAATATCCAGACAGACGACTGTAGTGGACGATACGATGTTGTTACAGTTTTTTATTGAGCTTATTTCCAATTGTTTCTATCTTGGTTGTACATATTTGCATGGTGCCTAGTTTGCATTACAGAAGAATCTAAACGTGAGAAAGACGAATGTCACCAGAAACACGTGTCGTTAAACTCGAAGCCGACTTCTTGTGACGCGTGCAAGCGAGACTATTCCGACGGGAGAGCACCCCGCCAACCGCCTGATCTCGCTGTTGATCTTCGACCACAGCGCCACCGGAAACACCCGCGGTGGGCATCGATGGACATTATCGGACGAGCGTCGTTACAGAACGTCCGTCGTTCAGGCCGACCCGGCGAGGCGCTCGCTATTCAACCGCTGGCTTCGCCTTAGTCGGGAACATATATCACGGATGCCGATCAAAGAGGCACATGTTCCTCCGAAACATATTTCAGCACGCTGATTACATAAGTTGGGGACACTGTCCTGCGTCATCGCTGTCGGTTGTCGATCGTTTTTTAAATAAACAAATGTTTGTATGTCATATACCCGATGACGTAAGCACTAGTTCTGACGTCATCGAACGGGCCTTTCAGTACACGACTTGCAGTACCTTTCATTCAGTGAACGCCCGCAACTTTTTTGTTTGCCATTGTTTCAAATTCAACATTTTGCAGCGGTGAAACATAAACAATAAACACTAGCTGTGTCAATGACGTTTGCCGTGCAGCATTCGTTTGTGAAAACAAAACAATGGACAGTGCGTTGCCATGGTGACTTTACGTTGTCGTATTTCAACAATGTACCACGATAACTTCTTGTGATTCTGCTCTCTTCGACATTGTTCGCTCATTTAATAAAGTTGCTGTTTGGTTATCCTTTAATAGAGTGGTTGACATACTCTTTTTTAGATTAAATTGTCAGTCGTATTTGTCGTAAAACTTGTTAGGGTTTCATTTCATCTACACACAAATCTATAACAAAACACCAAATGAATACGAACATAGTTTTTATCTCGAGTAGATCTATATGACACGGGGTAACTTTGCCGTAGTCACCCCCATATAATGACTGAGCAACACAGTTGAGTTAAACATAACATCATCCGATAGGAGCGCCTTCTGTGTTTCGTTAAGTTTCCGCAGGAGGGCGCACCACATCATCACGCGCTGTTTGATCGTCATGCCGTGCACGAAGTAGTATTTAACTTCCTTTATGGCCGGGTCCATGTAAGCTTCGTAGGCGTCACGACCTTGCAAAGAAAAATGGGAGTTCAGCGCAACGCGTTCTACCCCATTCACCTTGGCCGGCAATAGCCCCGACACGTAGGCATCGTCGACCCAAAAGAAGGGTGTTTTCAGCGAAGCGGAGTACATCTCGGAGACCATCTCTCGCGAGAGTAAAAACGCCACCCCGGCGCAGTACTGCGGGTAGCCGCGGCGTCCGATCATCTCTCGGTATTTTATGCACCACTTGAAGCACTTCCTCGGGTAGCGCAGTATCGGCATCGACCCAGCTGGGTAAGAGACGCAGGCAATAAGTCGTTTCTTGTCGGCATTCCCGTCCATGACGCCAAGCAAACTAAAGATGTTGACGAACGCGTCGTCGTCAGACTTGAGAGCGTACTGCGCCTGCGCACAGTACGTCGAGATCCACTTCAATCCCATGATGTCCTTCAACGTCAGGTTTCTATAATCGTCGTGGAAGTTTCCCTGCACGATATCGCCGTGTTGGGCAAACTCGGCCCGGAGCGTTTCCTGCGTGTCGTTGTTCTTGGGCAGGCCGAGAAGGAAGACGACCCGGCTGTTCTGATCTTTCAGCAGCTGTCTGTTTCCCCATGTCTGCCGCACGAGGTCGCGACGCTCGCTGTTTCCGGGGGCGCTGTGAAGATAGACGATGTACTTGAGACTGCTTGCGTCAGCGCACAGACGCGGGTTGTGCATCACGTAGGACACGTTCGCCGGAAGTAGGTTATTATCTGCGCCGGCGCCGTACATTTCACCCATTATTCTGAGGAGGTCGTCGATGTCAATGGCGACGTTCACCTGGAAAAGATCATCGTTTTATTTCCGAGTCCATGCCTTGTCAACCATAGCGGAGTTCGTTGGAATGGATGATGTTTTTGGCTAAGCTATCTTAATATTAAGGATTGGTAGGCCTACACATATATTAAGGGGTCTGTGATATCCAGTGGGCAATAAATTATTAGAAGGCCACGCCTATTTAGATACTTATTATACACCTCAAAGAGCAAAGTCATGATAGCAGCCATTTTATATTCCAAAATGGCCAAAATGTCAGCGATCTTTAATGTACATACATATGCATATACATATATTATATGTATTGTACATATATTATACATCGTAAAATCAGTCATGAAAAGCTTCACATCTGATATAAGTTAAAAAATCATATGCAAATATTCCAGAAATCGTGATATATGATAACAAACAGTTGTATTAGTAGTTTGGAATGCATTAACAAATAATGTTATTGGCTACTCTTCAATAAAAGCTAATTATATTAGTAGCAAAGAAGCCCCAAGCGATTTGACATTTTGCTCGGGAATGTCCGTACGGAGTCGGCGTGTGACGTCAGTCTGGCCAAACGAACATCAACAAACGTTGTCATTCCATGGCAACGCAGAACATCAGCGTACGTTAAAATCCTATATGTTGCAGTGGGGCAAAAAACAATGTATGTGGGTGTGACATCAGTTTCGTTATTTGAAACATTATTAAAACACTGCAGAACACACACACGCACGCACGCACGCACGCACGCACGCACGCACGCACGCACGCACGCACGCACGCACGCACGCACGCACGCACGCACGCACGCACGCACGCACGCACGCACGCACGCACGCACGCACGCACGCACGCACGCACGCACGCACGCACGCACGCACGCACGCACGCACGCACACACACACATTTTAAATATATATATATATATATATATACTTTTTTTTTTTTTTTTTTAATAATAGCTAGCGTAGACCGAGAAGCACTTTGTGCACTGTGTTCCGACAAAATCTCATAGCCAAAAGGCAAGGCAATGCTAAGGCGAGACACTCAACTCACTCAAAAGTTAGATCCACACAGTTGTTTAAAATTGCATATATCAAGATATTTCGGCAGTAAAATCATACAGTGTCCACATATTTCCTCACGTATTCCAATATTCCTAATCAAACCACCGAGTAATGCAAAGACAAAGTAGGCCGCTGGTCCGACTTCCAAGCCTAGGCCAGGGCTAGGCTAGACGCTATTGTAAACACTATTGTAAACACATTTACATTTATGTTATTTTTGAGGTTTTTGATCCCGGGCATTTGTTTACTGCGGCGTGAATCCGAAGGCTTCGGCCAATAAATCAGACCTGGTTTGACACAACTCGCTGTCGCTAGTAACTTCGTTTTTTGTTACTGTAAACGCGTTGTTGACTCGTACATGTACTGAACGACTTGAACCGATAAGCTTATGTCAGTTGCGCTGTCAGAATCGACAGACATTTAGCGTGATCTAAATCTTGCTAAACGTTAAGTGCCTATAAACCTGCGTAGGCGAAGTTGGTTCGTTTGGCCAAAATGATGTCACACGGCCTGACATCTACCGGCAAATGTTTGGGACTTGTCCTTCCAGTATGCTCCATAACTATGTAACGCTCTCTGCGCCTCTCCTGGAAATACAGTTGGAGGTGGTTTTGTTGTTGATTTGTTCCCAGTATGACAGTTGGCTCATTCCTGTAAAAATTACCTCTAAACCATCTCGATTGATTGGATATCTCCTGTCTCTGTGGGACACCACAGCTGACTACAGTAATCCACCTTGTACTGTACAAGTGACTTCCACAGAGTGAGCATGGGGACTATACTTGTACCAAATGTTCTCAGTATCCATCCACACTGCCTCTTAGCTTCGGAGACTGCATGCTGAATGTACTTCTTGAAGGTGCCATCATTAGTCTTGGTGACACCTAAGTCTTTCACACTGTCCTTGTCTTGTATCATACTACCAGTGTTTGTCGTATAGTGTGTGAGAGCCTGTGGTGTCTTATTGGAACCATATCGCATACACTTAAATCTGTCGCTATTTAGTTTCATATTGTTCTGTTCTGTCCAGTTGTACACTGTTTCCAGGTCGACGTGGAGTGCCTCAGAATCGTTCTCTGAAGTGATCCGACAGCCAATTTTTGTGTCATCAGCGAAGCAGGAGAAGAAAGCCCGGGTAACACCCTGGTCTATGTCCCCAATAAGTAACAGGAAGAGGAGCGGTCCAAGCACTGATCCCTGTGGGACACAGATTTCAGTTCTGGTGGGCTCGATATCACATTGTTGACAAGGATTTGCTGTATTCTGTTTGTGAGGAAACCGTGCATCCATCTGCCAACCTTACCGGAGATGCCTAGGCTGTTCAGTTTGCGCAACGTCATCATAAAGTCGACTTATATGACATCCGCGTTGTCGCCGTTTTCTGGCAGTTCAAGGATGAGATCGTAGTGCACAACAAGTTGACTGAGGCATGAACGCCCGAATCGTAAGCCATGCTGGCTAGGATTAAACAGGTTGTGTCTCTCCATGTATGTCATTATACGCTCTTTCACAAAACTACCACTTATCAGCAGCGTTTCCCCTCCACTTGCTGTTATCCTCCGATTTCCTTATCCTCGTCGGTATCTTTATCCTCGCCACTCACCCTCGTCATCTGGTAACACAGTTTCTTCCCAATTTTAATACGGTTCTTCTTAATCAGTAACAGCCACATAGATCTGTATAGCGCAGTGAAACTCTGTTTGCATGTACAACGGTTACTTGCACAGCGTGTGCTTCGAGGGCGGCAGTTGAGGCTTCGGGTGAGTCTTTTCTGTTGCACCAAGCTGTGTAAGTGCGTGCCCTCTCTCGTCTTCACGGTGAAGGTATTGTAGCACTTTCCAGGTTAGCATATTCCCCTTGCAAACAAATCTATCAGGAACTTTTTAGAAAAAGTTCTCATATGCTGTATGTGTTACTTGATTATAGGCTATTCGAAATGTACTGCTTTTACAACTGTGCGTGCGTGCGTGCGTGCGTGCGTGCGTGCGTGCGTGCGTGCGTGCGTGCGTGCGTGCGTGCGTGCGTGCGTGCGAGTATCCCACCTCGAGTTTGCCGTCCGCCATAGGGATGACGTCGCGTATGACCGACCTGACCATTAGATCGCTGAGGGCAATCGTTCGCGGTGCGGGCTGTGAGTCGGCGATGTATAACGGTCTGATGGTGTGCATGAAGATATAGACAGCGACAGCGACGCCGAACATGACGTAAAGACCGAGATTGCGCGAGCCCCGCTTCGCTCGCGGCTCTCCCGCGTTGTACCTGATCATCACGTCCCTGTGGATGTGCACCTCTTTCTGTGCAGCTCACACTCACCGTCTCCGCTGTTGGCGAGGCCCCGTCTAGCGGCGACCCTCTCTCGGTGTCGTTAAATCCGGAGATTTCTACTCGATTACTCCGCATTAAAAGCGAATGCGTAAAGGTCAGTTTATATAGTTGGCATAGACCTCCTAAGGATACCCCACACGTATTCCGTGACACTTAATACATTAGTCAGACGACATTTATTAGTTCAACCGTGTCGTCGTTCACGCTAATTGTTAACGATCATCTGGAATGGTGTCGATTTTCATTACTTTCGCGTGTATGGACACCTCTACACAAACCGCTTCTTAATGTGTGTGTGCATTGTGCGTGCGTGCGTGCGGGTGGGGGAGGGGGTGCGTGCGTCAGGTGTCAGGTGCTTTATCACTTTGCAATGATTGAAGACAACGATTTCCTTTCCTATAGTTCAAGCTAACCCGACCTTGACGCCTTCCACACAACGGTTTCTTAACTGCTGTCTAAGTTTTAATCAAAGCCTTGATAGTAGGATACATCCTCAGCAGATTAGCAAATTAATAGAAAATACAAGATTAATCGTTAGTGCCCCAAGTACTGTATGTGTAATCCCAGATTTGCGCAATATCAACCTCTGCCTGATAAACGTGCATTAGTTTCTGGACGACGTCATTCATGCTATTGCTGTAGTTTTATCAAAAACAACGGGTAGTACTAGAAAGAATAGAATACTGAGCCAATTAGTGGATACAAACTCAGGTCAATATTACTAAAGAAAAATTGCTGCAGAAGTGGAATGTGGATTACATGTGCCAAGATCGCCATCCTTGTTGAGAAGAAATAGGCTACTGTAACAGATGCGATCACTGTACAGAACATTGCACTAAATTAATACCAATTACCGATTACTGTACATAAAGAAATCCCATCAGTCTACAAAGTACACAGTACACAATGTACACACATTGTGCATTCTGGTAAAGTATACAACAAATAAAAGCCAAGCTATTGCACTGAACAATATACAAGATTGTTTAAAATAATTAGAATTTTATTATGACGTTTTAATATGTATAAAATCAAGTTGTACACGATTTATGTTATCACTTTGTCTCTACAATATGTACACAGCATAAAACTTCACATGTGCCAAGTCAACTACAACTGATCATTTCATATGTCAAGTGATTTTTAACGCCAGATTATCGTTCGATGTGTAACACCAATCACGTATCATGTGACAGCTACCTCTTAACGTATGTCAACTGGTTGTCACCTAACACCTGGCCTCGGTGCATAGCTTGTCTAATTGTCTTTTGTATTTGTGCAATTGTGGCATCAAGACTGTTCAGTCCCTCTCGAAACACCTGGTCATCAACCGACACACTCGACGCAAGTGATGACACACTAGACGCGAGAGACGACACACATGACTGGTCAATGAGCTGTGTCATATCCTGTATGCTGCTGATGGTCGTATCAAGGTCTGTGTCACGGTAAACATCCTGCTGTAGGGGACGCTGTGACCCAGCCTTGTTCTGGCAGGGCTCTCCTGCACTGAACCTACTGCATTGTCGGTACTTACTGAAGTAATCAGTGACACTGTATCTGGTCTCATTGTAGTCGACTGTCCTGTCTCTGGGTAGTTCCTTCCAGACAACTTCCTCCTCCACCTGATTATCTTCCAGAGTCGATTCCGCATCCTCCTCACCCTGGCCTGCATCATACAGCGTCGATGAGCTGTGATTGGCCACTGCAGTCATGTGATCATCCTGCTTCTGTTGCTGCTGAATCTTGCCGGCCAGCGCCACCAGCATCTGCTTCACAGTCGGTGCATTAGAGGGAGCTTCTGCATGATCCTGCACCGGATGGGAGCCTCGTTGCTGAAGTTTCTGCATCGGACTGACACCTGGTGGAACCATGTAGTTGGTCGCAACACTGGTGTCTCCCTCTGGGGGTGAGAACCCACAAAGTTGATTCAAATCTTCTGTCCTGAGAGGGCGCGATGGGGTGCTACCCAGGGCGTCTCGCTTCGGGGGTGACAGTTTGTGTGCATCGTCTTGTCTTTGCTGGTGGCAGGGCGAGTTACCCTGTTGAATGGTGGCTGCCCAGTTAGCTGTCGCCCCATTGGGGGATGCCTGTAAGGCATTGAAGTTGAGTTCTCGTCTGGAGCGAGTAGACGGCGTGAGAGAATCGCTTCCTCTCGAGTAGCACGCACTGTCGGCCAATCCGTCTCTATCACATGTGTCTGCAGGGAGCGAGTCCTTCCACTCTTGTCTTTAACAGACAGCAACAGCACTGGTTAACAAACCATCTATCATGCAAAACTGTAATGGCAACAATAACTAGACCAATGATCTATGTACATGTTACGCAAAGCATATTGATAGTTTACAATAACCATGTTTCATCAAAGTGTGGTGATAAACAAATTTAATTTGTTACAGACGGTTCAGGTGGCTGGCTAATCACGGCATGATGAAAGTAATATAATAATAACATAATTATTAACTGTTCTCCTCATTGACAAAGATGACGGTGAAATAGCCAAGTAAGCAACACAATGAGCTGTGATATAACCACAATGTTGGTTATACAAATTTAGACAAATTCAGTCATTAAATATCTCATAAAGCAACAATACACCAGTAAATACTGTCTTACCTGTGAAGGCCATTCGCCTCCGAGATATTGTCTTGCTTCTGTACACCTGGTTGAGGTCGTGCCCTAACAAAATCTGACATGTGAAGTCGTGGCCCGTGGAAGTCAGACAACAGACTGGTCATGTTGGACTGGAGACTCCTGCAGCATGAGGCAGGCCAATGTTAGTGGGGATAACTACACCTTATTCATGTATCACAACAAATCATGTATATACATAAACACATTCCATTTATCTTAGTAATCTAACATCCTGCCTATTTATGACTGCACCCAGTCATGATGTAGCGCTCAGAGCACTTTACAATTCATCCTCTGGCAGTTGCAGACCTGTGCATTCTAACATCAATTCAATATCTCTGGGATGCATTCACACAGCAACTGCGTTACCACAATTCCACTGTCTACAGCCAGATACTCATTTATACATGCGAGTTAACTGGGGTAATGTTTGTAGCGCCGTGTGAATGCAACTGCTCAGGTTTTGAACAATTGCAAGATGATTCAAACCCTGGTCCTGTTCACTGAGTCTGACCTTCTAACCAGTACGCAACCAACAACCTACTTAACTGACCAGACACTCCTAGTGACTTATCTCCTACTCAATGACCTACTTGACCAGACTGTGCATATGACTGAGCTCCCTGTCGCGTTCCTTGAGTGTGACCTCGAGCGAGGCCACCTTGTTGGTGGCTTCCTCCACCTGCAGAGTGTGTTTCTCCTGATCCTTGAGACTAGCCTCCTGTGCTGCCTTCATGTCCCTCAGCTCCTGCTGACTCTCCTCCATGCTCTTCTGATGAGCTCGCTCCTTCCACCACACCCAGCACACAGTCACGTTACAAGAGCACAAAGACACTCAAAACTCTTCTGATGAGCTCGCTCCTTCCACCACACCCAGCACACAGTCACGTTACAAGAGCACAAAGACACTCAAAACTCTTCTGATGAGCTCGCTCCTTCCACCACAATCAGCACACAGTCACGTTACAAGAGCACAAAGACACTCAAAACTCTTCTGATGAGCTCGCTCCTTCCACCACACCCAGCACACAGTCACGTTACAAGAGCACAAAGACACTCAAAACTCTTCTGATGAGCTCGCTCCTTCCACCACACCCAGCACACAGTCATGTTACAAGAGCACAAAGACACTCAAAACTCTTCTGATGAGCTCGCTCCTTCCACCACACCCAGCACACAGTCACGTTACAAGAGCACAAAGACACTCAAAACTCTTCTGATGAGCTCGCTCCTTCCACCACACCCAGCACACAGTCACGTTACAAGAGCACAAAGACACTCAAAACTCTTCTGATGAGCTCGCTCCTTCCACCACACCCAGCACACAGTCACGTTACAAGAGCACAAAGACACTCAAAACTCTTCTGATGAGCTCGCTCCTTCCACCACACCCAGCACACAGTCACGTTACAAGAGCACAAAGACACTCAAAACTCTTCTGATGAGCTCGCTCCTTCCACCACAATCAGCACACAGTCACGTTACAAGAGCACAAAGACACTCAAAACTCTTCTGATGAGCTCGCTCCTTCCACCACACCCAGCACACAGTCACGTTACAAGAGCACAAAGACACTCAAAACTCTTCTGATGAGCTCGCTCCTTCCACCACACCCAGCACACAGTCATGTTACAAGAGCACAAAGACACTCAAAACTCTTCTGATGAGCTCGCTCCTTCCACCACACCCAGCACACAGTCACGTTACAAGAGCACAAAGACACTCAAAACTCTTCTGATGAGCTCGCTCCTTCCACCACAATCAGCACACAGTCACGTTACAAGAGCACAAAGACACTCAAAACTCTTCTGATGAGCTCGCTCCTTCCACCACACCCAGCACACAGTCACGTTACAAGAGCACAAAGACACTCAAAACTCTTCTGATGAGCTCGCTCCTTCCACCACACCCAGCACACAGTCACGTTACAAGAGCACAAAGACACTCAAAACTCTTCTGATGAGCTCGCTCCTTCCACCACACCCAGCACACAGTCACGTTACAAGTGCACAAAGACACTCAAAACTCTTCTGATGAGCTCGCTCCTTCCACCACACCCAGCACACAGTCACGTTACAAGAGCACAAAGACACTCAAAACTCTTCTGATGAGCTCGCTCCTTCCACCACACCCAGCACACAGTCACGTTACAAGTGCACAAAGACACTCAAAACTAAACCACAGACACACATCATTCTTAAAATCTCTTATTTAATAATGAAGTAAATGATTGAATGGACATTATTGATGTGATAAACTTCAATAAACAGAATGTAGTCAACTGAATAAAAGATGTTAATTCCACTAAAAAAGGTGTCTGGTGCAGTAAAGAAGTTTCAGGTAAAAGCATGGTTATACTTGCCTACACATTAATATCATCTAACATACGAGATGAACATTGGAAATAATGTGTCAATCAGATAGAACATTAAAAACCAAAGTGCTGTCCACATCATTGTCTGTACCTGGGAAATAAAGGTCCCCAGATGGAAGTAATTATATAATTACTGGTGTGAAACTTTTACATGTACAGATTTGAAATAATCTTTCTGATGCTACATAGACGAGATGATGTACCTTGTTAGCAAGAACTTGCAGAAGCTCCTGTTTCTGTGTGGTCACCTGACGGAAGTCTTGCTCGAGTAGAGTGAATTCCTGTCTCAGTTTCTCCCTCTCCATCTTCTCCTCTGACAAGTCCTTCTTCAGCTGATGTTCTGTTACCTGAAGCTGCACCACTGGCAACAACACCAACAACCTTGTGGTCACATAATGAATGGAACACATTATTTACGGATTGTGTAAATGCTAGCAGCATTTACACAATGTGTGAATATGTTTAAAAACAAATGACAAATATCTCAGATGGGCGGGTCACACATACATGGCAATTTTTTTACTCTTGATAAGTTAATGGCTTTCCTGTCCACTTGCCATCTGGGGTTTTAGTTTTGGATGGCACTCTTATTAAATATGGCTGGTGACAACAACAACATTGGCATCAACTACAACTCATTCAATATCATTTAAAATAAAAAATTAGGTCAACAGATTTGTACAATATAATTTGATAATTGTAGTCTAACAACTGAGAATGTAAATTAGAAAGAAAAAGGTTTTGTTATTGTATATAGCAGTTCATATAGAAGCTACAGCTTTTTTAATTTAAATTGAATGTTAAAATGTTTAATGAGTAAAAAGTTAGTGCTAGTTTGTATGTGATTGTTTGTGTGCATGCGTGCATGGCAGTGACTCTGATATGTCATATTGACATACCATATCAATAAACTGCACAATAATTACCTATTACTAATTAGGTGCATAACAATGTTACCTTCGAATGTGGGATCAGGTTTTTGTGCTTCTTCTACTTCCCTAGTTTTCTCCTTCAGTTGCTGAGTCAGGATCCTCACTCGTCTGGCAATATACAGATCTCTTTTCAGAAACAATCCTCACTCCTCCGGCAATACAAACAACTTTGTTTTAGAAACAATCCTCACTCCTCCGGCAATACAAACAACTTTGTTTTAGAAACAATCCTCACTCCTGCAATACAAACAACTTTGTTTTAGAAACAATCCTCACTCCTCCGGCAATACAAACAACTTTGTTTTAGAAACAATCCTCACTCCTGCAATACAAACAACTTTGTTTTAGAAACAATGCTCACTCCTCTGTCAGTACAAACTAATTCACCTTACATTGGACCTTCAGTCGCCTGTCAAAAAAAAAATACTTTGCCCATTAATTTACCTAACAATGCAAATGGCTGCACTGCCAACCAAACCCTCACTCCTCTGTCACTGTAAATAACCTCATCTTAAAGCAGGTATGTTGTGGCATTATACAACAACTAGGGTGTGAAGAGGAAAAGGAAGTATGTAAAGTAGATTTCATCAACAAAAAGAATCTTATCTTGAACAGGACCCAACTTGCCTATCGATACAAAAGAACATCAAACAGTTTCTCACCTGCGTAACTGAGCATTCTCACTCCTCAGTGGTAACATAGCCAAGTCGATCTCGGTCTGCCAGCTCAAGGTCATGACCCTAGGTAGCAGCAATGACACAGTTTGCTCCATCTCGCTGACGAGGCGACCTATCTCGCCCTGCCCGGGTGCACTGTGTCCTGCCATGCCAGACAATGTCTTCAGTTCCTTTAGCAAATATGTCAATGTACGAAGATGATTTTTTGCAGCTGAACATTTCTTTTCCATGTCTTCATCTACTTTGTCCTGTGTCACATGATCACTGCTATCTGTCTCCGTCTCACAGTCGCAACTATGCATCCCACCAGGTGTCCCTACTTGCACTTCTGCATCGACTGAATGTGGCAACTCATCAGATGTCTTAGGTTTTGCTTTCGTTCGTTTCTTTCTTTCACGACTTGCCGATTTTGGGTCTCGATCGAGTGACTTGGTCGTTCTAGCACTGACTCCAGCTGACATTCTCAAACTCGCCAACTTCTGTGACTCAGACGCTCGGCTGCCCACCGGCGGCCGCTTACTGTTAACGCAACTGGATGCGCGGCTTGTGCTGCGAGGATTGTGGGTAACTGGTGAAGCTGTGGCCGTGCCACAGTCACTGTACAACTCAAAATTCCCCTTGACAGGGGTGGATGTAGCAGACTTCTCTTTCACAGGGGGTGAAAATGTGACATCCTTTGAATCTTGGGGACACAATATTGAAGTGCAAAAGTCACCAGCAGCTGATGAAGGTGCCTGTTCGTCGTGTAAATGACTAAGTACACTTGGTGTGTAGTTGACTCCACTAGTTACTCCAGGATGTGATCTTGTCTCAGGTTGTGTTGAGGGGAGTAAGTAAGCTCCTGGATGGGCTGGCACTCCTGAGGTAAAAAGAATTCCAGGTTGGTTCTGTAAAGTAAGGTTCTGTCCCACTGGAGGGGGATGCTGTCCTCCGGGACGGGGGTGCTGTCCCAGTGAATGGGGATGCTGTTCCATTTGACCATGAGAAGCAGGGTTAGGATAAAATTGTGTCTGACTTTGTGTGTAAGGTTGCCCATGTACTGCCGGGGCATAACCAGCCCCAGAAGTGCCATCTTTCACTGGGTAGTCATCCATCCAAGCTGCATTTGGCAAGTTAAACTCAGCTACCCCTGTCTGTTGGTCATATCCAGTAGCATCATAAAACTGTTGAACATTTGAGCCCCTGGCATGCTGTGAAGTCACCCCAATGAAAGGAGGCAATGGGTCAACCCTGGACAATGGGGTCATCCCAGGGGTCACGGTTACTCCTGGCTGGGGTTGAAATGTGACAACGCCTTCAAGCAGACGGGGTATGATTGGTGAGGGACTGGCGGGTCGCACTGCACGGATCTGATCACTCGAGTTCAACGGAAGTGGATCTGCATTGGTGACCTCGACAGATGGAGGTCCAGCAACCTTTACTGGGGTCAGCTGTGGGGTCGAAGAGAGCAGCCGTTGGTTGAATGGCGGTGCTGCACCCGACTGCTGCATGGCATCTGATTGGTTGGCTGGTTGATTTAGGCATGAAGCTGTGCTGCGATCTACTGGCTGACTGCACTGTCTTGGCAGTTGTAAAGCAGTGAATGGTTTGTCAAAGTGGATGGCAGATTTGGAATGAAGTGTTCGATCTGAAATGCACAGCTTGTTATTTAGAAATATTATACTGAACTGTTTAAATAATAGTGCAATGTGTGAATAACAGTCATTCTATAGAAACAAAGTGTTGTTTCATACAGGCTATGTAT
Source organism: Lamellibrachia columna (assembly GCA_963662155.1). Lineage (NCBI taxonomy): Eukaryota > Metazoa > Annelida > Polychaeta > Sabellida > Siboglinidae > Lamellibrachia > Lamellibrachia columna. Next base: position 17,103,775 of record OY759271.1, on the reverse strand, counting down.
ACTAAGGATGTATAACATTACAGAAAGCCAATTTCATTTAACCTCGGACCTCCTCATGATACTTTTAATTACATCCACTTGTACGAACTTCATAGTCACCAGGTGGCACTTCAGTTATCATAACGCAAAACTGCCTTGATACATTCAAAGCACCCTTGTGAATTGGGATTGGAAAAAATAAACAATTTCTTGGGAAAATACAGTGTACATCGATTATACAACACTAAAAGAAACAGCTATTAACCCCCCTTAATCTGTTTAGTGTTGTACAGCAATCTTTTGACATCATCCCTTACTATAATAATGAGGATGGGCTGGACAGATGGATGCAGAGGAAGATATATACCAAGGGAGACAGGGAGGCAGAAAAGGGGAGATCTGCAGGGAGATAGCTAGTAATGCCAGGAGGGAAAGAAGAAGGGTGAGAGTAGAGACAATGGAGAGAGTAGAGACAAGGGAGAGAGTAGAGACAAGGGAGAGAGTATAGACAATGGAGAGAGTTGAGACAATGGAGAGAGTAGAGACAATGGAGAGAGTAGAGACAATGGAGAGAGTATAGACAATGGAGAGAGTAGAGACAAGGGAGAGAGTAGAGACAAGGGAGAGAGTAGAGACAATGGAGAGAGTAGAGACAATGGAGAGAGTTAAGACAATGGAGAGAGTTAAGACAATGGAGAGGGTACAGACAATGGAGAGAGTAGAGACAATGGAGAGAGTAGAGACAAGGGAGTGAGTAGAGACAAGGGAGAGTGTAGAGACAAGGGAGAGAGTAGAGACACTGGAGAGAGTAGAGACAAAGGAGAGAGTAGAGACAAGGGAGAGAGTGGAGACAAGGGAGAGAGTAGAGACAATGGAGAGAGTAGAGACAATGGAGAGAGTAGAGAGAATGGAGAGAGTAGAGACAAGGGAGAGAGTAGAGACAAGGGAGAGAGTAGAGACAAGGGAGAGAGTAGAGACAAGGGAGAGAGTAGAGACACTGGAGAGAGTAGAGACAAGGGAGAGAGTAGAGAGACAAGGGAGAGAGTAGAGACAAGGGAGAGAGTAGAGACAATGGAGAGAGTAGAGACAATGGAGAGAGTAGACACAAGGGAGAGAGTAGAGACAAGGGAGAGAGTAGAGACAATGGAGAGAGTAGAGAAAAGGGAGAGAGTAGAGACAATGGAGAGAGTAGAGACAAGAGAGAGAGTAGAGACAATGGAGAGAGTAGAGACAAGGGAGAGAGTAGAGACAATGGAGAGAGTAGAGAAAAGGGAGAGAGTAGAGACAATGGAGAGAGTAGAGACAAGAGAGAGAGTAGAGACAATGGAGAGAGTAGAGACAATGGAGAGAGTTGAGACAATGGAGAGAGTAGAGGCAAGGGAGAGAGTAGAGACAATGGGGAGAGTAGAGACAATCGAGAGAGTAGAGACAATGGAGAGAGTTGAGACAATGGAGAGAGTAGAGACAAGGGAGAGAGTAGAGACAAGGGAGAGAGTAGAGACAATGGAGAGAGTAGAGACAATGGAGAGAGTAGAGACAATGGAGAGAGTAGAGACAAGGGAGAAAGTAGAGACAAGGGAGAGTGTAGAGACAAGGGAGAGAGTAGAGACACTGGAGAGAGTAGAGACAAGGGAGAGAGTAGAGAGACAAGGGAGAGAGTAGAGACAAGGGAGAGAGTAGAGACAATGGAGAGAGTTAAGACAATGGAGAGGGTACAGACAATGGAGAGAGTAGAGACAATGGAGAGAGTAGAGACAAGGGAGTGAGTAGAGACAAGGGAGAGAGTAGAGACAAGGGAGAGAGTAGAGACACTGGAGAGAGTAGAGACAAAGGAGAGAGTAGAGACAAGGGAGAGAGTGGAGACAAGGGAGAGAGTAGAGACAATGGAGAGAGTAGAGACAAGGGAGAGAGTAGAGAGAATGGAGAGAGTAGAGACAAGGGAGAGAGTAGAGACAAGGGAGAGAGTAGAGACAAGGGAGAGAGTAGAGACAAGGGAGAGAGTAGAGACAAGGGAGAGAGTAGAGAGAATGGAGAGAGTAGAGACAAAGGAGAGAGTAGAGACAAGGGAGAGAGTTGAGACAATGGAGAGAGTTGAGATAAGGGAGAGAGTAGAGACAAGGGAGAGAGTAGAGACAAGGCAGAGAGTAGAGACAAGGGAGAGAGTAGAGACAATGGAGAGAGTAGAGACAATGGAGAGAGTAGAGACAAGGGAGAGAGTAGAGACAAGGGAGAGAGTAGAGACAATGGAGAGAGTAGAGAAAAGGGAGAGAGTAGAGACAATGGAGAGAGTAGAGACAAGAGAGAGAGTAGAGACAATGGAGAGAGTTAAGACAATGGAGAGGGTACAGACAATGGAGAGAGTAGAGACAATGGAGAGAGTAGAGACAAGGGAGTGAGTAGAGACAAGGGAGAGAGTAGAGACAAGGGAGAGAGTAGAGACACTGGAGAGAGTAGAGACAAAGGAGAGAGTAGAGACAAGAGAGAGAGTGGAGACAAGGGAGAGAGTAGAGACAATGGAGAGAGTAGAGACAATGGAGAGAGTAGAGAGAATGGAGAGAGTAGAGACACTGGAGAGAGTAGAGACAAGGGAGAGAGTAGAGACAATGGAGAGAGTAGAGACAAGGGAGAGAGTAGAGACAAGGGAGAGAGTAGAGAGAATGGAGAGAGTAGAGACAAGGGAGAGAGTAGAGACAAGGGAGAGAGTAGAGACAATGGAGAGAGTAGAGACAATAGAGAGTAGAGACAAGGAGAGAGTAGAGACAATGGAGAGAGTAGAGACAAGAGAGAGAGTAGAGACAATGGAGAGAGTAGAGACAATGGAGAGAGTTGAGACAATGGAGAGAGTAGAGACAAGGGAGAGAGTAGAGACAATGGGGAGAGTAGAGACAATCGAGAGAGTAGAGACAATGGAGAGAGTTGAGACAATGGAGAGAGTAGAGACAAGGGAAAGAGTAGAGACAATGGAGAGAGTAGAGACAATGGAGAGAGTAGAGACAATGGAGAGAGTAGAGACAAGGGAGAAAGTAGAGACAATGGAGAGTGTAGAGACAAGGGAGAGAGTAGAGACACTGGAGAGAGTAGAGACAAGGGAGAGAGTAGAGAGACAAGGGAGAGAGTAGAGACAAGGGAGAGAGTAGAGACAAGGGAGAGAGTAGAGACAATGGAGAGAGTAGAGATAAGGTAGAGAGTAGAGACAAGGGAGAGAGTAGAGACAAGGGAGAGAGTAGAGACAATGGAGGGAGTAGAGACAATGGAGAGAGTTAAGACAATGGAGAGAGTTAAGACAATGGAGAGGGTACAGACAATGGAGAGAGTAGAGACAATGGAGAGAGTAGAGACAAGGGAGTGAGTAGAGACAAGGGAGAGAGTAGAGACAAGGGAGAGAGTAGAGACACTGGAGAGAGTAGAGACAAAGGAGAGAGTAGAGACAAGGGAGAGAGTGGAGACAAGGGAGAGAGTAGAGACAATGGAGAGAGTAGAGACAATGGAGAGAGTAGAGACAAGGGAGAGAGTAGAGAGAATGGAGAGAGTAGAGACAAGGGAGAGAGTAGAGACAAGGGAGAGAGTAGAGACAAGGGAGAGAGTAGAGACAAGGGCGAGAGTAGAGAGAATGGAGAGAGTAGAGACAAGGGAGAGAGTAGAGACAAGGGAGAGAGTAGAGACAAGGGAGAGAGTAGAGACAATGGAGAGAGTAGAGACAATGGAGAGAGTAGAGACAAGGGAGAGAGTAGAGACAAGGGAGAGAGTAGAGACAAGGGAGAGAGTAGAGACAAGTGAGAGAGTAGAGACAAGTGAGAGAGTAGAGACAAGGGAGAGAGTAGAGACAAGGGAGAGAGTTGAGACAATGGAGAGAGTTGAGATAAGGGAGAGAGTAGAGACAAGGGAGAGAGTAGAGACAAGGCAGAGAGTAGAGACAAGGGAGAGAGTAGAGACAATGGAGAGAGTAGAGACAAGGGAGAGAGTAGAGACAATGGAGAGAGTAGAGAAAAGGGAGAGAGTAGAGACAATGGAGAGAGTAGAGACAAGAGAGAGAGTAGAGACAATGGAGAGAGTAGAGACAATGGAGAGAGTTGAGACAATGGAGAGAGTAGAGACAAGGGAGAGAGTAGAGACAATGGGGAGAGTAGAGACAATCGAGAGAGTAGAGACAATGGAGAGAGTTGAGACAATGGAGAGAGTAGAGACAAGGGAGAGAGTAGAGACAAGGGAGAGAGTAGAGACAATGGAGAGAGTAGAGACAATGGAGAGAGTAGAGACAATGGAGAGAGTAGAGACAAGGGAGAAAGTAGAGACAATGGAGAGTGTAGAGACAAGGGAGAGAGTAGAGACACTGGAGAGAGTAGAGACAAGGGAGAGAGTAGAGAGACAAGGGAGAGAGTAGAGACAAGGGAGAGAGTAGAGACAAGGGAGAGAGTAGAGACAATGGAGAGAGTAGAGACAAGGTAGAGAGTAGAGACAAGGGAGAGAGTAGAGACAAGGGAGAGAGTAGAGACAATGGAGGGAGTAGAGACAATGGAGAGAGTTAAGACAATGGAGAGAGTTAAGACAATGGAGAGGGTACAGACAATGGAGAGAGTAGAGACAATGGAGAGAGTAGAGACAAGGGAGTGAGTAGAGACAAGGGAGAGAGTAGAGAGAATGGAGAGAGTAGAGACACTGGAGAGAGTAGAGACAAGGGAGAGAGTAGAGACAATGGAGAGATTAGAGACAAGGGAGAGAGTAGAGAGAATGGAGAGAGTAGAGACAAGGGAGAGAGTAGAGACAAGGGAGAGAGTAGAGACAATGGAGAGAGTAGAAACACTGGAGAGAGTAGAGACAATAGAGAGTAGAGACAAGGGAGAGAGTAGAGACAATGGAGAGAGTAGAGACAATGGAGAGAGTAGAGACAAGGGAGAGAGTAGAGACAAGGGAGAGAGTTGAGACAAGTAAGAGAGTAGAGACAAGTGAGAGAGTAGAGACAAGTGAGAGAGTAGAGACAAGGGAGAGAGTAGAGACAAGGGAGAGAGTAGAGACAATGGAGAGAGTAGAGACAAGGGAGAGAGTAGAGACAAGGGAGAGAGTAGAGACAAGGGAGAGAGTAGAGACAAGGGAGAGAGTAGAGACAAGGGAGAGAGTAGAGACACTGGAGAGAGTAGAGACAATGGAGAGAGTAGAGAGACAAGGGAGAGAGTAGAGACTAGGGAGAGAGTAGAGACAATGGAGAGAGTAGAGACAATGGAGAGAGTAGAGACACTGGAGAGTGTAGAGACAAGGGAGAGAGTAGAGACAATGGAGAGAGTAGAGACAAGGGAGAGAGTAGAGACAATGGAGAGAGTAGAGACAAGGGAGAGAGTAGAGACAATGGAGAGAGTAGAGACAATGGAGAGAGTAGAGACAAGGGAGAGAGTAGAGACAAGGGAGAGAGTAGAGACAAGGGAGAGAGTAGAGACAAGGTAGAGAGTAGAGACAAGGGAGAGAGTAGAGACAATGGAGAGAGTAGAGACAATGGAGAGAGAGTAGAGGCAATGGAGAGAGTAGAGGCAATGGAGAGAGTAGAGACAAGGGAGAGAGTTGAGACAATGGAGAGAGTTGAGATAAGGGAGAGAGTAGAGACAAGGGAGAGAGTAGAGACAAGGCAGAGAGTAGAGACAAGGGAGAGAGTAGAGACAAGGGAGAGAGTAGAGACAAGGGAGAGAGTAGAGACAAGGGAGAGAGTAGAGACAAGGGAGAGAGTAGAGACAATGGAGAGAGTAGAGAAAAGGGAGAGAGTAGAGACAATGGAGAGAGTAGAGACAAGAGAGAGAGTAGAGACAATGGAGAGAGTAGAGACAATGGAGAGAGTTGAGACAATGGAGAGAGTAGAGACAAGGGAGAGAGTAGAGACAATGGGGAGAGTAGAGACAATCGAGAGTAGAGACAATGGAGAGAGTTGAGACAATGGAGAGAGTAGAGACAAGGGAGAGAGTAGAGACAAGGGAGAGAGTAGAGACAATGGAGAGAGTAGAGACAATGGAGAGAGTAGAGACAATGGAGAGAGTTGAGACAAGGGAGAAAGTAGAGACAAGGGAGAGAGTAGAGACACTGGAGAGAGTAGAGACAAGGGAGAGAGTAGAGAGACAAGGGAGAGAGTAGAGACAAGGGAGAGAGAAGAGACAAGGGAGAGAGTAGAGACAATTGAGAGAGTAGAGACAATGTAGAGAGTAGAGACAAGGGAGAGAGTAGAGACAATGGAGAGAGTAGAGACAATGGAGAGAGAGTAGAGGCAATGTAGAGAGTAGAGACAATGGAGAGAGTAGAGACAAGGGAGAGAGTTGAGACAATGGAGAGAGTTGAGACAAGGGAGAGAGTAGAGACAAGGCAGAGAGTAGAGACAAAGGAGAGAGTAGAGACAAGGGAGAGAGTAGAGAGACAAGGGAGAGAGTAGAGATAAGGGAGAGAGTAGAGACAAGGGAGAGAGTAGAGACAATGGAGAGAGTAGAGACAATGGAGAGAGTAGAGACAATGGAGAGAGTTGAGACAATGGAGAGAGTAGAGACAAGGGAGAGAGTAGAGACAATGGAGAGAGTAGAGACAATGGAGAGAGTAGAGACAAGGGAGAAAGTAGAGACAATGGAGAGTGTAGAGACAATGGAGAGAGTAGAGACACTGGAGAGAGTAGAGACAAGGGAGAGAGTAGAGAGACAAGGGAGAGAGTAGAGACAAGGGAGAGAGTAGAGACAAGGGAGAGAGTAGAGACAATGGAGAGAGAGTAGAGGCAATGGAGAGAGTAGAGACAATGGAGAGAGTAGAGACAAGGGAGAGTTGAGACAATGGAGAGAGTTGAGACAAGGGAGAGAGTAGAGACAAGGCAGAGAGTAGAGACAAAGGAGAGAGTAGAGACAAAGGAGAGAGTAGAGACAATGGAGAGAGTAGAGACAAGGGAGAGAGTAGAGACAAGGGAGAGAGTAGAGACAAGGGAGAGAGTAGAGACAAGGGAGAGAGTAGAGACAATGGAGAGAGTAGAGACAAGGGAGAGAGTAGAGACAATGGAGAGAGTAGAGACAATGGAGAGAGTAGAGACAATGGAGAGAGTAGAGACAATGGAGAGAGTTGAGACAATGGAGAGAGTAGAGACAAGGGAGAGAGTAGAGACAATGGAGAGAGTAGAGACAAGGGAGAGAGTAGAGACAAGGGAGAGAGTAGAGACAAGGGAGAGAGTAGAGATAATGGAGAGAGTAGAGACAATGGAGAGAGTTAAGACAATAGAGAGAGTCGAGACAAGGGAGAAAGTAGAGACAATAGAGAGAGTAGAGACAAGGGAGAGAGTAGAGACAAGGGAGAAAGTAGAGACAAGGGAGAGAGTAGAGACAAGGGAGAGAGTAGAGACAATGGAGAGAGTAGAGACAATGGGATTCACTTGCATGGCATGGAGAGAATCATGGTCGCAATGTACCTCTGCCTGAATGCACCAGTCGCAATGTGCTAACCAGCATGGTCGGAATGCTCCAACCACTTGGTCGGAATGCTCCAACCGCTTGGTCAGAATGCCCCACTTTGGTGGTATCGAATTGTAATGCATTATAATATAAAACCGATTGTTTTTGTTTTTTTATGCAACATCTGTGTGACTGATGCTTCTTTCAATCGCCCATAGACACAGAGGGCAGTCGTGTCGCATCATTCTTCTTATTTATTAGTCATGATGTACCACAGTGGGTATAACTAATAATTTCTTTGTAATGTATTCATAAAACCAAATTTAGTTATGATAATCTTTGTTTGTTTGCTCTGTTGCGGAATTATCAGCGTATCTAAAAGTTAAACATAATTTAATATGACAACTTCCCCCACACATGGTCGCATAAATAAATGCAGACTTATATGTGTGTGCATTCGTAGGGAAGTTATATATATATATATATATATATATGTGCATATATGTGTATATATATATGTATATATATATATATGTATATATATTATATATATATTATATATATATAATGGTGGTAGTTACATATATAATTATATAAACATGGTCATGTGTATTTATATATATGTAAAATATTATGAATGCATGTACATATATGTAATTGTGGTGGTTACATATATAATATAAACATGGTCAATTTGATTCAGGCAGCGGTGCCACCCTCCACGTCATTGTTTGTCCGGACTGAGTGCACAGGCACAAGGCGTACTATGACAGTTAATATAATTATTATATTGGACTTGAATATATTTTACTGTTACCTCTTTATGAATATCGACTTTGCTATGTAAATTTCATTAAACTACATATGGGTGGTGAATACTGCATTTCTAGAGTAGGCTTTGCCATATAGCTTTTTCAGAATCGATCCACGTCAAGTATATTTATTTTGTGTGATTAGCTTATTGTTCACATGGTCAGAGCAGAAATAAAACGAATGTTACATGTTCAGCTTAAATTCAAATTCAAGTGATTCAGTATTGATCATGTGATTGGACAATAGCAATTAGCCATATGTTAAACGATTTCATGTTGAATAAAGTGCAGTCATCAATTAATCTTACTTTGAGTGGAACATTTTGAACTTGCCTTGGACTAAGGTGACAAGCAACATCTACTCAGTATGTTATACGGAAGGAACCGAAATCTATAAAAGCAGGCACAAAGTAACCAATTTGGGTTAATGTGGAACTAAATCAATAAATGAAACACTCAATTAACAAATGGGAGGATATGCTTTATTCACAATAAGACACACATAAGCTTCATTAGGCATCAAAAGCTGCCTCATTCTCTCTCTCATGATGATCCAAAATAATAGTACACTGGACAAATAGGGGTGAGTCCATGGCTAATGTTTGAATATTATAATTAAATATGACATGATCATGATATGAAATTAGAACAAAACAAAAATATATCGAAATATAATGCTGTAGTTTATAAAAAATGTACACTAAATTGGCTGAAAAGTAAGAAATGTGAAGTAATATAAGTAGTGTTTTGGTGTAATATACTAATATACATAGTTTATTTTTTATTATGCATGTTTGACTGTAATTGTATCACTTCTATCAGTGGGGCATTCCGACCATCAGTGGGACATTCTGACTAAGCGGTTGGTGCATTCTGACCGGGACCCCATGGAGAGGGGCAGGAGGTGCAGTTATGTACAGTGTATAGTGAGTTCTACCATTCCTCTACATTTAGCTGCATCTCTGAATGAAATACAAGAAGAAATTTGGTAAATACCGTTGTTGCCATTACCTGAGGTGTGTTCAGGTAACTGTGATGTCTTCCCATGTTGAAACTCCCGCTCTGGTTTTTGAGAAAGCTGTTCAACTTCATGTGTGTCCTGTGCCATCGCTATAGGTGCTGATGTTAATTTTGACAGTGGCTTCTTTACTGCATCCAAATTCAGTTTTGTTTTACTGAAGACTTTTCTTGTTGTCACAACCTTGCCATCCTTCTTTTTCACCTTTGGTCGAGTTGCAGTTGGCAAGACAGATACTCTCTTTGACTTTTTCTTGAGGCCAAGTTTTCTGCCACCGGAACTACTTACACTTCCTGCAGGTAAACAAGAATATACTTGTAATTAATTTGTTGAAATATAAAAGAAACTGAAATAAATTAATGGAAATCATGCTAATTTGCTAACAGCTGTGAAAGCAGAATACAACCAACATTACCAGAGTTCCACACCAAAGTGAAAGTTGTTTTGAAGTCGGTCAAACTAATAGTTACATGATTATTCCTTAAAAAAGTATTAATTTAGCAAGAAACTAATAATGACATGTATCAGGTGGCCAAAAAATTTACAGTTTAAAAGTATATAAAATATACAGCAACTATGAATTATATTTCAAATAGACCCCAAAAAACATAAAATTGTTCTCTTGTCGTGCTGTTGGGACAAAGTGCTATTAAGTGCTATCTGATGTGCACAAATAATATCACTCACCACTGTCCCTGTCCATCATCTGTCTCAGGAGAAGGACACATTTGTCCAGGTTCTTGTTGGCCATTGAGGGCATCTAGAATTAAGGGTGACTGAATGCAGGAAACAATCTGAAATATATCATATTTATACACCCCATTAATATAACAAACAGAAAAGCAGGATGATAACCTACACAATAAACCATCTTTTCATGTCCATACATTATTTTTTTTAAGTTTTCATCACAAATGTTTTCCACTGGTGAACATTATCGTGTTTCTCTGGATTCTTGGAAAACATAATCTATGAGTTTTCTTTAGTAACTAAGCTGTGAGTGGATTAAACATACATGCAATGACATATCTCATGTTTGGTTTTTGTGTCATTTCCAATATTTTTAGAAAAGTTCCTCCAAACATCACCAACCTCACAGCAAAAATCATCCAGTTAATAGGAATATAGCAGAAGAAAGTGTAATTGCTACCAAAGGTACCTCACCATTTGTTTAGTACACTCTGTCTAGTAATTCTCCTGGCTCTATGGAGACTAATAATTATTAGTCTAACTATATGAATATATTACACCTTACATAATTATATTACTTTAACATCCTTCTTAATATGTACAGCAGTACATGTGCATTGTCTATAAGTGTTTAATTATTGGCAGATAAGTTAAACATACTCTGGACAAGGACAGTACGCAGGTGGCATGGATGGAGGTATGCTCATGTTGATCCCTTCAGCTCTGGTACTCAGTCTACTGTCAGTAGAATCAGCATAGTATTTTCCGGGTACACAAACAACAGTCAAAAGTAATAATTATTGTATTGCCATAATACCTTGTATTATATGTTATACACTCATAGAACTTTATTTACCTATTGCAATATCGATAAACTAACCTTCAATTCATACAGACAAGCAAATGAGTGTCTGCCGAAAGTAGTCGAACTGACAAGTCTGAACTTGCCGTGTTTACAAAGTCAGTGACAGTGTGGTACGGCGTATATTTGTTTGATGACAGTGCGTGGTCACATTTTCATTTTGTTTATAGGCAAACATATTGGTTGTAATTGTATCGTCAAGGCTGTCGATTGCTAATGCAGACGTGGTGATATGTAAATAATAAATATTAAGAGTTCTTAACAAGTTATTTTCATTGTTGTTGTTTTGATTCTGCGCTCTGCACGGCCACGGGCCGGCTGTCATCAGCGACAGCGGGAAGCTGGTTCCAATCGTAGCGTCACAAAACTCGCTGCAATCATTGGTAAGCAATGTATTTATATGTCACGGGTTGCCTTTCGTCATTGCGTAAACTAAATGAATCTACTGACACACTGTATACAGCAATATGGCTAACGCAAACATAAACTTATAAACATTTTGAATTTCGTGCAACGGACAACCAACAATGTGACACTGCGCCTTCCGTTTCCTGTAAAATATAATCCGTTTGTATTATCGTCCGAAGTATTTCATAGATGTATATACAATATTGTAGACCTTTTATGTTATTTTCTTACTGTTTTGTGGAAGCGTTGGCGTAGATGTATTTTATATCACCATTTAAATTTAATTGTACTGATATCAATTAATACGCCTCCAAGAATATTTACTTCCGTCTGTAAGTATTTCCGTTTTGAAAAGAAGCAGTTGACTTTGCCGCTAAGCATAGCCTAGGGTGCAATTATATAACATCTGGTCATATGACATAACAGAGTGCGGCGCGCCCAGAGCGCTTGATACAGACGTCTTCTTTTTAATTTGCCTAATGTCCTGCGATTGAAAACCGATATCAAGTCTTACACTCGGGTGGATTTTCAACTTCAGACATTCCTCCAGGCCCAGGGTCCGGGCTAGCGCTAGTAGCGGGACTGACAGATAATTAATAAACAAACTCACTCGACAACAGTCATCACCATCGAACATGGTAAGAAATGTTGCTTTCACTTTTTCTCATGCATTTGAACATAACAGTTACTTTAGTCTAAATTAGACTTTAACCGTTTCCATGTACATGTTAGTAGATCAGGCATCAGTTATCTGCTATCTATATTATATAAATACAGACCGTCTACTTCCAAATGAACTTTATTCGTTCATACTGAATTATACTATAGACACAGTAGATTGATGACCTCTGTGTTTGTGACAGGGCGCAAACAGTTAGTATTGTTGGACATTTTTTTTGATTTCCATTATTGTCATTGATCGTCGGTTTGGCCAAACCAATCAATGATCGATTATATAATTCCTTATGAAGCACATCACAACTTTGGTAAACGTCCAGCATAGAGCTATTCATCTAATGCTCAGTTTCAAAGACTTTGAATACAATGAACGTCTGCAAAATTAAAAATTATGATCAAATCTGCCTCTGGCAGACCATTGCCTCTGAGGAGACATGATTGAACTATATAAAATCCTAACAGTTAAGTATGATGAATGTGTTGTGAGGGGACACAGCCTGAAAATAACAGAGAGATGCAAACTAAACATCAGAAGAAATTTTTTCATACAGTGACTGATGCACATATGTACAGATTAGCCTCCCACAGTGGAAGATCCATTTAGATATTCAGTGTTTTGAGGGGGATAATGGAGAAGTTGGGACAAAACCATTCAATCAAATTAAACTAACTGCCCCACCAATATCCTGGAAATTGTCAGATGCATGCATACAAACAAACATGACGATAAATGTAAGAGCTGACACAACAGGCCGAAATGGCTAAAAAGTCAAAAGAGGACCTGTAGAAACCTGTACATTAAGATATAAATGGTTTGTGGGCAGCTAATGTGGGAAATAGTTCATTGACAGCGTTCACCTTTTTTAGTGCCACAATGGAATGAGGAAGCTGTAGAATAGCCAAATCAAAGAAGTTAAAAAAAATCTCTCTTCCATTGCCCAGATAACTTATGGAACGGGAATGAACTTTATATAATTGAAAATGATCATCGATCACACAAGATTGTGATTGATTAATTGATCGAATACATGAACCAACAAGTGTAGTGGTTTAGGCATGTTCAATGGATGGTTGGCGGTCTCATGTATGATGAACTAGTCATTGGTTTACTGTCTACTGGCCATCCATATCTAAGAAACCATCGATCGTGACAAAAAGATGGCTGACAAACAGCTGTGAGTCAGCTGCCAACAGTCGAGGACATTGGAGGCTGACTGTTCAAAGAAGCGTCAGAAGAGAAATGATATACACGACTGGCCGAGAAGAGAGATCACATAAAACAAGAGGTTTGCAAGTCTTGTCCCTCCTCAGCCTTCACATGCAGCAAGTGTGGCAGAAACTTGAGCTACACCAGATGATCTGAAACATTGAGTGCACTGTGAGAGTGAAACAGAAGGATGCCAGTGATATGCCTACGATTACGGTTGTTGGTGACTATAGCTCATCACCTCATTGTGAATTTGTGACTTCTGCTCACTTTTTTGGTGATCTGGGCCCAACTCTATGAAAATCCAGGTCCCAAAGAAAACAGTTACTGATGTAGTGATTTGTGCACAAGCCATTGAAATCATATTAAAAAAATAACGATTGGTAACATAAATTTATTAGATATTTGGTGACCATTTGCAGCAGTTCAATCGCTTGATTAAAATAACACTTGTCTAAATAAACTGAGCAACACTAAATTACACCCAGGAGAATGGAAGAGTTACAGGTTTCTAAAAATGACCGAATAAAGTTGCACATTTGGAAGTAGACATTTAATTTTAATTTATGTTGTCAGTGCACATGCATATAAAACTAGACAATTAAGTAGATAAGTTATTTTGTAAATATTATGCCCTACATAAAAGTCACCCATAAAAGTAGATAATACTGACATAAAATCACTTTCAGTGATCTTGATGCTGTTAATTAAAACAAGGTGGAATAACAAAGTCATGGTGAATAATATGTTTATTTTTAATTCATTGGCATATTATTTAAGGTAAAACCTTTGTGAATTGTAACTCTGGCAATGTTATTTAACAGTTTACTGCATGATTTATGGTAATATTTAATATAACAAATATAAAATTACCGGTGTATGAAGACGTTCTTGTTTGTTTTGAAGCTACCCGAACTAGAGAGACCCAACATTCACATCCGAGATCGGACTAAAGTGGATGAGGTAATGCGAAACCTGGTGCAAGGTGGCCCAGGCAAACTGCAGGTAAGTTCAAATTAAACTCCTTTATTTTAAGTACCCCACCTCATTGGAATATATAATTTCTTTACATCAGAACTTGGCAGTTATGTTTTGCCTGCTTTTCATAAAATCTGTGCACTATATGAACCCATAAGACAAATTATTTGTACAACAGTTACGTAAATTATTGTATTTTTATGAATGTTCATATTTATGTGTGTCTCATTTAACACAGATATTTTGCATTAAGTTCCTTTGTAATAGACATGTCGATCCAAACCCTAATTTTTTCTAAAAAGTTTTTGAAGTGTAAGCAAATATTATATATTCAGCCAAATGCACTTTCTAATTACTGAAGTTTCTAGTTTTTTAATGCATTCCTGATTAAATTTGTTTTATTTTGGACACAGTGCTTAGTTATTTTTAGTGTTTTCCTGTTGAACTTGAAACGAAAAAAATTGTTGAGAAAGCAGTTGCACAAAACTGTGATGGTATTTACCAGGTGGCACTGGTTTTGTTACTGATTTCAGGTAATAGCAGATTTTGATAGGACGCTTACTCGTTTTCGCAATTCTGATGGTAAACTCTGTAGTACCTGCCACAGTAAGTTTCTTGGCATCTCTCTTTGTGTTGTGTTACACCTAGCACATATAACTCTTTGTGTTGTGTTGCACCTAGCACATATAACTCTTTGTGTTGTGTTGCACCTAGCACATATAACTCTTTGTGTTGTGTTGCACCTAGCACATATAACTTTTTGCCAAAGAAGGCAAAAAACTGTGTGGTATTTATAATTTACCTAGACTTGTGCACATATCTTGGAATTCACACGCCACAGGCTTGGTGTCTATTACATTATATCAATTCCAATTACACACCATTTATACCATACCAGTTCCACCTCAACAATTCCAAAATACTTATTTGAAAGTTCCACATAAAAATAACAGCATGTGAACAGAACAATCATGAAGTTGAACCTACTCAACACCAAAAAATAACATCTATTTTAGAACAGTTTTATTTAAAGGGAAACAAACGTCATGATTTTGGACCCAAGCACCAATAAGAGTTACTAGAACATTACCATTTGCGACTACAATTAAGAATATCATGCTAGTGGTTTACTAGGAAAACCTTGTTGAACACACAGCATTTTCATCCCATGGACTGCGCCATACTGTTGGATAAACCTACATCACAAGTGCCTGGCAATATTCACTCGCCAAATGAAAATATATTTGTAAACATGTAATCCTTTACTTGCCATAGGATATGGACCTGCTGTGTACGTCCAAACTCAACATAAGTAATATATTTTGGCCTTTGTTTACTAAACAAGTCCCTTTCTGATGTAGCAGCACATTTGACCGATTTCTTTGAACTGCACATGTGCTTATTGGTCGCGCTTGTTAACATGTCAGCCCCCAGTTAAATGAAGATTTGAACAGAATCTCCCATTTTAGAACAAATTCTGAGTAAACCACTGGCATGATAGTGTAGTTGCTCATGGTTAGTTTTTATTAACTCTCAGGTCCATGGTTTTTTCCCTTTAATTTCTGCATATTATGGTACATAATGGCAAACAAATATGATATACTCAACATAGGATATCAATTATTTTATTGATTATTAATAATTTGAATTGAAATTTACATGATGTACTTTCAAAAGTAATAGAGAAACCAATTACATTTTCATCAATTAAATTTCCAAATACTTTTTAAAACATAAAAACCAATTCCAATTGCAGAATTGGAATGGGCATTCCAATTCCTATGTAATTGACATAAAGTCTGCCCACCAGTCAGTTTTGTTGCAAACGGCTGGTTTGTCTTCAGCTTGTGTTACTGCTTGTTGCACTGCTATGTAATTAGTTTCATCCTGATACTAACTAACATGGACAAAAACTTTTGAGATTTGCATGATCTGTTGAAGTTTTCATTTATTGTAGAACTTACTTACAATTTTCTCATATGAAAGGCCTTAAAATCCTCTACCTGTATAAGAGTTATATGCAATATTTACTGACTATGAAAAATGTTGATCAAATAAATGCACGTTAGCTTGGATTGAATTGTCACTGAGTAACTAAGGTAAACTGGTTGTTGAAAACAAAATGTAGAAATGAGCTGAACTTTTATAAATCACTGTGTGGTTTTATCCTAAGCATGCTTCTATTGTTTCTGCACTTTTTGAACTGTTGAACTCTTCACTGCAGTCAACATGAAAGTGGAAGCATGAGAAACATGAGAGATATGAGAGTATTTGAATATTGTTATTATAATAATGACTGATTAATGTAAGGCATTCAACTTTCAAGGATATACAGACTCTGTTTTAAAGAGGATTTATCTTGGTCATGTTTGCAGATATGTGATGAGTATGTCCTTAAAATTATATGAACATATGCATTGAAATGATATGAACATGCCTGGAAATTATATGAGCATATGCCTTGTACTCTTTCTAGATGCACTGGATCAGTGTCCGCGGCTGCCTGACCGATACAAGGAACAGGTGATTAGCATGAAGTAGTTCATTTAGCCACTGGTTTAAGGTAGCTGCTTACCATTGAATCATAGTATGTGAAAAAAAATTACTAAAATGTATCTAAATTTTAGATGTTACAAAGCCTAAAAGGGCAAATAAAATTGGATCCCATGCAAATCTTTTTAAAATCTGACAAAGTTATGGTTGCATTGGTGGCTACATGAACAAAATTCTGGTTTATGCAATCAACAAAACAACACAGATATAGAGACACGAAAAGGCCAAATGAATGACGTTTATTGTGGGGATTAAATGTAAACCCACTTTTAAAGAAATTTAAAACAGATATGTGAGCTCCACAACCCAACGCCAGACTGACTACACTCGATGCGAGCCTCCTGGATGTCGGGTTCATAGAGCCCACATTTCAACACATAAAGCAGTAGCAGTATTCCTAGAACAAATAAAAGAAGCAATGGCATTACTGTTGTCATGAGTGCCACTGATATTATAACTTAAGTGCCATATCGTACTAACCTAAAACACCCTTAAACCAAAGAGCCTATGCCCTACATGCTACCACACACTCTATGAATAAAAAACTACCTCCTTAAAAATACATTAGCTCTAACTCAAATAACTACAAATTTCATAATAACTACAAATTTCATGACTTCATAATCAGTCATAATACAAGATTTATTTATTATCCAAGAATAAGAATACAAGAATATTATAATACACAGGTTCATATTTCTAATGGTTCTTCTTCAACTACATCTTTCTGCTTTTCTTCTTTTAGAATCATTTCGCAAAAATCAAATCTATATAGTATCAACTACAACATGCTAGCTTGTTTGTGCAAATGTGTGACTTAGTTGTGATGAAATCATCAGATAAATAACTAAATTATTTTTTACTGCATTCAGTAAAAATGTTGCAAAAAAAACAAAAGTGTTCTGGTTATTCACATGTTTGCAAGTTGCCCAATCTAGCGAACAAAGTAAATTCTTTGATGATTTTTACAAAAGCAACCACTCTTATTAAACAAATTGAGCGTATTGCTATTTATGCACTGGTTATTTCAACTTCAATGAACCTGTTTCATGCAGGCCATTGGGCTAAAAGAAATAAAGAGCGAATAATATATCAAATATATGAGACAAAATTGAAGTTTTGCTAACTTGGCAGCATCCTCCAAATCGAGTTTTCTTGTAAAATGCCATATTTCAGGTTTAATGTACAATATTTAAATGAAAGTTTTGTTTGTACAATATTTAAACAAAAACATTTGTTTGTACTATATAGCTATTTTGTCTGTGCAATATAAAAATAACTGTTTTGTTTTGCAGGCGATTCAACTGAGGGATACCTACTATGCAATAGAAGTTGATCCAAGTTTGTCTTTGGATGAGAAATACCCATTCATGGTGGAATGGTAAGTAATGAGCTTGTAATCAATGCGAATAGTGGCAACGCAACCTTTGAAGTTACAGCTGTTGTTAGACTGCTGGGTTTTAAGTCTGATTTATTTATTTCTGTATTAAACACCATACTGTTTTGTCTTGTAATGAATGGAATAATTTGGTGTGGTTGTTTTGAAGGGCCTATAGGAACCAGCAGAGTAATTTCAAAGTTAATGGGTATTCTTAAGTTATTGTTCCTTCATATATTTTGACGCTGCTAAGAGACCAGACAATGGATCAAGTGTATCTGAAAGTATATGGTCATTCCATGACAGCCATTTGCTGGTGGCATGGTTTCCAGCTTTGATTGAGACTTCATCTTTGTTGCTCGCAGGTGGACCAAGGCCCATGACTTGCTGGTCCAGTGCCCATTCACGCTGGATGACTTGGAGCATGTTGTGTCCGACTCATCGATCCTTCTCAGGTTTGTTCTAGACATAATAAATCTACACCAAACCTGGGTCAAATACAGTGATAATTAATTACAATCATAAATGTAATTGAAACATCTATTTCATTGTAATTGAATTTTATAATTTATTTAATGCACAATTACAAGATCCAATGACATAATTTCACAAATGTAAAATTTATAGATTTGTATACATGTATTTTTGTATTGTCTTTGAGATTACCTGTAATTAAACAGTAAATGTTGGCATTTGCTTTGTGTTGGGAATGGGGAGAGAGGCCATATAAACGGTCCTTGCCACCTGACCTGTCTCCAGTCCTCCACAACACAAGGGGTGTAATTGGCTTGCTAACTCTGCAATATTTAACTGAGCTGATATTTTCTGAAGCAATATCAGGCTACAGGTCTTTCCATGTTGTTTGAATACCAGCTTAGCCTATGTCTGTGCATTGTTTATTGCTTTCTGGCTGTTACCAACTTATTGAAAAGGATAATCGCTAAGGCTACCCACCACTAGCACCACGGACCAGTACCCACCAGACAGTGAATACTGTAACTTAAATATAAATACACTGTATATAAGCAGGTGTTATTATTAGTCTTGATTTTCAACTCATGTGAGACTTAAATTATATTTTTAGTGACACTTCGTTTAGGTAGTTTGTGATATAAAACGTACTGTAATTGATTGTAATTGAAATATAACAATTACAATTACAGCAAAATTTAGAAACCATAATCAATTACAATTACACAATTTTGCTGTAATCAATTACAATTACATAATTGGACCCAGCCCTGATTTTAACCCAAGAAGTCAAATCTTCAAACTCTCTGTAACTATTTTAAACTAAAAAAAATTATCAACATCCTTTATGATAGTAATTTAATAGTAATTTAACTATTATAAGTAAGAAAGAAAACGTCATCACACTTCTGTCTGTTGCTGTAAGAAAGTTTGTGATCATGCATGGCAAATATTTAGTTCTCACTCCAGATTAATTGCCGACCAACACATTAAAAAGTATGATGAATGGACAGTAACCATAATTGACAGTCAGCGGTGTTAGTCCTTGTTGAACTCTGAAAAAAATTTGTCTAGATAATTGTAGTCAGGTTTAGCAAGGTTATGATATGATTGTGCCCATGATACATACCAATGATAGTCTATCTCCTTGTTGCATTTAGTTGATTGTCCCAACCACATATATGTTTGTATTGTGTCAAAAAGGGTACCTTATTGTGACATGTCAATGTCTGCTTATAGGGATGGCTGTGATGAGTTGTTGCGGGAGCTACATGACCATAAGGTGCCTGTGCTGATCTTCTCGGCTGGTATTGGGGACATCATTGAGAGGGTGGTGAAACAACAGGCCCACATGTACAGCAACATCAAGATAGTTTCCAACTACATGGACTTCAACAACCAGGTACACATCTCGTGCAGCTGACAGCCTCTGTATGCTATCTTGTGGCCATCACTTCTCTGGCAACAGAAGCTAACTTATGGAAAGGTTCAGGCACAGAACATTTGAAGATGATTTTGTTATGTTATGGTGGTTGCACCAGCTCTCTGTAATTGCTGTGCCAAAGAAAGCATCATTTGATGTAATTATAGCTTAATTTCAATGCATGATCTTTACGTGTACAATAATACCACTTGTGTACATTTTATCATGGCTGATGTCAGTGGATCAGGCAGGGATTACAGCAGTTTACTGATATGAAATGGAGTTCATTGGTGATTTCGATGGGGAAATGTGCGAGTACATTATTAACTGCTTTGTGCGAGATCGACTCTGAGAAGATCAATGCCAGTCAACCTATTTGGTGGTGATGTCAATAATGGAAACAACTTTGATAACATATTCCAGTTTTTTTATTTGTAGAATTGAAAAATATTAATCATGATAAAAAATTTTTTTTGCAAGTTCATCTTTGTAAGTATAATTGAATATCCAATCAATTTGAAGTAACAATGGAAATATTTGTATTTGAAAAGAAATGAGATAGTTGATAGCTGGTAATTGGGCATAAATGATATCTTCTAATTTTTAGGCTATTGTTTAGACAGCATTATTCAGCATGTATCTGACAGCCATTGATTGTGTGATGTTGTTCTGTACCAGGGCAAGCTGGTAGGCTTCAAGGGGGACATGATACACATCTTTAACAAGAACGAAGGTGCCATCCACCGATCCGACTATTTCCTCGACCTCGCCCACCGAGAGAACATCATCCTGCTTGGCGACTCGATGGGCGACCTGCGCATGGCAGATGGTGCCACCAGCAACAAAGACCTCCTTAAAATTGGCTTCTTAAATGACAAGGTAGTAGCACTTGGAATATCAGCATAACAAGTTTGTCAGATGTTCATTCCGAGTCAATTACTGTGCCACAAAATGATATTAGTAATTGAAGGATCACATGACAGTTACAGAATACTAGGTGCTGTAAATTTTTGGGCTGTACGCTATGTTGCTGCATTGTGAATGTGGTGTGGTTATGGCGATTAACTATCAATGGATGGGTATTAACCATATGGTATTACAGTACTAACAAGAGATGTTAAAAAAACAGTGTTTTAATAGTTTCTCATCTTGTATTCTCTGCATATGTTATTTGTAGGAAGGCCAAAATAACTGCATCAGGTCTATGGTCACATCAGGGCTTTGGTATCCCTTACTTTATTCCAAACAGTAGTTTAATTATTGATCTGGTTGATCCATTGAAATTGAGGACAGTTATTTTTAAAACAAAGGTACTAACAAAGATGTTAACAGCTATGTTAACGTTTTGGTGAAACGTCTTCGTGTTTAACTCTTCTAATCAATCATGTTTTCAGATTGAGACATCTCTGTCAATGTATATGGACGCCTTTGACATTGTGCTTGTTGGAGAGGAGTCACTCGACCTTGTCAACTCCTTGCTGAGGAAGATTGTCACGTCCGACCAGCAGCTGCACTGAACATCAGATTTCACACCCTAGCGTTCTACATGTACAACTTAACTTAGCCACGCACAAATTACTACGTTCAACCCAAGCAGTGGGCTCTCACCTGTTTTACGTTGGGAATAACATATTGCATTTCCCGTCAGTTAGGAATTAGCAGCCGTCGTCAGTGCTGTTGGAGGAATTTTACTACTAACACTGCTGTCTGATAGTTAGTTTAAAATTTTGATGTTTTGCCAGCGAGTCTGGGGCAGTGCTTCTGTTTTGTACGCTTATACCAAAGCTAATGACCAGTTACAAACTAGGAAATTGTGGTCACCTTTGTAAATATGTGTCCTTGATGACATGTTGTATTCCGCTATCGAAAATTTGCATAGTAACAATGCACAAAACTGCCATCAAAATAAGGACATGCCAGAACGTGTACATATGTAAAGGTATTTATTTTGCTGCCACGCTACTGTTTTAGTAAGCGGCAAGTTGTTCCTAGAAATGGCCAAGTAAGTATAAATTGCTTGTTGTGCAAGCATTTTTTTATGTTTCATAAAAATCGTAAAATTTACGTTGTCATTCATAGTACGCTGTAAAAAGTAAGGTTGATGTCTGTGAATTGTGACATTATCAGTTGTACTACAGGAATACTGGCTCAGTGTGTTACCTATTCCCTGCATGTAGAAGAATGATGGTCAGTGTTTAGTTCCTTCAGAGTTCTTCCCAAACAACAAAACAGCTTTTGGCGGCCACGGCTGATCTTCCAGACAACACCGCCCCAATCCGTTATATTTCTCGCTGTTCTCAAGTCTTGCACGTGATATACCAAAGCACAAATAAAGTATTATAACAGCCTGAGTGTTGGGAAAGATTTATTCAGTGGGTCAATGTTACAGCTTGCTGTTCCAACTTGAAATCATTATGGCTGTAAAAAAATCCAATATTGCTTTGATGACTGCTTCTTCGGCTCCAGAAGACTAGGAACAAATACAAATGGTGATCATTGGCAGATAACCAAGCAATGTTGCCATATGCGGATGACTGAGCATTCAACGCTGATAGTGAACAATGACTTCAGGTCATAATGAGTTAATTCATCGCTGTGTAGGAACTTTGGTTTACCGATCTCGACCGGATTAGTCACCATGAGGCGGCTTGTAGTGGGACTACTATATACAAGGTATTTATGTAAAGCAGTAAGATGGTAGAACAACACAAACTTTACAGACTATATCGTAAGGATAGGGATATGCTTGAATGAATACAGAGATCAACTAAAATGATTCCAGAACGGAGAGATGTTAGTTATGAAGAACGCCTAAAAGAATGTGGTTTACCAACTCTAGAGACAAGGTGGTTAAGAGGAGATCAAATTGAAGTTTTTAAGATATTAAATGGGTATGAAAATATTGATAGAAATATTTTTTACTAACTCGAGAGATAGTAGAACTAGAGGACATGAAGTAACAGTGAAATCAATACCAAATCGTCCGAAAAAACACCTCTGAAACAGGTTATAGATGTGTATGTTTAAATGCAAGGAGCATAGTAAATAAGAAAAACGAATTATACATTATGGTAGAAGATATTGACCCTCACATAATTGGTATAGCTGAATCATGGGCCAACATAGACATAACAGATGCTGAATTAGGACTGACAGGATACGTAATGTTTAGGAAAGATCGAATAGGAAGAAGGGGAGGGGGAGTTATTTTATATGTTAAAGAATCTATTCAGGCTTATGAAATAAAACTAGAAAGGGAAGCAGATTGCGATGAAGCTGTTTGGTGCAAAATTGTTTCAGGAAATTCAAAATTAACTGTTGGATTAGTTTACCGAAGTCCAAACATAAACGAAGAGGACAACACAAAAATAAAAACCGCTATACAGGAAGTTAGTAAAGGGGAATGTATCATAATGGGAGATTTTAACCATGGACACATACAATGGAATTCTCTAGAGAGCACAGAGTGAGGACCAACAATTTCTATTTTTAATCCAGGATAGCTTTCTTACTCAGCACGTGCTAGAACCAACCAGGGGAGAAAATGTATTAGATATAGTTTTGTCATCACAAAAAGAATTAGTGGACAATGTAAAAATACTTGAACCATTGGGAAACTTCCACAAAGGTAACAGCAAAGATATGAGAAAATACTTAGCAAAGCTAGATTGGAATAACATGCTGATGAATAAGGCCGCAATTGAAAGTTGGAATATTCTAAAATATGAAATTGAGTGTATCATCGATAAATTTGTTCCCTTCCAAAAACAAAGAAAACTAGAAAGAAACACTTGTCAAGAGGCTATTAGAAAAATAGTGTTAAAACAAACTATGTGGAAGGTTTATAGGCGTACCAGAAAGGAAGAAGACTGCAAATTACAAAGAGGCACTTAATGCAGCTACAACTGAAATCAGACAATCTAAAAGAAGCTGTGAGCAAAAACTAGCATGTAACATAAAAAATGACAGCAAGTTTTTATGCATATGTCAGGAGTAAACAAAATGTACAAGACAAGGTTGGACCTCTAGAAGACAGTGCTGGAAATATAATATCACAGGTTTTTAATGGCGGAAGACCTAAATGGTTACTTCAGTTCAGTGTTTACCAAAGAAGATATTAGTTTATTACCAGTTGCTGATGCTAAATTTCAGGAGGCTAAATCTGACTATTTAGGACCGTTAATTGAAACTCCAGAAATGGTAGCTAAGAAAATAAAGGCAATGAAGGATAATAAATCACTGGGAGTGGATGGGATTCCTCCAAAATTACTAATGGAAACAGTAGAACAAATCAGTATACCACTTGCAAGAGTATTCAACTTGTCATTAAAAGAGGGAGTTGTTTGAATGGAAAGAAGCAAACACCATACATACCATTATTTAAAAAGGGTTCGAGAAACAAGTAAGAGAATTACAGACCAGTGAGTTTAACGTCAGTGATTTGTAAATTATTAGAAAGGTTAATTAAAGACCATATGGTGGACTTCCTCGTTAAGCATAAATTATTAAATTCATCTCAACATGGATTCCTTAAAGCGAGGTCATGCTTAACAAATATGTTATGTTTTTTGGAAGAAATCACTAAGTGGATAGACGTGGGATCGCCAGTAGATATTATCTACTTAGATTTTCAGAAAGCTTTTGACAAAGTGCCACATCAAAGATTACTACTTAAATTAAAAGCCCATGGTATCGGGGATAGCATAACTGACTGGATAGAACAATGGCTGACTGACAGAAGACAACGAGTTGTAGTAGATGGAGAAGTTTCAAATTGGAAATCGGTTTTGAGTGGGGTACCTCAAGGATCAGTATTATGACCTATATTATTCTTAATATATATCAATGACTTGGACGACAGTATAACAAGTAACGTACTGAAATTTGCGGATGACACAAAACTGTTTAGAAAGGTTAATACTGATGGTGATAAACAACATTTACAAAATGATCTAGACAGATTAGTGAAATGGTCTGAGAAATGGCAGATGTTGTACAATTTTGGGAAATGTAAATGCCTACATACAGGACATGGGAACTTGGATGTAAACTATAAAATGGGGGATACTGTTCTGGGTACTACTGTAAAAGAAAAGGACTTAGGAGTTACAATAAGCACTGATATGAAAGTTTCAGAGCAGTGTGGTATTGCAGCTTCAAAGGGTAATCAAATTCTTGGATTGATTAGAAGAAACATAACATACAAGGGAAAAAAGTTAATTATACCTCTTTATAAAGCAATAGTTAGACCTCATTTAGAATACTGTATACAAGCATGGAGACCATATCGTAAGAAGGATATAGATACACTTGAACGCATACAAAGGAGAGCAACTAAAATGATTCCAGAACTGAGAGACCTTAGTTATGAAGAACGCCTGAAAGAATGTGGTTTAACAACTCTAGAGACAAGGAGGTTAAGAGGAGATCAGATTGAAGTTTTTAAGATATTGTATGGGTATGAAAATATTGATAGAAATTTGTTTTTCTCACTCAAGAAGGATAGCAGAACTAGACATTAGGTAAAATTAGTAAAGGATCAATGTAGATTGGACATCAGGAAGCACTCGTTCTCACAGAGGAC
This sequence comes from Lamellibrachia columna, assembly GCA_963662155.1. NCBI lineage: Eukaryota > Metazoa > Annelida > Polychaeta > Sabellida > Siboglinidae > Lamellibrachia > Lamellibrachia columna. The sequence goes on along the minus strand of OY759271.1, from coordinate 17,078,340 downwards.
AATAAATGAATGGAACAAATTGTCTACAGATTGTGTAACTGCTAGCAGCGTGAATATGTTTAAAAACAAGGTTGACACATATCTCAGGAGGGCGGGTTATAAGTAGATGAACATTGTTGGACTCTCGATAAGCCAATGGCTTCCTTGTCCACTTGCCATCTTGGCCTTTGGCTTGGATGGCAAATCTTGTTAAATTAGTAAAGGATCAGTGAAGATTGCATATCAGGAAGTACTCGTTCTCACAGAGGACAACAAATGTGTCAAGAACGCCAGGTGAAGCAAATCTTTAGAGTTGGAATGATTCAGGGTATAATGAAAGACATCCGTAATATCATAAACGTACAACCAGAATATATTTCACATTTTATTAATATGAACAATATCTGTATATACAACTAACTAATTACAATTATATATTCTACCAAAATAGTATCCTATACGTACTAAGACAAAATAAAATGCCCCCACTCCTCACAAAAACAAAACAAAAGTAGGGCTCGTCAGCCAACCATTGTTTCAATCTCCCCCCCAACAGTAAATTGTAAAGCATATTACATTCTTGAAACAATCTGTCTTCTATTATACACTCCCTACAGGAGACACGCGGGACATGGATATAAGACGATATCACATGAACACTTCGTAATTCCGAGAATAAGAACTGACCCTTAATCGGGTCTTCAATCCTACGATCGGTCTCTGTTAAGATCGCCGAACTCCTTTCGTCAAGGTTACTGACATCAATTCAACTCCCACAGCCTTACAGCTGTGGCTACCTCGTCTAACACCCGAAACTCCGGTTGATAATTGTTTTGCTGGTAAACGTCAAGTCGCTGGTGATATAACAATGTTTCTAGCTTCTTGCTAGCTCACAAATACCGGCTGAGCTTTGCCTACGATTTTACTTCCAGCCCTCATATATTTTGCTGCCATCTCGGTACTTCACATCTTTGTTCTATTAGAACTGCCTGCTTTCTATCTCTCATTCCGCCCTGTCCACGGACAAAACCCCAGATTTTCACTGTGTGACACACACAACCAGTAGTGATCCTGTTACTAGATTACCCCATCCTACGGGTAAGACAATCATCCTATACGTCTTGAACCACACATTTTAGCATCCATCCCATATGCATTGAAATCACCACATATAAAGTTACACCTGTGTACATACATAACTAATTAATTTTCATTATAATAAACATATTTTAAATCAAAATCGTACCTACAAACCCTACAATAATAAAAACAGTCATATACAGGATGCCAATATCTCGACCCTCAATGGACCGAATTTCCAGCATTGGGTAATAATCGCCGCCGGTCAGCTAAGACTCCCAACATAAACATCTTTCCAAAATACATGTCACACGTACAGTGACAAACATACCATATACACTTCTCTAAATTACCTGTCAAGCATCTTAAAGGTCTCAATCCCCGAATTCATGAAAACATTAACGGGACAAATTATCTACACATTGTGTAACTGCTAGCAGCGTGAATATGTTTAAAAACAAGGTTGACACATATCTAAGGTTAGGTCGGGCTACACATAGATGGGAAATGTTGGACCCTCGATAAGCCAATCGCTTCCTTGTCTCCTTGCCATATTGCCTTGGATGGCAATCTTGTTAAATACTACTTTAATAACACCAGGCGCCCCCATATATGTCCAATTACTAGGAATAAATCGACATCTTGTAAGTAAACTTGTCAGAAATGCAACTATCAAAGACGCCACCTCAAACCGAATAAAGGACGCATCCGGTGGTGTCGTTGACGGATGAGGAACTCGGTAGTCTTGAGCACATTCGGGAAGGCAAGTTTTGTACCATCGTCCGGAACCGGTGGGAATATCTAGAAACTATGGCTTACACTGTGAAGTGTGCGAGGCCACAATCGCCAAAGTAAGCCTTCGTTGAACGAGTGTGGCAATGAGAAACGCGTAACTGGTAATGTGTGTGACATTGTCGGGTAAATTAATGCAAGTCTTGCCTTTGTCGTTGAGATTTGTGCAGTTGATAGGCATACGCATGGCAGGCTTGGACAACAACTGATATGTTACTACTCTGATACAGAATTTCCGGAAAATACTGATTAAATTTCACAATGGTAGTTCATCGCCTAAGTGGACCTCCTCAGTTAGGTGTTTCGTCCGCTACGTTTGTCGTGTCCACTATACAGAAGCCCCGCGACTTGTTGCTCTCCGAATCCACGGAGTTCATGGCACGGAACAAGTCGTCCGCCTTCGCCCAACATACCTCGGTCTCGGGCCATGTGTCCCACAGCAGGAACCTGTCCTCCCGTGGGTGGTATGCACCCAGAGGGCTGTGGTGACCAACGAACATTCCCTGGCCCAGTGTCCCCATATGATAGTTCACTATAACTCCACTGTGGGTCGTGCTCAATGCTGTCTTGCACATTTCACGAAAGGACTCTACCGAGGACTCTGTCGCGTGGTGTCTGTCCACCTTACAACCGTAGGCGGTTAAGATGTGATACAACTCCTCAAGGGTTGCACCACACCTATTAACTCTGTCCAATGACGTCACTGCCCGTGTTGCTTCCGTGTCCAGCATCCTCTCTTCTGCAAACGGAAGTTGCTGCGCCACGGTGCACTTTGGCATGTCATCTACGTAACGGTTGTCTGTATTACAAGACGTGGGTGAACGTTTTGCCAAGTAGGATGCATTCAGCACGAGGGCGGCGCTTTGCAGCGCACAGTTGTGCCGACCTTCTTGTTTGCGGAATATCTGCCCGATGAACGGTTGGTGGAAAACGCCATCTTGCTTGACTTCAGTCAACAGACGTTGTCCGTCGGCAGACAACAAATCTATGAGGCACGACATCTGGAAAACAGAAGATTGTTGGAAGATCTCTTCATGTCATAGACCCCGTCAGTCTATACAATAGACATATTATCAGGGTTGAAAAAAAAAAAATTAAATAAAAAAATCTTATTTTTTTATTTATTTGATTTTTTTAAATCTGGTATATAGACATTAATACATTTTATATAGCTGTTGATGTATTTATAAACTCTTTCAAATGTGTTCTATTCAAATCGATCTAGGTACTTGTCTTAACAGAGGGTACATGACTTTTGCTTATATAAAGACATTAGACAATGTCCACAAGGCCTCACCTACTGTAGTTGCATAATCTGTCTTAGAAACGAAAGCATGCTGTGTGTCTGTGGCTATAGCAGTGCTAATTATTGTTTGCTGAGAGGGTGGATTAGCACTTGTCCAGGGCCCTGTGTACTCTAAGGGTCTCTATCTCAGACTGCAAACTGGTACAGTATTAAACAATTGTAGCCCAGACTGTCTCAGTTGAGTCAACATACTGAATTGATAACAACTAACACAAGCTCTAAGTGGACTTTCACTCAGCGCTTCTGATTTGAAAAGATACTTCCTCTGGAAGACAACTTCGTGTGGCTTCACTGCATTCAAAAGACAATTTAGAATCTTTAATAAATAACAAACTTTTCAAAATAAATGAATGGCTCAAAATAGATAAATTATAATTAAACATTGCAAAATCTAAATATATGACATTCCAAAACGCAAATAAAAATGTACAAATGCTTACCATGAAAATAGATAATATAAATATTGATCAAGTTAAGGAATTTAATTTCCTAGGTTTAATTATTGATACAAATTTGAACTTGAAGACATATTGAAAAAATTTCAAACGCATGTTCTAAAAAGATTGGTATTAAGAAATAAAACGTGTTATCTCAACAAATTAAAACGTTATTATAGAATTCATTAATTGTACCATACATTAATTATTGCATCATGGCTTGGGGTTTTCAATGAAATAGAATAATAAAACTTCAAAAGCTTTGAGAATTATTACCTTAAGTAATTATAATTCCCACACAGAGCCACTCCATACAAAATTCAGCATGTTAAAAATAGATGACATTCTTAAATTACAACAATAAAAATTTTATTATCAATATTTGCATAACAATTTACCAGCTTATTTACAAAACTGGAGGATAAACTTCAACTATTACATATAAAATTATGACACATGAATCAAGAATAAAATATATACTTATAAAGCTAAAAACGAATTTGCAACGAAATGTCTTCGGCATAATTGACCATTTTTAATTAATAATATTTCCACTATTGTTAACGACAAGCTTACTACACACAGCTTACAGGAATTTGCTCAGTACACTAAGCTTTTATTTTTTCCAAAATTAGTTTAATTTTAATTTGTAAGGTGGCTCCTCGATAGCGACTATCAAAGTCTAAGAGGAATCTCCTGACCCTATTTATTTATTTACCTTAATATATATTATGTTTACTTACAACCGTATACACCTGTATTATGTAAAATTATAATTCAACATGGATACATATGTATTATGTGAAATGTATGATGGGTCAAATAAAATATTCTTCTTCTTCATCTGAAATAAAAGTTTATAAATGTTTTAATGTATGCACCTAACCTCAAAATATGATCATTGGCGATACTTTCATGAGGGATCCCATATATTATTTATTTAAAAAAGGCATACATTGCAAAAATTATTGTTGATAAAATAGTTTCTAGCTGCACATCCTATTTGCTAACGTCATAACCAGTTTAGTTGTTAAGTCGCTTCTAAGCCACATTTAGAAATAATTAGTACTACACATTGCCAGTCACCGAAATTAAACAAAAGCATTAAACATGATTGATAAAATAATAATAACATGTAACAAAAAAGTTTAACTGGACCTACTAGGGATTGAACCCGGGATCCTGAAAACATAAAGCGAACACTCTACCACGGAATTCGTTATGTATTTTGCAGGCCGTCTCGTGGCATTGTCGTTTAAAATGTAAATTTAGCTTTTAAGTACGTTTACGTTGGTAGCATTTACAGGATTGTTTCCATTCATCGTCCTCTGTGAGAAAGACTTTGAGTGATTCATGAAAATATAGTAAATATCAGTTACTCTGTTATGGTAACTTTTAGTAACTTGTGGGTAGTATATTATGTTTTTGCGGCATTACGTCACTGCACATCCTACACCGCTATTTTCAGTGGTAACCAGACTTAACGGTTCTCGCAGAACTCAACGGATCTTGCAGAACTCAACGGTTCTTGCAGAATTCGACGGGTCTTGCAGAACTCAACGGTTCTTGCAGAACTTGACGGTTCTTGCAGAACTCGACGGTTCTTGCAGAACTTGACGGTTCTTGTAGAACTCGGCAGAACTCGATGGTTCTTGCAGGACTCGACGGATCTTGCAGAACTCAACGGTTCTTGCAGGACTCAACAGTTCTTGCAGGACTTGACAAGTTTTGCCATTTCATCACCCTTTTGGCCGCAACGGCACCTCATGCCCAGCGAGAATCCATGTACATTTAGCAAATTTTACATTATTGTTGTTAACTATTCTATATTATCTATAATTGTCAGCTTGTTCTAGTAGGCAGCCTGGCCTGGTCTTGGAGCCAGAGGCCCAAGCCAGCCTGGCCTCAAATGTTCTAGTAGTCAGCCTGGCCTTGTCTTGGAGCCAGAGGCCCAAGCCAGCCTGGCCTCAAATGTTCTAGTAGGCAGCCTGGCCTGGTCTTGGAGCCAGAGGCCTCAGCCAGCCTGGCCTCAAATGTTCTAGTAGGCAGCCTGGCCTGGTCTTGGAGCCAGAGGCCTCAGCCAGCCTGGCCTCAAATGTTCTAGTAGGCAGCCTGGCCTGGTCTTGGAGCCAGAGGCCCAAGCCAGCCTGGCCTGGTCTTGGAGCCAGAGGCCTCAGCCAGCCTCGCCTGGTCTTGGAGCCAGAGGCCCAAGCCAGCCTCGCCTCAAATGTTCTAGTAGGCAGCCTGGCCTGGTCTTGGAGCCAGAGGCCCAAGCCAGCCTGGCCTGGTCTTGGAGCCAGAGGCCTCAGCCAGCCTGGCCTCAAATGTCTCAAACCATTTATTTATGTGGCTTGTTCTGCTGATTGTTGTTTCAATTTAAGGGGCAGTAGCCTTAATTATTACCTAGCAGGTGTGCATTTTTTATTTGTCAACATCTAAATATAGACTTATACCTATAAAAATTGTACATGTAATTAAGAAAAACTTCCTTCTTTGAAAAACAGATTTTTATTATAGAGTGTAAGTTTTTTCATGCAAGCATTATTTAAATGAATTTTTTTTTAATGTTCAAAAATATGTTCACACTTTATGGCTTATATCTTCTCAGGTCTTTCCCATAGTCTAGATTTCTCATTTTTGCACACAATATTTTATATACTGCATATAATTTATGGTTTATAACAATACAAATTAATGCTAATTTTTTCTGAGAATTAAGAATATTATTCAACCATAACTTAATGATAGGGTAAGATAGCATTTTTTAGAACAAACCCAAAACACTGTAGGCAATTTCAAGTAAATTGCTTGGAAAAACAAATAATGTATGCACCAAAATCCATTTTCAATAAAGTTTTCTGACAATAATTTTCACTATTCTGGGTTGATTACTTAGTTTCTCTTGCTAGTGTCCTCCAGCAAGATAAAATGCTCGAAACAGAAATCATACGGCCACGGAGGCCACCATGTTGTGGACAACGGAGAATACCTTATCTGCTAAGCCTAAGGGATTGGCTAATTACAACGAGCGTTATAAAAATTGTCATTCCAGGCAGCAATGCCTAACAAAAACATCATTACTGGACAGACCCCCTAGTCTGTTCGATTGCTAATATATATCATTATATCATCAGATGCAAATATTTCAAATTGTGCCTGGAAGAGGAATGTTTTACCTACTAAAAGGCATACGCTTAAAAGTAAAAATGCCCCTTAGTTAGGCACCTCAAAGAAAAATTAGATATCATGTCACAACATTGGCAATTGATTTAAATGAAAGGTGAAATGTAAAGGAACCATAAATTGCTTATTTTATTAATATATCTTTATTAGATCCAAAGATATTGCAATTTTAATACGGTAAAAATTTGAAAACATTTTGTATATCATATACAGGAAAAAGACTCATTTTAGCGTTTTCTTTCAATCAATGTATGATTAAAATTGCATAACTTTTTGATTTTTGCATATATTTTAATAATTTTTTTAGGAGTTGCAAGCACATTAAGTAGGGTCATAAATATGCATAATCCAGTCATGTTTCATTAAGAGTAACTCAGTTAATGCAATTAATAAGTCAATATTGGCTAATTAGTGCGTGAAGTCAACTGACCAACACATGTCCATAACTTCCATGATTATGAAGATATTTGTACAATTTGTTCAGGGTTTGCAAACTCATTAACCAGGGTCATAAATATACATCACACACTCATTTCATAACTCAATTGATGCAACGAATAAGTCAATATTGGCTAATTAGTGTGTGAAGTCAACTGACCAACACATGTCCATAACTTCCATGATTATGAAGATATTTGTATAATTTGTTCAGGGTTTGCAAACTCATTAACCAGGGTTATAAATACACATCATACCCTCATTTATAACTCAACTGATGCAATTAATAAGTCAATATTGGCTAATTAATGCGTAAACTCAACAGGCCGACACCTTTTGATAAAAGGCCATAACTTCCATGATTATGAAGACATCTGTATAATTTGTTCGGGGTTTACAAATTCATTAAACAGGGTCATAAAATATACATCACAGTCATTTCATAACCCTATTGATGTAATTAATAAGTAAATATTGGCTAATTAATGTGCAAACGCAACAGGTCAACACCTTTTTTATGCCAAACTTCCATCATTATGAAGATATTTGTATAATTTCAAAACACATTAAGTATGATCATAAACGTACATTAGTCATTTATCATTAATAGTAACTCAATTAATAAATCAAGAATGGCTAATCAGCATGCTATCTCAACAGACATTTCAATAAAAAGCTACAACTTCCATGATTACGAAGATATTTGTGTAATTTTGGCAGAGCCTGGGCTTTCTTTCCCTGCCAGAGAACATAAAAATAGTGTTGCATGGTGACTATGGTAAAATAATTATTGGTGAAATATATACTAGTTGGTGTTCCATATAGAGTGCTAAATGTTTTTTTTTAAACAATGTCATTGCATAAATATAACCCAATTTATTATTATATTCTGACATTTTGTAGTTTCCTGCATGTACAGTTTACTGCAGGTTCAGTACAGCAATTAATTAATTATTAACTAGTGATTTAGAATCTCTTGCATTTTTTTTAATCATTGAAAAATTACATAATAATGTCATTATTCTACTAACTTAGCACAGCCAGGCCCAACAAGTTTAATCAATATCAATCAATCTTTTATTTTAGACAAAAGATTACATGCAATATGTATTATGTAAATATATTATTTGATATTATAGTAATATATATATATATATATATATATATATATATATATATATATATATATATATATATATATATATATATATAAATGTTCCATTACTAATAAGTATTAATAAAATTGGTTTTGCAAAACAAATATCAAACAAATATTGGCTTTGTATTATTTGTAATAAATAAAAATCATAGAAATGTAAAAAAGTCATGATTTTGGTTGAATCGATCTCGCTCTCCAACGCCAAGAATAAAAATTGGGTGAAATTTCACAAACTAGGGAAGCTCAAAAACACCCATATGCATCGGGAAAATATTTCGTGCAGACTAACTAAGACCTCTACTCTAGAAGTAGTCACGAACATATATAGGTATGTGACAAAATAATTCAACCTACATGGATAGACATCAATTGAGTATCATTGTACAGATTCTGAAAAAACTTTAAAATGCCTTTGAGATATTTGTTCTAGGTTGAATATTAGACAAGTTATGACATTTTAAAGATTAGGTGCACCACCCGTTTTCCATCCTTGTTTTACTAGAAAAACAAAAGAAAAGTTGTGACCTTTTGGGCCAATTATGGTGTCAAAGTGTCATAATTTTTTTAATACTGAAGAGATTCTAATGAAACTTTAGGGGAGAGAGCCCCTTTAAAACACAAACTGTTGATGCAGTCTTCACTTAATTCGTGATTTAACTAAATCATCAATTAATGATCTTAATTACTTTGATTGGATAAACAATATGCATTCATTGATAAATGAAAATATCAGAATGCAACATTTCCCCCCAAATTTTTATTATAGTATTTTTTTCATTGCATCTATACCAATAAATAACAAATGTGATCATACCACACTGTTTCTTTAGCTTTTTTCTATCTTTTTGGTAATAACTTGATGTTATAATTAGTGAATATCAACCATTTCAGGGCAGACCTGAATTCGATAAACCTCTGAAGTAAAAATCATGCAAAGTAAAGACATGTAAGGTTCTGCATATCAAGATATTATAATTAGGTCACCCTTAATTAACTGTCTGCCGTAATCGACCGACTCACTGGCCCATATGTGACGACACAAACGTTTTTTTTTAATAATTTTGATTGATTTTTGAGGGGTCTTTCATGTATATTTTCAAAACTTTACTCGATAACTACCTAGCCTAAAAACCTTGGGTAGGGTTACTATTAATATCATGAATAAGGTAGAAACAAATGTTTAGAAAGTTCAAGTAAATGTATGAAGTAATGATTTTTTTTTTAGCAGAATCAACAATCCACAAAATTAACTTAAATTCATAAAATAGAAGGTGCTAAATAATACAGCAATAAAAGCACATGGTCCCTTGTGTTTGTAAACAACAGCATCACATTGCAAGAATAGGGTCACGTGACCTAAATGCCAGGAATAGCTATATTTTTAGCATGAATAGTATCCTTCAAAATCTTCAATCATCGGCGTTACTAAGGCATTATTTTCGTGAAATTCATCGGGAAACTATTAAATACACCAAAAAGAATTATTTTAGTATGATCATGGTGGGCCACGGTCATTTAAACGATGACAAACAGAGGGGATTGTCGCTGTGAAATTCAACCCGATCAACCATTTGTCGGTTTGACATGAAATTTTGCTAACTCTAGAAAACAATGTGCTAATAGTTTAATTTGCCTCAGATTTGGCACACACATAGAAAAGAATATGGAAATACAAATTATAAAGGTTTGAAAGAAAAATTTTGCTACCTTCAGGTAAATGGTCGATGACTGTGACAGTCAAAAACTTTGACGTAAATATTTTTTGACTTCAACAAATCGGATTGGAAAATTTCTAAAATGACGCGTCAGCGGAACATGTTAACTACATCATCACAATGAGTGTTCTCCGGGAGCTCCTAAAATACGCCAGCCAAACGCGCAGCAAAAACACGGTAACCGGGCGAACGAACGAGCAACTTACACCAGACATACACATATGTCGTCTAAGCGATGAATTTTACCTTAATTTTGGTTTAATTTTAATCAAAAACAGACGATCATGAAAATGAACTTACTATTGTCCAATCTGCCGCTGTATGTGGGCGTATTCTTTTTGTCGTCCGCGGAGCCACCGGAAGCGGAGAATGCGGAGAGGTACATAAAGAATAGGGCGTATTCTTTTTGTCTCTCCGACCTATCCGCGGAGCGAAAAGTGCTATTCTTTTTGACGCGGAGAGGTCACGTGATCTCTCCGCGTCAAATAGAACAGACCGAAGAAGCTGTCCGGACCGCTCCGACCCACTGACCTATATAATATAATATTATATAGGTCACTGCTCCGACCTCGCCGCCTGCGGGGCATGTCGCGATCGGAGAATTTCCGGTCACGTGACTTGAAACATGGCCGAATACAACGAAGGGTAAGTGATATTTGTACAAAAGATAAAATGAAATATGTAGTTTTCTGTTTGCTGTGAAAACGTGACAACACAATAATGTTTATTTCACATGTATAATATACGTTAATAAGCATGTAAATATGTCTGTTGATTATTCTAATAGAGAAAATACCTGTTTTTCTGTATTATCGCCATCACACACACATAGATCAGCGTACAGTTAGTCATTTCCCATTGCATTGGTGACTATGTCAGCGTTTTGCATGATTATAAGAAAACGTTACCATAAAAATTTCTTACCTGTCGCTTTTTTCTTCCACTGACATGATTTAGATTTAACAAGATTTGCCATCCAAGCCAAAGGCCCATATGGCAAGTGGACAAGGAAGCCATTGGCTTATCGAGAGTCCAACAATGTTCATCTACTTATAGCCCGCCCTCCTGAGATATGTGTCAACCTTGTTTTTAAACATATTCACGCTGCTAGCAGTTACACAATCTGTAGACAATTTGTTCCATTCATTTATTGTCCTCTGGCTCTGTGAGAACGTGTGCTTCCTGATGTCCAATCTACATTGATCCTTTACTAATTTTACCTCATGCCCTCTAGTTCTGCTATCCTTCTTGAGTGAGAAAAACATATTTCTATCAATATTTTCATACCCATTCAATATCTTAAAAACTTCAATCTGATCTCCTCTCAACCTCCTTGTCTCTAGTGTTGTTAAACCACATTCTTTCAGGCGTTCTTCATAACTAAGGTCTCTCAGTTCTGGAATCATTTTAGTTGCTCTCCTTTGTATGCGTTCAAGCGTATCTATATCCTTCTTACGATATGGTCTCCATGCTTGTATACAGTATTCTAAATGAGGTCTAACTATTGCTTTATAAAGAGGTATAATTAACTTTTTTCCCTTGTATGTTATGTTTCTTCTAATCAATCCAAGAATTTGATTACCCTTTGAAGCTGCAATACCACACTGCTCTGAAACTTTCATATCAGCGCTTATTGTAACTCCTAAGTCCTTTTCTTTTACAGTAGTACCCAGAACAGTATCTCCCATTTTATAGTTTACATTCAAGTTCCTATGTCCTGTATGTAGGCATTTACATTTCCCAAAATTGAACAACATCTGCCATTTCTCAGACCATTTCACTAATCTGTCTAGATCGTTTTGTAAATGTTGTTTATCACCATCAGTATTAACCTTTCTAAACAGTTTTGTGTCATCCGCAAATTTCAGTACGTTACTTGTTATACTGTCGTCCAAGTCATTGATATAAATTAAGAATAATATAGGTCCTAATACTGATCCTTGAGGTACCCCACTCAAAACCGATTTCCAATTTGAAACTTCTCCATCTACTACAACTCGTTGTCTTCTGTCAGTCAGCCATTGTTCTATCCAGTCAGTTATGCTATCCCCGATACCATGGGCTTTTAATTTAAGTAGTAATCTTTGATGTGGCATTTTGTCAAAAGCTTTCTGAAAATCTAAGTAGATAATATCTACTGGCGATCCCACGTCTATCCACTTAGTGATTTCTTCCAAAAAACATAACATATTTGTTAAGCATGACCTCGCTTTAAGGAATCCATGTTGAGAAGAATTTAATAATTTATGCTTAACGAGGAAGTCCACCATATGGTCTTTAATTAACCTTTCTAATAATTTACAAATCACTGACGTTAAACTCACTGGTCTGGTCTGGTAGAGTTTTGTCAAAATTAGACATTTCTAAATATTGTAATATGCCTCTGTGCAATACATTTCACTTGATTGATAGAAGCTTTAATCATCTTTCGTTGTAGATTAGTCAAAGTAGTATAAATATATAGAAATGTAGAGAAAACAATTTTGGATTTGGTATGCAGGAGCTACAGACTGTTGGATGTCTGGATTACGGTCACACTGTGTCATAAGTGGCCAGGGAATATATTTGATAGACAAGGATAGTTAACTTTATTATTTTGTGTTGTTTTAAATTATGGTATGCATTAATGAATAAGCTAGTGTTGATAGATATTTATTTAATGATATAATTTAAATGTAGTATGCTCAATGTTTTATTCAATTAATTATTAATTCCTTCTCATATTTGTTTCAGAACCACTACCATACCTACACAACAGACATATACTCTGTGCAGAACACCATCCCTTCATCGATCATCTTACACAGTACTCACACCGACATCTACCATCACAAGACCTTCGCCTACACCACAGTCATACAGCGTATCATCACCTAGCACTTCAGAAGATACATTACCATCACGTGAGTGAAAATGTATTTTTACTAATAAAAAAATGTATTAATAACATTTTCATTCATAAAATAACCTACTCATGTTATTAAACATTACCATATCATGCACATCTGTTTGTAAACTCGCGATAATACTTTATAGTTATATTATATCATTTCAAAATCAAAAATAATTACTGTCTTTGTGTATCATAATTAGAGGTGTAAATTTAAAAATGAAATGAAATGCTTGTTAATTATACAATTAACCATTTGCTATTTCTTTTGCATGCACGCACAGTGTGGACCAATGCTGGAACCAAACTTCTCATAGACATTGTGCATACGAATATGTACGATGACAATGACGAAAAGGTTATTTGCCACAATGGCATGTGGCAAAGGGTAAAAGATATCATGCACATCAATGGATACGACTTTACAAATGACCAACTTAGGGGGGTGATGGAAAACTGTCGTTTATTCATATAAGAGAGTGAAGGACAGTAACAAAACTTCTGGACAATTACACAGAAAACATGAATTCCATGCAGAACTATCTTTCTTGGACAAGAGTGTGGATGTTGTACCACTTGTAGTGGTACAGTCCAGTCAGGTACCACATGCTCACTCTTCTAGTGATGAACAAAACAATCTCACACCACGAAAAGCAAAAAAAAAAGAAAAAACAGTAAAATTAAATGTAATGCAACATCTTCAGGAAATGGCTTCATCATTTCAGCGAGAACAACAACAGACAAGGATACAGAGGGAAAAGCATCATTTAGAAAAATTAGCAATGATGGAGAAATTAATTGAGACGCTAAACAAAAGAGAATAAACAGGACACAATAATAATAAAAACATGACTAAATCTTATGACCAATTTTCATTTAACCCAAAAAAAAATTATTCATGCTGAAATGATGAATTCATACAATTTTTGCTTTTTATCACACACAATTGTATTTAAAAATATTTTATTACAAAGTTTTTTTTATTACTTATTCTATAAATTTGTTTCGTATTGGCACACGATTATTATAACATAGTTTTAATAATGTCCATGTGAATTTGTTGCTGTCCTTCACTCGAACTACTATTATTAAAACGTGTTATTTAAAAAATGTTTTATTTAACATTGTCATATTTATTAATACAAGCTATATTGTGTAAAGGAATAAAATAATTTATCATGATTTTTCTCTGTTGCAACAAGCAATAAATTTTGTGTATAATACATTATGTTTTTTTTTACTTATTATACATGTAGAGATGTATACATGTTATTAACAAGTATGTTAATTTAATTTATGAATATACTTTAGTTTCAAAAGATTTTTACACATGTTAAGGTGTATGTTATTTTAATTTATTAAATATATTTAAATGAAAGTGTTATGTTGTTCAATAAAATATTTTTGTGTTATTTTAACAAGAACAATTTATGTTTTTACATTGAAATATTAATTATTTGTTAACTATTTGTGTCATAATTAAATGAAAGGGTAAAACAACTTTAAATTACTTAATTTAATTTTTATTGCACATATTTTTCATAGTACATTTTCCATAACATATTTAAGAATTCCTGAACTAAACATTGCTATAACAATTGCGTATGTATACATGAATGTATTGTTCAATATATGTCAGCGTTACATGTAATACTCATTCATTGTAATAAAACATGTACACATGTTTACTCGTCTGCATTATGGTTTACAATAATGACAAAAGCAAATAATACATAATATGGCAATATTTACATATGTATGTAGTAAACAAGAAATAAGGATAACTTGCAAACTATAAACAATGTTTAAAACATGTTTTTAAACATTCATAATGAAATGTTCACATATGTTTCAACAAGAAACTGTGAAAAAAGTTATTGTAATAATGAGTGATGTCATAAAACATTTTGTGCAATTGAAAATTTATGGCTGGAAAATGTTTTTTGCAATTGCAGCACGTTTCCTCTGTGCATCATCATCAGTGGTGTGTGTTGGCTGGTGATCTGTAGGCGTACTTCCACCCTTCCCATCATCATCATCGAAGAACTCAAGAGATATCTTCATCACCAACAAGCGTGATGTTGTGCAGAACACACGCACTGATGATTGTGTACACATTGTAATGAATGTTTTTGCAACTGTAAAATTTCAATCTTGGAAAACGACCCTTTAAATGACCAAAAGCTCTCTCAATAACCTGGTGTTTCACAGACAGTTTGTTATTAAAGCATAGTTGCACACAAGACAAATGACCATTGTCTCTGTAAGATGTCAGCAGCCAAGTTTTAAGTGGGTATGCACCATCTCCCAGTAAATGATACCCGGCTGGGATGGATGGTCCAATCGGATTCCAAATACCTGAGTTCTTTAGGACCCGACTGTCATGTACCCTACCTGGCCACCCAGCCAGAACATGCGTGAATGACATATCAGCATCACAAACAGCTTGTAACAACAGGGAATGTGTCTGCTTCATGTTGAAGTAAGAGGCACCATCGACAGCTGGGGCAGGTATGTTAATATGTGTGCCATCGATGCAGCCACCAATACCTTCAAAGCCATTAGTATTAAATACCGTTGACATATTTAGATATTGTGCATGTTCTGGCCACTTTATAACTTGAGGCATTAACCTCTGTGTGGGCAACTTTGTTATATTTTTGCGACTTAAAAGAACATGAATCGGTTCGCCCAAATGTATCAGCAATGTCACGAATTTTCTGCTGACTCCTTAAAAAACATTAGGGTAGTAAGCAGCTGTTCGTCTAATGGCACGGGGGTCTGCCAAGGCCTCCTTCCACCGGGGCAATGGCCATAGCCCCTAGCTGCCGCTGGACCATTTCAAACGTTGTGGGCCGCATTCTGAACATTGCCACAAAGTCGGCTGGCAAATAATGGGGGATGACATTTTTTGTGTACCCACACATGCGGGTATGATCATCACGGATCCTGTTTGGTGGGGCATAAGATTAAATAAGCACATGTTTGGGTAATGATCGTAAGTAGTATACAATAGGTTCTGAGACCTCAAACTTTATCACGTGACCGACATCAAAGGAACATCAAAGGCAAACCACCCTAATATCGCCCACCGCTAATGAGTGCGCGCAGCCAATCAGAGAGCGTCAGAGCGCCCCCTGGCGGTGGTAGCCGAGCGTGCGTGACGTAAGCGCCCCCTAGCGACTGGAGGAGGAACGAGCATGGACCTAGTTACGTAGAGTGCCCCCTGGCGGTGGTAGCCGAGCGTGCGTGACGTAAGCGCCCCTAGCGACTGGAGGAGGAACGAGCATGGACCTAGTTACGTTTACCGAAGGGTCGTTAACCTAGTAAGGAGACGAACACAATCGTACGGTGCACACGTATTTTATTGAATACAACAAAGCGGCAGCAGTACAAACGAGGCGATCGTATGCGATTGGATACAACGAGCTGGGTATGACGAAGATGAAGATGAAGTGGAGGCGACTTGCGAATGGTGACCATCGCGCCAGAGGTCGCGAACTTACGGGTGTCTCCACCGCGCCAGAGGTTCGAGGGCGAGCTTACGGGTGGAGCGACCACCGCGCCAGAGGCTCAGTATGATACGTTATAGTACGGTATACCCTTTTTTAGCAGCCTAATCCAATCGAACACGCGACAATCGTTAGCGACCAGATCGGTGTGGAAAGCGTTGACGAAAGTTCTCATAGGAGCGCCGTTACAACGAAGCATGATATAAGTGACGCAATATTGTCCGCAAACGTTAGACACACCACTCTGAAGTCTCTTGCTATTATGAGTCCACTCGGAACAGTGTTTGTTCAAGAAGGTGCGGAACGCCGCGTGACGAGGCGGCAGACCGTACGAACAGAAGTATTCGCCGCGCCCGTCGGAGGACAGGTACAGCGCTATCCAATGTTCGCCCGGTTCGTCGCCGTCGTCGGTGTTGCACACGAAGGCGATCGGCAAAGCGTCAATTGATGCAGGCAGTCCATCTCGGGGTACGACGCCGCCAAAGACGGACGCGGTGTTCGGATCCATCGCCAGTAGACGGGCGATCTGCAGGGTGTCCATCTCAGTAGTCGTAGATGACGTTGCGGTTCTTGTCTATTTCCAGCACGGACTCGAATTCGGCGTAGGCGACGACGTTCACGGTGGTCCGAAGCGCTTCTCGGAAATGAAATTCTAAGCGCAGGTTGCCCTTTTGTACCAGATTAAAGCAGGGACCGTCGCACTGGTCGGGGGTAAGGTCGAAACAGAAGAAGGTGTAGCCGTCTCGGTACTCGTCGCGAGTCAGACCGTTCCCCTCGTCCTGCCATATCTTGCTGGTCGAGGTGAACATGCTCGCGTAGCTCCTGGCGAAGAGGTTTTCAGCGAAGTTGGGCTGGAAGGGTTTGGCGGGTATCTGACGACCGTCCACGTACACGGAGACGAAGCTGATGGCGTTGTTCTTGGCGTGAAATGGGTTTGTGGCGTACGTGCCGTTGTAGGCGTCGTTGTCGATGCAGCACAGTACGAGACGTTTCGGCAGGGAGCCGAGGAACAGGTTCTCGTGGGTGTGCGACAGAGCGCCCGTGGGAATGGAGTACACCTTGCATTCGACGGGTCGTAACGCATACTTGACCGTGGTCCGATCGAGAGCCATGATGTGAGCCTTCTGCACGGCTGGATTGATGGTGGCCTTCTTCACGAACAAGGACGCGTTGACGACGACTATCTTGTACTCGTTCGCTCCACCGGCTATCAGCGCAAACGCGGGCGTGCTGCGCACCAGTCGCAACTTGACGTCGACACCGTTGATCAGGAATTTATCCTGGAGAAACATATCCACGTGGAGACGACCTATCATGTCGACCACGCGACTGCCGGCTATGTAGTCTCGTCGAGTCACGAACCCGGGGTTAGGATCGGGTCCGGCGGCTAGCTCGGAGGCGTGCATGCGACTAGCCTTGTCCTTGTACCACAGCTGATTCGTCAGCTGCGTCGACTTGGCATCGAATCCGTAACTCAGCAGCGTCTCTATGTAGGATCGATACGGGTACGAGTTGGAGGCCGAAGAGGTCACGAGCGTGTCGTTCAGAGAGAGGTCGATGTGGCTGAACAGCGAATGCAAGAAGTTGTTCACCGGTCCCACGGGTTCGCCCGCGTCGATATCGTTACCGTTGGCTCGCGTCACCTTCACCTGCAAGTGGAGCATCGTGTTGGCGAGATCTATGTAATCGTCTCCCGATCCGGGGATGAAGAATTCGATCGGTCCTCCAGAGTCCAGAGAGGCCGTGGGTTGATGTTCCACCACATGACTGTCGGCGATGCAGTTCTGAGTGGGGGGTACGGTAAAGAGATCCAGCTCGGTCTTGACTCCCTCGCACGACTGTCTATGCACGAACGCCATCTCTGTTGTCGAATATGTCGGCCACGCGTTTCTGGGACGTCTGTTTCTTGCGGCGTCTCTTTACTGCAGTGACGGTCGGCCTTGCGGCCGCTCGTTTTATACGTTTACCAGGGGGGTTCCGAATACTGCTGAGCACGGCATCGGTGACGCGTCGTTTGGCAGCCTTTTTTATGTTCTGTCCCGATAAGACGTCGTCGGCTATGCGAACGCCGGTCTTCAACGCTCCCTTGCCCAACGCCACGGCACCTCTCTTGAAGAGCGGCATGACGCTGCGCAACAGACTGCCGAACAGACTGCCCAGTCCGTGACCTCGCTGGTATGGCGCACCGGCGAAGTAGGGCAGCGCACCGCCAGCCTGGCGTGCGTAATAATCGTTGTAATTCATCAGAACAGTCTGGACCTGCGTCGACGAAAATGAAGCGTCACCGTCACTCTACCGTATTCGAATGGCACGTGCCGACCCATGTCGTCCCTTATATCCACCTCGATCGAATCGAAGTGCGAGTACAACAGAGACACGTAGTGCACGTTAGTGAAACGAGCGGACACCCTGGCACCGTTACGTCCGCTAATCGGAATGGGTCGCAACAGAGGTGCGAGAGTGTCACCCACTATGCGAGACTCCACGATGTTCGTGTAGACGTATAGGGTGTCGAACCCCTGTGTCAAGTTCACCACATCTTCGGCCTCGAAGTGGAAGGGATACGACGAGTCGGAAGGGCGGGAGTCCATGGTGGTGGAGGATGACGCCGTAACCGAGTCGCTGGCTACGGGTTTACGGAATCCTAACATGGACGCCGTCGTGGGGTGCGGTAAGGTGAACAGGGTGTTCGCTGTCATGTGTAACGTCATTTTCTGAGTGACGGAACTATAGCTCATTTGCGCCTGCGTAGTCGACGTCCTCAGAGTGTACAGTCCCTTGTTGACGTGATACATCAATGTTAACGGATCGTCGTAAAACCCACACGACAACTTCGTACGTCGGTACGTGTGCGGAGCATCGACCGGGTTGAGGAATAACCAGGCATCGTTCTCTGTGACGTTGTACCAAGTGTGCGGATACTGGACTTCAGCCAATCCACACTCCCACTCGCCGGTAAGATCTATGCGTTGAGGTAAGTGCGTGACGTAATGGGTCAAGGTGTTGTCGGGGTGCATCTCCATGGAAGCGTTGCTGGGTAGCGTCATGTAGAAATCAGTCGCCATTGCGTCTCAACGTGGGATTGGGCAGTAGGTAACCCAACGAACTACTCAACAGAGCCGTCCACAGATTAGAATCACCGCGACCTGTCGTCAGGTTGTAAATGCTGATCAGAATGACCGTGTACAGGACGACGACCTGACACAGAAACACGATCTCCTCTTTGGGACACGCGGTACCGAAAATATGCCAGGGAGTGCTGTCTGGCTCGTTCGGTGCAGCGTCAGTACAATCCGCGTCCTGCTCCTTCTCCTCCGTCTCCTCCTCGTCTATGGTGGTGAGGCAGGTCGGTGGTGGTGGTGGTGTCGCGTCGTGTGTCATTTCCCGAATGCAGTGTCGTCATGTGCGCGGCTAGGCTTTATAGTTGACGAGTCCCTTGGCATCGATCCAGCTGTTGAAGTAGGAGCCATAGCCGAACCATTTCACCAAAGCTTCCTTACGTTTACCAACCGTACGGCGTTTCAGTACCGCTTCAACACGGTACACTTTATCAAAGGGTACCGTCACCTTCTGCAGCTCCAGTTCGTAGAAGGTACCCTCCAGCACTTCGCCGAGATCGTCCCGCAAGCGATACACGGGTGGGTCGGAGGGGTGAACCTCGTGTACCGTGAACAACTCTTCGCTCCAGTTCGTCTCGTAGCCCTTTTCGAACGTGCGTTTGTACTTGCTGACACGCACGCGATCCGACACGCGCAACTTGGGCACGCCCTTGCCATCGTGACCGTACAGACGTTGCCACACCTGTTCTTGGTTCTGTGCATTCACCTGTGACGGCGCCATACCGATCATGCGGTGGCGGGCATTGTTATACGATCGCATCAAGTCCGGAAGGATGTCGACGTACCGCCACGACTGGTGTTTCGTGAAGTAGCGCCACATGCGCGTCTTCAACGTTCGGTTGAACCGTTCCACGACGGCTGCCTTCGTCTCCGCGTTGTGCGTGTAGAAGTAATGGATGTCGTAACGCTTCAATAGCGCCTGAACGGATTTGTTCCGAAATTCTCTGCCTTGATCCGTCTGCAAGGTCAGGGGGCAAACGTCGACGAACTTGGATTGCAACGCTTTTACCAACGACGCCGCGGACTTGTTCTTCATGGGAACACACCAGGCCACTTTCGAGAAGACGTCGATCATCGTGAGGAGAAAGGCCATACCGTCGTTGACGTCTTTGACCTTCGTCATGTCTACGAGATCGGCCTGCCACTGCTGATGCATACCACCCACGATGACTTGTCGTCTCTTGAAATGACGTCTCGCTGGTTTGTGTAAGGTGTAGGCGTCCTGTGCCGACAACCATGCCTTGACGGTCTTCTGTGGCAGGCGCGTGACGCGTCGCAAGCCATCGACGCTGCCATAACTGCCTACCTTCGTGGGATCGAAGTAGACCTCGCTCAAGGAGTGTTCTCCCCTCTGAGCCATCAAAAGAGGTGGAGGATCGATGTGTTGACGGGGGCGGTGCCGTTGACTCCGGAGTCCCACTGTTGACGAATGACGAGGAGCACGCCGACGTGTATTAGGACACACACTATGGCACCCACAATGACAGCGGTGGAACAACAACGGTCTAGCGGAGTAACCATAGTCGGAATAACACCTGTTGTATAAGAATGTCGGCTGCAACGTCTCCCAGCACGGTAAGTCCTTCGAACAATAGCGCAGCGACGATGGATCGGTACGCGTCCTGTGGATCGATGAGCATGACTGCTACGGATACGCGTCGTACCACCTTATACGTTGTTCCATCCAGCCAATGACGACGAAGCCTTGCGCGATGCGGGGGGAGGGTGGGTGGGTGGACGAGGAATGGTCCATTCGTCGAGCAAGGGGGGTTCGAATAACGTCTGTGGCATAAAACTGAGGACTAGACTGTGAGCAATCATGTAAAGTCCACTGATACATATCGCACCGACGATGGAACGGTAAACGAGGTCCTGTGGATCGGGCGACATGACGAACACTGTGCTACGAACACGCATCGTACCATCCTATAGGTTGTCCCAACCAGCCAATGACGTCAAAGCCTTGCGTCTTTCGGGGGGTGGGGTGGGCATGGTATGTTCCATTCGACGACTCTGACGGGCGAGGGGTGTCCAACTTAGCGATCTTCGTGCACTACCTGATGCAGCACGCGGAGTAGGACTGGATCGACGAGAGGGAGTGATCGATGGCTCCGGACGTATGTAGGCTCTTCTGGCGACGTTACCGACCAACGTCATGGGTAGGTTGATGGCACGGAGTTGTCGTGCGAATGGCTGCCAACCCGTCGGAGCGGTCTTGCTCTTACGCAACAGGTCGTTAACGAGATCCACCACGTTACTTCCGACAACCGGCACGCCCTCGTGTATCAGTTCACCGCGAGCGGTCCACGTGATGTCTTTCTTGAGATGCTCCATCAAACGGCTGGCTTTGGCCTGCATGGTCCTGGGTACGGTGGCCAAGACGGTGGCCTCCAGTCCGCTAATAGGAGCGCGGACTGCACCCTCCGACCCCGACTCCGACGCCACCTCCGACTCGTTCACCGTGACCACGCGTAGCGGTTCCTTGATGCGTTTAGTGGCCAAGACGTTGTACCGCTGCAACACCTGATTATACAGGGTCACCTTGGTCCCGTCGTCTAGGTCATTTCTATCTAGGATGGTCTTCATCTCGTCATCGAGGGCTTGCACCTTCTTGCCTAAGGTGTCGGTCGCGGGTGGGGGTGGGGGTGACCGAAGCGTGTCCAACAGGCGCGGGTCCACCAAGGCCATCTTGCGTGCGTGTTCCATGTATCTACCGTTGGGTCAGCACCTGTTGGAGCAAGGGTATCAAGACCGAACTTGCCAACGGTGCTAGGAAGGCCGATAGGAAACCGCCGCTGTGTCCCGCGCCAACCTGCGGTTGCAGCAAGATGCGTCTTCTTCTGGCAGCGAGCGTTCGTCTATTAGCCAACTCGCGTAACTTCGCCCTGTATTTATGCAATCGTCGCCTCTGTAAAGCGGTCAATGGAATGTTCTTTGTTAGTATGTTGTAGGCACACTCGGCTAGTGCACACAGCAGTTCGGCGTCGGCGTTGGCGATTATGGCCTTTTTAATTTTGTTGTTCTTGACTCTGGCCAGAGCCTGTATGCACACGATGTGTCTCTTCACCAGGGCAGACATGATGCGAATGAAGAGACTATCCACACACTCGGTCGTTTATACCTTCGGCAGGTACACGTACTGAACACCGTCGTCTGGAAAGATGGCCGTGCGCATACGCATGTCCTCGGGCGTGTCCTGTTTGAGATCGACCAATAGATAACCGTACGGTACCGCCGTGGCGTCTTTAAACGCCTCTTGCACGAACTTGCCGCGTCCCGGATACATCTGCCGCGCCAAGGTCGCCATCTGCGATGCGTCACGTGGATTCTTGAACACCACCATGTACTGCGAATTCAGACTGATGGTGCGACTCTCTTTGTTTTTAGGGAACAGGTTCTGTACGAGATACAGCACGGACGTGTTCCTGTGGTGACTTTGTTTAGTGAACAAGGTCGTGACCCGTTCGTCCGTTTCTGCCATGAGATCGTCTATGACGATGAGGTTCCTCGTTGTCGGATCGAACATGGCCGCCGTCGGTAACCCTTCCTCGAATCGCACGTGACACAAGTTCGTCGTTGCGTAAGCCTCTTGCCATTCTCCGTAACACCACGTTATTTGTTCGGGCGGTGGATCGATCATCGCAGCGGCGTGACGCAACATACGCGTCACGAAAGTACTCTTGCCGCACCCCGTCGGTCCGGCGACGATGCACGTGAAGGGGTGTTTCCATCGTGCATCCATGATTGCGTATGAAACGTGTGCAGCGTGCATCGCCTTTTCTACACGTCCACCGGACCCGTGGTCACCCCATCCTCGTGCACCACGCGTTTGGCGTAAAAGAAGGTGAGTGCATCCCGTGCCTGCACGTACGTCATCACGGTAGATTTATGCACCCGGAAACCACGGTTCGATCCACCTCCGCTCCGACGATTGGTGAGCACTGCCAGGAACGCGTCCTTGTCGATGGTGTTGTGCCGTTTGCTCAGTCCTTTGGTGCTGTACTTGTCGGTGGCTCCGAAACAATAGTACGTCTTGCTACACAACCCCACGAACCCGGCACCGGACCACTCGACCTTGAACAGACCCGGTGTCCTCTTGTCGAACGCTCTTCGCGCCTTACAGCACGCCTCGTCTCCGACCCACGGTCGATTGGCGAGACGACAGCGCACGTAGTCGTTCCGATGATCGTCGCAACATTCCGATGGGAGCCATTCGGAACGATGTCGGAAATAATGTTCTCGTAGTTCCGGGGTCACGAGGTCGTCGACGGACTCGCCGGTCAAGGCCAAATAGGCGGAATCTGTATCCATCTCGCAGTACTCGAACAGAGGGCGCTCCACGTATCGGATGATGAAGTCGTAATAGAACTGCAACATGCGCATCTTGGCGTACTGCAGAACGAAGAATCCCACGTGTACGGGTAGGGTGTACTTGACGATTTTCTTGTTCAACTCTATCTCGTACGCATCGTCGACGACGATATCGAGTTGTCGGAACCGTTTATTGTTGACCAGGATCGATGCCGCCTTCTCCGTGCAGTAGCTGACGTCACGATGTCGGTCGACGTTGGTGATGGTCTTTCCGTAGCCCGAGTTCCCCAGCAACTTCATGGTGTCCGCGATGATGGTCTTGTCTTGGTGAACGTCGCCCTCGCGTCGGGCCTTGGACACTGCATCGCCGAACCGCCGGAAACACGGAATGGGATCGTATTCGACGACCTGGTACACGTGCAGTACCTCGAGACCGTGGTCCAGATACCATCGCAGCAGTGGCGTTGCGAGCAGTATCTTATCGCCGCAATAACTACCCACGAGCATGCGTCGCGGAGTCTTCATGATGTCGTGTTCTTCGGCGTATCGGCGCATGAACGGACCGAGATCCTCGCGTATCAGACTGATGTTCTTGAACACGGGCTGCATCTCGGCAAAGTGCGCGCGCAATTCTTCCGGTACGCGTATGTCGCACTCGATCATGCCGAACACGGTTCCTGCACGCACTCCGTTCAGGATCTGTTGTGACGTCATCGTCCATCGCACGTGTCGACGTCGGGGAAATGCTGCATCCACACACTTGCGTACGGCCGGGGTTCGTCTCATCTCTTTCCACTCGCATTCCCACAACTCGACGACTGTGACAAAGTGTCGTAGGTAGGCGGTGGTCTTTCGGGTCTCGGCGAGCAGTTCCGCCATTGGTCTCCCGTTGACGGCGTTCACCTCGTCACGGTTGCACGAGCAACCGTGAAAAACGCACCCTTGGAACTGATAAGCCGTCTTCGTCTCGCTGCACCATCCGTCCACCCGATGTTTGCCTATTCTCTTCTCTCGTCCGTTGATCTGATGTCGTATGGGACGTCCCGTGCGTTCGGATTCCCACGTCAACCATTCTCCAGCCATCTGTCCGTACAGCTGCGCCGATTCGGGGCGGAAGTCCTTCTCTGCTCGTCGTCGCGTGTACCATCCCATGGGCATGTCTTGCATGAGCGACCACAGGTACAGTGCGTTCGCATCGTATCCGACGATCGCTCGACAAGGACGAGCCGCCTCTCCGTACTCGTTCTGACGTAGCGTGGTGACCCCTTTCTCGTGATAGCGATGAAAGATGATCGAAGGCCCGCCTACAATGTTCTCTTTGACGAGGTCGTGCAGGTCTTTATTCTTCTCGTTGAAGATGGTAAAGTAGGTCTTCTCTGGAAGGTCGTTGAACAGGTACAGCAGGGTCAGACCAGGTACGCTGATACCTTGCTTGAACATGTCTATTCCCCGTTGTCGATAGAACGCGAACTGTCTGTCGATGGCCTGTAGAAAGGGAACCACGTCCCTGTTGTTGTACCAGACGAGAAAGTCCCGCAACGTCGTCATGCCATTGACGCGCCAGGCCTCCTGACAACTGGCGTAATCCTCGTCTGAAATACCTTCGTTCTTCAGTCGACTGAAGAAGGCCTCTTTCGGTGGAAGTGCGGTGTCGTCGAGTCTCTCCAGCCGGTCCATGTACTCGTACGGGAAATGACCTTTCGTCACCTCGCATCCGTACGCTTTCAGATACTTGTCGTAGCTGAACCCGGGGGCTATGTAGTTGATCATGTCTAGGAATTTCAGCTGATCCGTCGAAAGACACATGAAAGTGTTGTTGCGTTTGATGACGAACATTGCCCCGACGCCGTCGTTCTCTTCTGTCTTGTTGCCCTCTTGCTCCCTCTCGTCCTCGTCCTCGGCTTCGTCTTGTTCCACGGTCTTTGAAGTCGTCAGGAAGTACGGTATGAGGAACTGTTTGATGGCATTGAGATCATACTTCCCCGAATTGAACCCGATGACAGGTAACT
Source organism: Lamellibrachia columna (assembly GCA_963662155.1). NCBI lineage: Eukaryota > Metazoa > Annelida > Polychaeta > Sabellida > Siboglinidae > Lamellibrachia > Lamellibrachia columna. Next base: position 17,052,410 of record OY759271.1, on the reverse strand, counting down.
GACGCATCCATCCATACAGTTGTCCCATCAGCGTTTTGTACGGATTGGTTGCCGGTCGAGCTTTCTTCTCGGCGGTCTCTCGTGCAGCTGCCTCCCGTGCAGCTGCCTCCCGTGCGTCCCATTTCGTCAGCTCTTCTGCTAGTTGGTCCAACACATGATCGTATGAGTCTTTGATCTTGTCGTACGCGGCCTCGCTCATCGATTGCAGGATAGTCATCATGGTGCTCACCAACTTGTTGGTGTCTCCGTCCGTGACGATGCATGTCACCTGTTCGTGTCCGGGTACGTTGGATGCCACGCTGACGCTCAGCGGGACGTGACGCGCAACCCAGTGAACCTGGGCACTGTCAGACGGAAGGTGTTCGGTGTCGAACCAACACTCGAAATCGAAGGTGGCTCGGTACGGATAGTACTGCAACGCTTCGGCCACTCGGATGTTCTCGTCTGCCAGACGTTCGAACACCGATGGAGTCGAATGGTACACGCCACCAGGATAGACTCGGCGCACACCCCCCGTACACGTGCTCTCGTGGTTGCGTAGACTCCATGCGTCTTTCCACAAACAGTCCCCACACTTCCGACATCTGTACGAGTGACAGTACATGCGTCTATCCTGGATGAGGGAAAAATGTGTCCCGTGAAGATTGAGGTAGAGTGTGTCAGGGTACTTACGTACCGAGCGACGAACGAGTTCTGCAGTTGGCGTTCCATCTTCTCCATCCGGTGGTACGAGACTGTACACGCACACATTCGTTTGGAACGTGGTCTCTACACGATAGAGGTCGTCCATCGTGACCCCGGCAAATGCTGCCATGGGTACGCCGTCTTGGGCGTACGTCTCGTACAGCGTCTTCACAGCTGGTTCCAATCGACGACTTTCACATCCGCGATGCAGGGCCAGACATCGGAAGAGACACAGGTTGTCACTGTACCTCTTGGCATGGATGGGTTCCTTTTCCAATCCGATGACGGCTTTGTTCTTCTTGATGTACATTGGAAGGTCGGTCATTCCTACACATCCTATCGGGTGTTCGATGATGCGATTGACGAAAAATGTGACATTGGTCACGAGTTCGCACACCCACGCCGAATCCGGTCTTTGATTGATGGCCCATTGCAGGACGTCGGTTTCTCGGATGCGTTCGAGGAACTTATCAAAGTCCTTGCTGTTGGTGATGAGACTGGGCTCGTCCAGGTAGCGTCCACAGCAGTTGCACGAGGGATGGTAGTACTTGTATTGACCCGTGTTCTTGTTCCTCAGAATGAACCCGTAACTGAGGTTAATCTTGAAAGCGTTGGTCTGTTCCTGGAACACGTTCTTCAACGGCGTCTCTAGAACGGTCGTGTCCAGAGTCGTTAATCTGTAATCGTACCTGCACTGGAGAGGACCTCTCGTTACACGTGTCCGTATGGTCGACCAGTGCGCTCGTACGACATCTGACAGTTCCGTCGACAGGTTGTCGGCGAAGGGGAGTCGAGCAGGTGGGTCTATGGGGTCTGCATCGGTAACGAGTGGATGGTGGGGTGTGGTGTCTTCCCTGATTGATCTCTTCGGCGATGGTGGCTTCGTGACGTCGTCGTCGTCGGTACACGCTATTCGCGCGTGCCTGGTCAGGTCACCGAGTCTAGTGAACTTCTTTCCACATTTCGCACATGTGTACACTGTGGTCTGTTTTCTATTACTTCTACTGCTACTGCTGCTGCTGCTACTGCTAAGACGACATACGGACCTCACATGTTGTTGCAGATCGTCCCATATCTCAAACGTTGCATCGCATTTACACGAATATTTCGTTCGCTTTGCCTGGTCGCTAGGTGGCACCTCTATTGGTTGCGCCGCCGCATACGTGTGTTCGTTCACTGTTGCATGACTCGCTAGGTGTCGTTTTAGCGCTGCATAAGTATCGAGCACAAGTCCGCAGTGACGACATTGGTGACGTTTCATGGCGCTCTACGTATCTACAACTGAGAGACAGCGGTCCTTAGTACAGCTATATAGTACGTGTGGTAGTGGTGGTGGTGGTGGTGGTGGTGGTGGTGGCTGTGGTGGTGGCTTTGGTGGTGGTTGGTGCATGGTGAAGGGTGTATGACCTAAGGTGTGATCCTGTGGTATTGGCTACTGTGTGTCCACTATCGATGGCTACGGGTTCTCTTTCCACTATGTAGACCGTGGCAACACCACTGACAACACGTTTCATTCATTGTATGACGTTTTATTGAGTATATAAACATATACATAATATACATATACATATACATATATACACGGTTAGACTTATATAATTACTATGACGACTTTAAGGTTTGTGGGAATGTTACATCCGCGACAGTGACCTCTAGCTTACGATCGGTTATCGATACGCCAGTGGCTAGTTCCATGGTTATTAACTTGTGGGCTTTTACACCACGACAGAGGTTACGTACAATGATGATGATGAATACTATATAAGTCTGTAGGTATATATATATATATATATATAGACATTACTCTATGTCATGCAACTACACGCATACAATAAAAGAGAGAGAGCGACTACTGTTATTCCGTTGCAAACGGTGCTTCTTAAAATGCGGGGGTTTCAACCATAAAATCAATAATTCCCTGTAATAAACTATGTAATGCGCGTGTCCTCTCGGCTCGTGCTAGTACGGGTGCCTCCTCCTCTTTCACCTCCTCCTTCACCTCCTCCTCCTACATAAAGAAATAGACCTATTGTTCATCGTGTGTCGATATGATATATTCTATTAGTAGCACTATTAATTGACGGCTTGCTCGCCTACGCGCTTCAATCGGTAGCATAGGTACGTCATCATCATCATCCTACAGAACAAATTAAAAGATACTAATATTCCACTCCATATTACGTAATACAACAACAACTACTACCTACTAACTCGGTTATGTTTACTAATAATAATATTGTGTTGACGACGTCATATACGTGGCGTTCAATACTCTAGATCGCTTCCGAATGCTGGCTGGGAGTACGGGTGCCTCGTCGTCGTACACTTCATTCTACATAACAACAACAATAATACAACTACTACTACTACTACTACTGTTCATCACATACTACTGTTCATCACATACTACTGTTCACCGTGGTTGACGGATAGCACAACGCACGTATTTCTTTATTATTTCTTGGTACTGTGCCGACAGCATAGTGACAGCCAGTGATCGGCATACGTCCACAGTTACCTCTTCCACCGTCGATGGGGCGGATATCCGCCACTGGTGAGCTATTAAATATGCTATGTGTGTTTGCATTGCGAGAACACACACCTTTCTCGGATCTTCTTCTTCTGTGGTCGACGTCGACGGCTTCGGGTCCTCGATGGTTGTTGTCGTCGTCGTCGACGGCTTCGGGTCTTCGACGGTCGACGGCTTCGGGTCCTCGACGGTCGACGGCTTCGGGTCCTCGACGGTCGACGTCGACTGAGTGATCATCATCGGGTGTGTTTTAGTGTTTTGATCCGGTATCCGGATGTGTTCGCCGTCTCCTGTCACAACGACGGTTTCATCCGGGAATACATACAGTCTCGGTATTGTCATGTCTTCGTGTGTGCTTTGTGTCAGTGGTGGTGGCGATGCAGGACTAAATGTAAAATTGTCATCGTTCTCTTTCTCGTGAGCGGGGGATGAGGCGATAGCATCCTCGTCGACGTCATCGTAGTAATGAGGGGGGGTGTTGAGGATGGAATAATCGACGACAGTCGAGTCAGAGTCAGAGTCAGACAACGACTCCACAGGTCCCCACGGTAGCTCCGCCAACGCCTCCTGTTTTGCTGGTGGCGCTGAGACGATAGCATCCTCATCCTCTTCATGATGGTAATGAGGGCGGGTTCTGGTGATAACTACACACTCCGACTCCGACTCCGACGAGGATTGATAGAGCGGTCCCCACGGTAGCTCCAACGCCTCCTGGTTTGGTGGTGGCGAGTCGCAGCGGTACTTCACCACCACCGCTCTGGTGTCGCCATCTGCTGGGGCTGTTCTCTGTCTTTTCCGCGATGGCGTCACCTCGTCCACGTCATCGGCGTCGTACAGGTCCGTCAGCTGTCGTTTGTACGCTCTCTGCAGCTGCGTCAGACCCATCTATTGAACAGAAAGAACTAGTCACATTCGGCATATTCATCCGCGTCGCCCTGTATATCGTTGTATCTTTCGTACATACTCTTTCTAACCAATTCTGTCACTTGGTTACGCCATGTCATATTCCCACACGTTGCGATGACATCTATAGATAACCACCGCAAGACGTGCATGACCATGCTGGACGATGGTACGTAACGATCCTTATCGTCATTTAAATTCATTATGCGTTCCACCTCGTCACTGGCATATCGCACGCTGGCGACCTCTAGTGTCTTATAGAAAATATTTTCATTCGTCATGGCTTCGGCTCGATCCCGTATCCTATCTAAACCACTCACCGTGGCCTCCATATCATCGCTACTGCTACTGCTAATGCTAATGCTATCCTCCCCCTCGTCATCTGATATTTTAATTAATGATGGCGGTGAACAGCTGTCCGCAGAGGAGGAGAATAGTATCTCCGAACTATTAGCATGTAACCATTCCATTACCTTAGAGTGGCTCTCAACGTCGATGACGTCACTACTGCTTCCGGTAGCAACTGCAGTAGCTACAGCAGCGACGGTAGCGCCAGCCTGTCAACAGAATGATTCACACTGTTACTACTTCCAAGTCTGACACCGTGTAATTTACATACTGTCCCGCCTCGCGTTTCCGAATGGTCACCATGACTTGGGCCCCCCGCAAAATGTCCAGTGCTGCATACCGCTCGGCATCTGTCTTCATGGTCATGTATTCGTTAGCCGTGAATCCCAACACCTGGACAGCCTTGGCATTAAATAGCGTTGCCCACACTTCACTGCCGATGGCGTCTTGTAGGAGGATACGCATAGCGAACTGATACACTACACCACGCTGCCATCGATGGATAAGACACACAAAGCCATTGTTTTCGGGACTCACACGTTTGTTACACTGCTGACATGATGGATATACTATATATTTATCTTGAACGGCACATTGTACTATGGTTAACGGCCGTCTAAATATATAGGTACCGTTACATACCTCCTTCTCGAGTTGGCTGACTGACATCATCTCGGTTTGTTGAGCGGCCATTTTCGTTCTCTGCTGATGCTGGTAGTAAGTATAGACGTGTGCTGTGGATCGGAGTGCGGTTGTGTGCCTCGTTCACTCTGCGTCGGGTTTATATACACCTCCCACTGTCTATGGCGCGCTTTCTTATCACCAACCCTTGGTCGAGCGCGTGATGCTGCTGCTCGATGTGTGCTATCTCGCTGTACTCTGTTCATCGGTCTTGTGATCGTCTTGCGGGAGTATTGCGCAATCGAATGACCTCGCGTACTCGCATTAATATATGCCCTAGCATGTTCTGACCGGCTTGACCACTGTATGTCAGTGCGCCCCAGTATCCTTCCCGACTCCTGACCCATTCATTCAGCTGGGAATACCCAGTGTCTACCAGTCGTTTACGTAGGGTTGGATCGCGATATTTAACAGCAACTAACGCATACATTAGTGAATATCGTTGTTGGTTCCATTCAGCGCGTAACTGTTCCTTTTCTCGTATGCTCTTGCTGAGATGTTTCGCCTGTAGACCCGTGCGCGTGGACAGCATTTTTTCTGCAGTCTGCATGTCGCCATGATGCATGCATTTCCGCCATTGGTAGGCACTTTCGACACTGGTAAATTGTCTATTCCACACGTGTATCCTGCACGCGTAGAAATTGGACAGAAAATGTCTGCCACCTCTAAACTTTATAGGATGGTTCATGGTGACTTTATGACGTTAAAATGTACAGTTACTGTCTTAACTACACGCCGTTCTAGCACTGTCGAGTACATAACCCCCCACTTTTTCCTTGCGTGATGGATGCCCGGTGTCGGTAGGCTGACAGTTGCCGGCCGCTTATCTGTTTTCTGATTAGTGTGGTATTGTTCCGAGGCTGACGTCAGTTGTCTGGCTTATTTCTAGCATGCTATATAAGTCGGCTGAGATCGTCGTGTCGTCATCACAACCGCCATTGCATTCGACGTCGACAACCTTCATTCACCATGCCTGTACTGCAAGTCCGAGATTTTGCCAATTTGTTGGTCATTTTGGAGGTGCTTCCTCTAATGCGTAGTGTGTGAGTATGTCTTTTATTTATTTATTTATTAATATTATACTTTCATAGCTCTACATAGTTCTACATAGCTCCTACCTGTTTTTTCAATTTACATACTGTTCTATCGTTCCTGTGTATACATGTCTCGCTAAGTGTTCGTCGGGTCCACGTTCCAAGTTCCATATGTTGTGGCTTGCCGAGCGATAACGTCTGCCAGTCGATCGGTTTCGTATTACCTATCTCTCTCTCGTTGCTTGGTTACGTCTGTTATATATAGATGCCTATGCATGTTCTCACTCTGATTGTATCCTTTACTTACAGCATAGCACGCTTTTACTGGGCATGCGTGCTGATGGAGCTGATGGATGTGAGCGTACAGCGCCGGAGATGTCAAGCAGCCGTGATCTTTCGGGAACAACTACACGACGCCGATCTCTTCACCGCATTCGCCGAGCATGCCAGCCGTTGGCGTCATGTCATGTCCGACATCTGTTTCCACTACGGCCCTGGATTTCGTGCTCCCTCGACCACGCAGGAGTCGTGGGACGATGAAGTCGACCTCGCCGACGACTATGACGCCGATTTCCGTGCCGCTTTCCGTGCCCATATGACGCACTGGGAGATTGTGATGAACGAATTACGCCTAATACACGCCCCATCTCCCACACCTATTCTCTGTCACCTTCACCGAGGCCCAATTCATCATGCATCCCTGTTCCGTCGCCGTCGATCTGTGTCTCTCCGAATATCGTTAGCACGCAAAATGACTGCTCGTTGCGTGCGCCGATCACTATTGCACGCATTCAACACCACTCCTTGAACACTTATATCCACGAACATTTATTATTCTTCTTCTTATTATTGTTATTATATCTACTATAGTTTTCTTTATATTGTACTTGTGCTTTTTTCATGTATTAAATTTTGCATCAACTCATATTCACGTCTTGTATTGCATTCTTGTTCCAACCGCGTGTTGGCATATTATATTTTACACATAGTCCATTTTCGTCCTGCTACATTTTATTTAACGAACGGTCCGATTTCCGTCGTCCAGCGGTTATATTGTAGCCATGCATGTCGGCTACTTATTAACTATTACACATTCGTCTTATCTTTATCGGTTTTAATTTTATCACGTCTTATGTTCACTCCATATAACCGACTATAACACGCCTCGGTCCCACATCAATGTCGTCACTGCAACATTGTTGCTGTTTATCACTGATTAGCTCAGCTAACTTGCTACATTGTACAGATTAGCGTCCTTTGATCTCGCGCAATGGCTCACAGCTGGATAAACGCTTCGGCTTACAGTTAACTCCAGTCGTTCGGACGTCCAGTTGACATTAGCTAGCCACTCGGACTGGTCACTCCGTCAGGGTCGAGGTCACGGTCACGTGGGTGGGTGGGTGGGTGGGTGGGTGGGTGGGTGGTGGGTGGGTGATATTACGTGTATTTTCTTTGTTCCTATGTCCACCATCGTTGACTACTGGTCAATGCTCGTTCCTCCTCCAGTCGCTAGGGGGCGCTTACGTCACGCACGCTCGGCTACCACCGCCAGGGGGCGCTCTGACGCTCTCTGATTGGCTGCGCGCACTCATTAGCGGTGGGCGATATTAGGGTGGTTTGCCTTTGATGTTCCTTTGATGTCGGTCACGTGATAAAGTTTGAGGTCTCAGAACCTATTGTATACTACTATCGTAGTTACTGTATGCAAACAGCTACATATAAATGTGAAACAAATTACATGTATTTAATTACATATTATAAGTTAAGAGATTCCATGTACATGTATATGATAATATTATCAATGTAATGCACATATAGAAATTGCACGGAACCCCCAACATTTTTTTGGGTAAAATTTATTTAAAATATGCTATAAATTATAGGCTTTATTACCTTGATTTAATGGTAGGCGGCCACCTTAATTCAGACTGAAATAATAAAACTTATGAAGATATAAAACAATGTAATATGTGTAAAAAAAATAACAAATCTGAAACACCTATTAATAAGTGATGTAAAATTTATTTTACATATCTTAATTTTTTTTTCCTTCAGTATCCATGACTTTTTCAACCCTATTTGCTACCTGTAAATGAAGAAAAGTGACGTTATTATTTTTTTATTAGTATGCATTGCATGTTAATCTTAAAATGATGAACGTTACAAAGAATGGATACAAACAATAACATATGACATAGGCATACATAATAATAAAGTGCCGCACAAAAAAAAATGTAATGTGGTGCAACAAACATATGCGGCCTACCCTAACCCTAGCTCAGAAGTTATAAACAACGTGTTTATTTATTACAATATACATACCATTTTAATAAATATTACTAACTTACAACATAACAGCAGATACTGTGAACTCGTGTGTATATCTGGCATATTTAAGGTCGTCGTCGTCATTGTCGCTTAGAAAAACATCGCTCACAATTGACATGGCTAGTGCTTTTGCGTCCATGTTGTTTATGGGCGATAACAAGGCGGTTGCTACCCTCTCCCAAGTCTATTCTTTTTGGACCTCTCCGCATTCTCCGCTTCCGGTGGCTCCGCGGACGACAAAAAAAGAATACGCCCATAGGGCGTATTCTTTTTGTCTCTCCGACCTATCCGCGGAGCGAAAAGTGCTATTCTTTTTGACGCGGAGAGGTCACGTGATCTCTCCGCGTCAAATAGAACAGACCGGAGAAGCTGTCCGGACCGCTCCGACCTCGCCGCCTGCGGGGCATGTCGCGATCGGAGAATTTCCGGTCACGTGACTTGAAACATGGCCGAATACAACGAAGAGTAAGTGATATTTGTACAAAAGATAAAATGAAATATGTAGTTTTCTGTTTGCTGTGAAAACGTGACAACACAATAATGTTTATTTCACATGTATAATATACGTTAATAAGCATGTAAATATGTCTGTTGATTATTCTAATAGAGAAAATAACGGTTTTTCTGTATTATCGCCATCACACACACACATAGATCAGCGTACAGTTAGTCATTTCCCATTGCATTGGTGACCATGTCAGCGTTTTGCATGATTATAAGAAAACGTTACCATAAAAATGTCGAACACTTCTTACCTGTCGCTTTTATCTTCCACTGACATGATGGTAGAGGTTTGTCAAAATTAGACATTTCTAAATATTGTAATATGCCTCTGTGCAATACATTTCACTTGATTGATTGATAGAAGCTTTAATCATCTTTCGTTGTAGATTAGTCAAAGTAGTATAAATATATAGAAATGTAGAGAAAACAATTTTGGATTTGGTATGCAGGAGCTACAGACTGTTGGATGTCTGGATTACGGTCACACGATGTCGTAAGTGGCCAGGGAATATATTTGATAGACAAGGATAGTTAACTATATTATTTTGTGTTGTTTTAAATTATGGTATGCATTAATGAATAAGCTAGTGTTGATAGATATTTATTTAATGATATAATTTAAATGTAGTATGCTCAATATTTTATTAAATTAATTATTAATTCCTTCTCATATTTGTTTCAGAACCACTACCATACCTACACAACAGACATATACTCCGTGCAGAACACCATCCCTTCATCGATCATCTTACACAGTACTCACACCGACATCTACCATCACAAGACCTTCGCCTACACCACAGTCATACAGCGTATCATCACCTAGCACTTCAGAAGATACATTACCATCACGTGAGTGAAAATGTATTTTTACTAATAAAAAAATGTATTAATAAAATTTTCATTCATAACATAACCCACTCATGTTATTAAACATTACCATATCATGCACATACACATCTGTTTGTAAACTCGCGATAATACTTTATAGTTATATTATATCACTTCAAAATCAAAAATAATTACTGTCTTTGTGTATCATAATTAGAGGTGTAAATTTAAAAATGAAATGAAATGCTTGTTAATTATACAATTAACCATTTGCTATTTCTTTTGCATGCACAGTGTGGACCAATGCTGGAACCAAACTTCTCACTGACATTGTGCATATGAATATGTACGATGACAATGACGAAAAGGTTATTTGCCACAATGGCATGTGGCAAAGGGTGAAAGATATCATGCACATCAATGGATACGACTTTACAAATGAACAACTTAGGGGGGCGATGGAAAACTGTCGTTTATTCGTATAAGAGAGTGAAGGACAGTAACAAAACTTCTGGACAATTACACAGAAAACATGAATTCCATGCAGAACTATCTTTCTTGGACAAGAGAGTGGATGTTGTACCACTTGTAGTGGTAAAGTCCAGTCAGGTACCACATGCTCACTCTTCTAGTGATGAACAAAACAATCTCACACCACGAAAAGCAAAAAAAAAAGAAAAAACAGTAAAATTAAATGTAATGCAACATCTTCAGGAAATGGCTTCATCATTTCAGCGAGAACAACAGACAAGGATACAGAGGGAAAAGCATCATTTAGAAAAATTAGCAATGATGGAGAAATTAATTGAGACGCTAAACAAAAGAGAATAAACAGGACACAACAATAATAAAAATATGAATAAATCTTATGACCAATTTTCATGTAACCAAAAAAAATTTATTATATTTATTCATGCTGAAATGATGAATTCATAAAATTTTTGCTTTTTATCACACACAATTGTATTTAAAAATATTTTATTACAAAGTTTTTTTTATTACTTACTTATTCTATAAATTTTTTCGTATTGGCACACAATTATTATAACAGTTTTAATAATGTCCATGTGAATTTGTTGCTGTCCTTCACTCGAACTACTATTATTAAAACGTGTTATTTAAAAAATGTTTTATTTAACATTGTCATATTTATTAATACAAGCTATCTTGTGTAAAGGAATAAAATAATATATCATTATTTTTCTCTGTTGCAACAAGCAATAAATTTTGTGTATAATACATTATGTTTTTTTTACTTATTATACATGTAGAGATGTATACATGTTATTAACAAGTATATTTTAATTTATGAAAATGTTTTTTGCAATTGCAGCAAGTTTCCTCTGCGCAGCATCATCAGTGGTGTGTGTTGTCTGGTGATCTGTAGGCGTACTTCCACCCTTCCCATCATCATCGAAGAACTCGGCGATATCTTCATCACCAACAAGCGTGATGTTGTGCAGAACACACACACTGATGATTGTGTACACATTGTAATGAATGTTTTTGCAACTGTAAAATTTCAATCTTGGAAAACGACCCTTTAAATGACCAAAAGCTCTCTCAATAACCTGGCGTTTCACATACAGTTTGTTATTAAAGCATAGCTGCACACAAGACAAATGACCATTGTCTCTGTAAGATGTCAGCAGCCAAGTTTTAAGTGGGTATGCACCATCTCCCAGTAAATGATACCCGGCTGGGATGGATGGTCCAATCGGATTCCAAATACCTGAGTTCTTTAGGACCCGACTGTCATGTACCCTACCTGGCCACCCAGCCAGAACATGCGTGAATGACATATCAGCATCACAAACAGCTTGTAACAACAGGGAATGTGTCTGCTTCATGTTGAAGTAAGAGGCACCATCGACAGCTGGGGCAGGTATGTTAATATGTGTGCCATCGATGCAGCCACCAATACCTTCAAAGCCATTAGTATTAAATACTGTTGACATATTTAGATATTGTGCATGTTCTGGCCACTATAACTTGAGGCATTAACCTCTGTGTGGGCAACTTTGTTATATTTTTACGACTTAAAAGAACATGAATCGGTTCGCCCAAATGTATCAGCAATGTCACAAATTTTCTGCTGACTCCTTAAAAACATTATGGCACAGGGGGTCTGCCAGGGCCTCCTTCCACCGGGGCAATGGCCATAGCCCCTAGCTGCCGCAGGACCATTTCAAATGTTGTGGGCCGCATTCTGAACATTGCCACAAAGTCGGCTGGCAAATAATGGGGGATGACATTTTTTGTGTACCCACACATGCGAGTATGATCATCACGGATCCTGTTTGGTGGGGCATAAGATTAAATAAGCACATGTTTGGGTAATGATCATAGTTACTGTATGCAAACAGCTACATATAAATGTGAAACAAATTACATGTATTTAATTACATATTATAAGTTAAGAGATTCCATGTACATGTATATGATAATATTATCAATGTAATGCACATATAGAAATTGCACGGAACCCCCAACATTTTTTTTGGTAAAATTTATTTAAAATATGCTATAAATTATACGCTTTATTACCTTGATTTAATGGTAGGCGGCCACCTTCAGACTGAAATAATAAAACTTATGAAGATATAAAACAATGTAATATGTGTAAAAAAATAACAAATCTGAAACATCTATTAATAAGTGATGTAAAATTTATTTTACATATCTTAATTTTTTTTTTTCAGTATCCATGACTTTTTCAACCCTATTTGCTACCTGTAAATGAAGAAAAGTGACGTTATTATTTTTTATTAGTATGCACTGCATGTTAATCTTAAAATGATGAACGTTACAAAGAATGGATACAAACAATAACATATGACATAATAATAAAGTGCCGCACAAAAAAAAACTGCAATGTGGTGCAACAAACATATGCGGCCTACCCTAGCCTATACTGTAGGCTCAGAAGTTATAAACAACGTGTTTATTTATTACAATATACATACCATTTTAATAAATATTACTAACTTACAACATAACAGCAGATACTGTGAACTCGTGTGTATATCTGGCATATTTAAGGTCGTCGTCGTCATTGTCGCTTAGAAAAACATCGCTCACAATTGACATGGCTACTGCTTTTGCGTCCATGTTGTTTATGGGCGATAACAAGGCGGTTGCTACCCTCTCCCAAGTCTATTCTTTTTGTACCTCTCCGCATTCTCCGCTTCCGGTGGCTCCGCGGACGGCAAAAAGAATACGCCCATAGACTTGGAAGAGGGTAGCAACCGCCTTGTTATCGTCTATAAACAATATGGAAGCAGAATGAGTAGCCGTGTCAATTGTTAGCGATTTTTTCTTCAGCGACGATTGCGTTGTCACGCGTACAAAGCAAACAGATAACTACACATTAAATTTCATATTTTGTACAAATGCCACTTATCAATCTTTGTGCTAAGCCATGTTTAAAGTCACGTAACCGGAAATTCTCCGCTCGCGACATGCCCCACAGGCGGCGAGGTCGGAGCGGTCCGGACAGTTTCTCCAGTCTGTTCTATTTGACGCGGAGAGATCACGTGACCTCTCCGCGTCAAAAAGAATAGCACATTTCGCTCCGCGGACAGGTCGGAGAGACAAAGAGAATACGCCCACAAGAAAGGAACGGAAACAGCCGACAATACTGGATGTAAAACAAAAGGAGACCCCGGGTGCCGGGAATGGCGCGGCTAAACTAACACGATTTTTCGGCACGCTGCTCGAGCCGCTCAGCGCATTTTGTTGAAGTGGCCACCTTAGTGGCCACCATCAATAATGACAGGTCGCTTTTTTATGACAAGCTGTAATTTTTAATTTAAAATAAAAAGCAGATGTTTTTATATATAATTTTCATTTCAACTAGTAGTACATATATGAGTCATTATACTTTTAGAACATAAATTGCTGTCCGATGTATAGGAATGTATCTAAAAGTTATATTTATGAAGTCACAACAAAATAATGTATTGCAGACTGTAAACATGTACTATATACTATAAGCGCATGCAAAAAAATTATATTTCGTCAACAATTTATGTCTTAAGGGGTCATCCATTAGGCATTACGCCTTGTAAGCGAAAACAGCCTGTCCGAGTTGGCGTTCCTCATTGAAAATGCATCTGAAAGCTAACTAAATTACAAGTTATCCAAACTTAAGTGATAGGTTTCCGTTAATGTAATGTATAAACTATATTTCACTGTTGCTAGATTTCCTATTTTAAGATTTCTAAATAAGATATAACCTCATTTAGATGTGTCCATAAATATTTTCAACACCGTTACCGACAAGTTTGTATCCACTCCATAGCTCACAAAGTAATGCTTATGCATTCATTATGTGGCGCCACCGTTTGCTTGACATCACCGGATCATTGTGAATACTGCGTTTGTCGTGTGATTTCTGCAGTTTGCGAATAAATCAGGTAAGAAACGTAATTATTCCACCGTATGTTTATTGAATATCAACACCGTTACCAACATTTTGTATATGAGATGCAGTTATTGGTCAAAATAGAAAATATGGTGAGATAGGCCATGCCCATGGCAATGCATCTTGATATGCCTAACAATGGGCAATAATAAAGCGCCGTGTTTCGTGTAAACCCCAGAAAAACATTAATTTCTCAACACCGTTACCATGCACTGCGCGATAACGGTGTTGAGCATTTTCCCTATAAACAAGGACACAACTACTTGTATGCATTTTTGATTATAAAAATGCTTAGAAACGTCGCATATGTATAAGGATATTATATGTGTTTATATACGCCAAACCATACGTTTATTTTATGATTAGTGTCTGAATTACTGTGTAGGACCTATGATAATCAAACAGATCGATAACATGTTGTGGTTTTGAGAAGTTTGCAATAAAATATATTGTATGTGTATATATGTATGTATTTCTGATGAATGTATATTCAAGTATAGTTTACGTTGAATTTTTAGAACTAAGATGTCGTTGACAAGCGCCGAAAAAATGCGTCGGTATCGTCAACGTATACGGGAAGATGCGGCACGACATGAGATTTACAAACAACGGGAGAGGGACAGGTGGACCGAGCGAAGGAACTTCGGCAAAACACCCACTATAGAGAGCAAGACGGAAAGGGGAAAACGTATCACGAGGTCACGATAGAGAAAGGCCCAAAAGAAAGCATGATAAAAAACGAAATCTTCAAGCAATTGTGACCCCCCCCCCGGGTTCCGCCGATCACGAACCTATCGGTGAAGTACCAGAACCTGAGGCCCAGAACGCTACATCACCACCACAACTGGCAGGTCCTTCACAGTCACGCCGACTCAGTGGACGGAAGAAGAAGGCAAATAACAGGTGAAAACTCTACCGGGAAGAGGAGTTGCTAAAGATTCGTCTTCGCCAACAGCATCGTTTAACAGGTAATAAACATAATAGCAATTTGATTTGTGTACGTGCGTGCGTGCGTGTTGCAAGCAATTTTGTGTGCGAGCATGCATGCGTGCGTGCGTGCGTGCGTGCGTGCGTGTGTGTGTGTGTGTGTGCGTGTGTGTGTGTTTCCTATGTAGGCTAACAGGTACAACGTAAATATATTAATACATACAAGAAAAATAATAAAAAAGAAAGCTAACGCTTGACTTGTATACTTAATGTAGGCATCTCAGTACATATGCAGCACATTCAGATGCAAATATAGTTCCATTCAACCCCACAGAGATTAATTAACTCAGCAATTTATTGCGCTTAGTTTTGATCGTCGGCACGTTTTAAATTTTATGCTTGTGTTTCAGAACGTTATCGAAAGAGATACGAGCGGGCCATTGGTCGACATCTCCCAGATGAAGCGAGTCCACGAACGAAGATAACGGGAATAATTGGGAAACAACGGGTTTCGACCGGTATCCGTCGTTCGCTGTTATTCAGCCGAGTAATCATTGATGCCATGGGGAACCGTTATAAGCAACCGAAGAGTCGTAACGATCGGATTGTGCTGTTAAAGAAACATCGTCTTCGCTGCCATGCTCAGCGAGAGCTCGGCTTCCACAGGCAAAGCAACCGGTCTCTGTTGGAAGATGTTACCAGCATCAAACACAAAAGCCAGATGCGGCCCGTTAACCGGATGAAGGAGGCTATTACAGAGTTTTATTGTCGAGATGACAACAGTCGACATACGACTGGCAGAAAGCAGACGTGCACTATTTGCACCTACTATCCAGCTCAGATGTGACGTCAATGGCTGGTGCACTAGCATGCAATCCTATGAACAAAGAATGCATGTATCGTGTCTGCAACAACTGCCAGGACGGGGAGACAACCGTTGGCGTTTACAACGTGGCCGAACCAATGTGGTGGTGGTCATGGGTTAGTTGTCATGAAGAGAGGCAAGGAAGAGACGGGACATCTGTGCGACTGAAGGTTGTAAAGAAAGAAAAGATCCATGGAATGGTGCTGCAGTTGGTTTCCGAGTTCAACTCAGAGTTGAAGACATTCGCAAAGCATGTTTTCAACATACGGCACCAGCATGCAGCAACTCGAGATCTGCGAAAGCGAGCAATGGAATCGGATACCGAGTGCACAATACACGTCGACTTTTATACTTGCGGCTATTCTCGCAAAATCCAATCCATCATCTTTGGAGCGTCGCCCCAGCAGGCTACTTTGCACACAGGTGTGCTATGCCTGACAGGAAAGACAACATCCTTTTGCACCATCTAAAACAGCTTGCGACACGACCCCGTTGCAATATGGGCGCATCTGGAACCCATATTTGAACACGCAAAAGGTACGCAGCCGCAACTCGACACTGTCCACTTTGTGTCAGATGGTCCGACCACCCAGTATCGCCAAAAGGGGAACTTCTACCTAATGTCAAGGATCATCCATCGTCAGGGATTTTCTGCAAGTAGCTGGAACTTTCTGGAAGCTGGCCATGGGAGGGCGCCCCTGATGGCGTTGGAGGATGTTTGAAACGTCCCGCAGATTGCATTCTAGCGAAAGGCCAAGATCTGCCAACGCCGTTTGACGTACACACCGCACTTCCAGCGGCTTGCCCCGGCATTCTGCTGTGCTACGTTCCAGCATCCGTAATCGAGCAACACGGTGACCTGCCGTCTACGCTGCGCCCTGTACCTGGCACAATGGCACTGCACCAGGTTGTGACAACTCAACCATGTCAAGTGATTTATCGTGATGTGAGTTGTACCTGCCCCATCCTCGAAGAATGTGAGTGCTACACACCGAGACAATTCTTGTTTCAGGACGAAACTACGTCCATGGTACAACACATCCGAAGTGCTGTGTAAATCAATGCGGACGTTAGTGACGCGGGTGTGAATGCTACTGGTGTCCCGGTAAACATCAGTGACGTCAGGGTGGAGGCTGGTAGCCTTTAGACGTGTTTCCAGTGTCGAAGCTGTCGCTAGTGGTGTCTGTTAAATATGCATGTCTATGTCGTGGACTATATGTGTAGTGATACATGTTCAGTGGCGAACTACGTGAGTAGTAATACATGCGTTTGCAAATAAAGATCAGTTATGTGCCACCCCTAAGAACCACGTGTATGTTATATATGTAGTGTCTGTGAATATACAACAGATAATTGGCAACGAGAGAAAGTACACTATCATGCAGCCAACTCAATTTCTAAAATAAAACTACAGCAGTGCTATGCAAATGTTAAAACAACTAGGATGAAATAATCTTGCAGAAAGGATGCAGGTTAGTCATATTTTATAAGTTTGCCTGTTACATGGCGATACCAAGGGATAATCTGAGCATTATGTGCACAGAAAGGTGAAGTGGTAGCAGAACACAGAAGGGTGCATGCAGGAGCTGTAGCATGGAAGAGAGTGGAAGGATTGTGTCAGGTAGGAAGTTGAAGACAAATCTTGAGGAAACAAATGATGGAAGCTTGTGGTATATATATATACACACACATATATATACATATTTATTATATATACATATAATATGTACACATACACACAATTATATATCTTTATTTGCTCTCCTCTTTATCCAGAAGTCCAGGGTGAGGCTGGCATCGATACCAGTCGTACATTTTTTTTGTCCCTTTGTCACTGTTTCACTGATGTCTCCACTCCCCTCTCTTTCCTGCTAAATCTCTCTCATGCAGTCCTCCCATCTCAGTCTTCCTCTTCTCCCCTACCCTCACTCTAAGCGCATCCACTCTTTGTCAACTGTTCCCCTTCCATTCATTCCACGTGTCTAGCCCAGTTTAACTCACTCCTCACCAGCTTCCTCCTGAAACTCTTTCACACCACCTTCCTCCCTCAGCTCCTCTATTCTTCATTTGTCTATTCTTTTCACTCAGAAAGGTTACTAATGATACAGATAAACAAAGTTTACAGGATGATCTAGATAAATTAGTTAAATGGTCAGAATAATGGCAAATGTTATTCAATTTTGGGAAGTGTAAATGTATACACATAGGACATGGAAACATGGACGAAGAGTATAAAATGGGGGATGCTGTACTAGGTAGAACCACACAAGAAAAGCACTTAGGAGTAACGTTTAGTGCTGACATGAAAGTTTCAGAGCAATGCTTTGTAAGGAAATCAAATTCTAGGGCTAATTAGGAGAACTATCATGTCTAAAGAGAAACGGCTAATTGTACCCCTGTATGAAGCAATAGACCACATTTGGAATATTGTATTCAAGCATGGAGACCATATCGTAAAAATGACATAGAGAAGCTAGAAAGAATACAACGAACAGCAACTAAAATGATTCCAAAATTGAGACCTTTGTTACAAAAGTCGTTTACTACAATGTGGTTTGACAACACTAGAGACCAGGAGACTAAGAGGAGACCAAATAGAAGTGTTTAAAATAGTGAATGGTTATGAGGATGTTGATAGGAATATGTTCTTCAAACTTAAAGAAGGCAGTAGAACCAGAGGACACAAAGCAGCATTAGTTAAGGAGCAGTGTAGGTTGGACATGAGAAAGTACTCTTTCTCATGGAGGGTGATAAATGAATGGAACAAACTGCCAAATGATTGTCTTAATGCTAGTAGTGTGAATATGTTTAAAATAAAATTGACAGATATTTGATAAGGGCGGGCTACACATAGATGAGAAAATAAGCCAATGACTTCCTTGTCTACTTGCCATCTGGAACTTGTTGTTTGGGATGGCAATCTTGTTAAATCTAATACTAATCTGATTGAATGTTTATGCCACAATAACTCATTTTGGGAAAATCCACTACAATGTGAACTTCTAACACAATTTATTTGAGAAGCTCATTATTTTGGGGTTGTTTCCGTCAAGTGCGTTGTTTAAAACTTGTGAAATGTTCGTAATGTTGCTCTTTCATTTTGTCTATTCTGCTCCAGCACAACTTTAAAACTCCCTGCTCATTGTGAATCATATTTGCCGACGTTCAAATGAACCTGTCTAGTATCCACTACAATTATTATAGTGCATATTTTCGTTAAAATCATCAAACAAATTGACTTTGATTGAAAATATGAATAGCTTTATGTTATAGTATACTTTTGCCCATTTTAGCAATTTTTTTTACTGGACCCAGTCAAAAATAAATTAATATATATTTATACATATATATATGTATGTGTGTGTATATATATATATATAAATTAGCACATTGTAGTGGATACTAGACAGGTTTAACTGGTCATAAAGTGAGTCGGATTCAAGACGAGCAAAACAAACGAATTGAAGAGGGCCCATTAGTCTGTAGCCTGTTAGCTCCAGGCCTGCCTCTGTGTGAGTCTAATTATACAGGGTTCCTTGTAACTGGCTATGTGTAATAACCCTCAATATGCACAAACACAAAACACATGAATGAATTGAACATGTCAATGACAGTAAAAGAAATGTATTTTATAACACTCGCATTGCCAGCAGGTTGGCCATTAAAATGCCTGTTGCTGGAAGGGAACGTTGAAATGAATGCCTTGGTAAAAATAGACCACAAATGGCAAAGTGTGTGCGTAAACAACTACGACTTTGTCACTAATGACAACCGTCTTGCAAAACGAACATTTTTACAACCCAATAAATGTCTCGCGAGTCTACACATGATTGCTTAGTGTATACAAATAGATTGGCCATGTTGCCACGGTACCGAATGAGACGTAAACAAAATGCAAATTTACTGCAATTCAGCAGTACATGAACAATAGAAATTAAAACAATATTCCTAACTGGCTCTGTTATAAAAAGTTGATTCAACTGGTTCATCGGGGGAGTTGCCCATGATAATTAAAATTCATATTCAGAAAACAGACTTTCAATGATCAGTTGTCCCCCGGAAAATGTTAATCTGCTAGACTAACAACACTATCAAACGTGTAACATGTAAAATTCTGACCTCAAAATAATTCTTATGCTGTAATACAATTATTGTAATTTGCTTATCAAAACTACTAGTTTGCCTATCAAACTGCAATTATCTTATCATTAATGTAAATTCACACATCACGGTGAACTACAACACCTGAAAATAGACATCAGTAGAAAAATAAGACTGTGAACAGTCAGTGAAGACAAACAGCTCCAGTCAAGGATACTGCACTGTCAACTGCTACATCTAAGTATATACATGTGGTCTTTGTATGTTGTTTGACACGGGTGGGCCCCGATGTAAACGATGCTGCAGAGAAAGGCACTTGGCAGGTACTTGTCTGCATCTTCTTTGGTGTATTTTGTTTCTTATTCTGCCTTCTTTTTGCAGCACTTTACACTGTTTTAAATGACCATTGTGGAATTTGCCAACTCCCAAACTCAGTGGTGTAAACTCCAGCAGAAAAACATTCATTTTCAATAAGATTCATATCAAATAATCAAGACTTTACACAGCCAGTTGGTAAAAACCTGCCATGGCACTGATACACGTTGGTTAAACGACTAACTATCCATGTCTTTCACTAACATCACCTCCTTCAGCACAAGAGCCTTGCTAAAACACAGTCGGGTTCAAACCTGCAGCATTTCACTTTGAGCGACACCACAACTGCCTGGCTTCATTAGTACGCTGAGTGCCAGAGTGATTTAGTTATTGGGAACATACAGAGCACTGTAAAGACAACTGGGTGTCTAAACACTGCTGCTATATCTCTGGGTGTCAGCTAGTCCGTCCTATGTGGATCACGATCTGTGCAGAAGTGTGGTGTCTGACCGTACCACGACCCTGTCTATCACAGTCCATCTTGGCCAGAATCAACCAGTCAGTGCGTCCCCCCCTTCATGAGCATGCTGATGGAAGGGCATGCGCTGCGTGTGCCTGGCTCTGGTGAGTAGGTGAACGTCAGCCCAGTGGCGTAGATAACACCATCGTTACGCACCAACGACACGGGTACCTACAATGGAACATGTCAGTACTTACTCATTTATCATATGGCAACAATTCATCCCATTTATCATATGGCAGCAATTTATCATATGGCGATAATTTACCACATTAAAAAAAAACTCATTTGCATATATTTTTTATCATTGCATGACCAACACCTATCAATAAAAGTAAGAATTTTTTTGGGTTATACATAAAAAATATATGCAGTATATTTGAGTTCCTTAAACATCCAACACGAAGCAGAAAGTCAGGTTTGATTTTTTTTTTATTCTGACAACAGGTCACACAGCACAACTGTATTCTACTCTAAACTCCAAACAAAGCCACAAATGTGTATGAGCAACAACAAAGGGCATATCTTGGCATCACATGATGAAAGGACACACTTCAAACAAGTAAGAGTTATTATCTGGTTTGAGCAAATCTGAAATGTGTGTTAGTTAAATATAAGAGGGTAGTGACATGACCCAATAAATTATTGATGATTGCTTGAATAATGAGTTGTTGTTGTTGTTGCTAAGAACTACTGTACTACTGAATGGAAAGTTAAAATATGTAGCACAATACGCCTGTACGCATTCCAAAATGTTTAATCAAAAGCAAATAGTTGCATGGAAAAATGTAATAGTAACAGACTTATTAAATTAGTAATATATTACATTGTAATGTAACTGACCCCATTGCTTAACGTACACTTTATATGAACATGTATTTTTGCAATTTATCTATTATAATTATTTATTTGATTTATTAGATAAAATTTTTTTTAACTATAATATTATACATTTATTATTTTTCTGATTGCATATATGTTTTGTACGTGCCTATGAAGAGGCTAACATGAATCTAACATGACTTGTGATTTGACTGAAAGCAGTCAGTCTATAAGTTGCAGATTTTGGACAAGGAGACAGTAGTTATGTATTCCAGCACTTGTGGAAACTTGATGACATACCTGTAGGGGCTGGCGCACCCACTTCCACGAGGATCTAAATGCAGAGATGTCAGGAACAACACACAGCATTGAGTCATCGGCCCTGTGGACAAACACACAACCAGTGCAAGAGTTACAACATTTTGCTGTAAAAAATCATTCAAAATGTTTTACTGCAAACATATGTATGCCTCACTGCAAATATATATAGTAGATAACACCTTTTCATGAGGAACTTTGTTTCCCTATTTTTAGAATAGAAAATGGACAAATGAAGTAGATGAAAAGTCAGTGCTCCCAAGCTAAATAAAAAAAATTTGTATCCACAAAATGTTTTCAAACCAATTTTTTCACGAAATGTTCTTTTTGTGAAAATATAGTGATTTAGAGTATACATGCTTCACAGTACATATAGTTGTTCTAGTCACTTCTAAAACGTATGTCCTTTTTCTTTTGTTGTATTTCTTCCTGTTATCTGCTTCTGACCAGGCTTGTTAACAAATGCATGTCAACGCATTTTAATGCAAATGCAATGTTTCACTTGATTCAAACGCAAATGCCATTTTCCAGGAATGCATTGAAATGTCAATGTTTTGGAGTCGCACTCAAATGCATATGTTTTGGTTACACATTTGCAAATTCATTTGAATTCATTTCAGTTGTTTTGGCTTTATATTAACGTTTTGTTTTATTTGAAGAAAAAAACAGCGAAATGTATACAAACACATTAATTTATTTAATAAATACAATAGTACATTATAGTAACCACTAAGTCCTACTATATGAATGTCTGTGGAGTCATACACTGAGTCACACAGCTCCAGGCCTGCAGTGGTGGAAACTGTGGCAGGAAATGAAAGGCCAAAATGGAAGAGGAACCCAAGACAATAGATTGTCTACTGGTGGGGTCTCTGGGATGATAACCTGGTGGATAATTACAGCTACCACTAATCACTCTGTCTGGCTGTAAATATTTAGGGCTGGCATTGCTAATGTTTACTCCCCCTAATGAGCTGCCATCCCAACCCACCCCAACAGTGCCAACACAACACAAGGGAGTCATTTGTCTGCATTGTTTCATTGAACAGGTAATCTCTGAAGCCATCAACTTATAGACCAGTTAGTCTTTTCATGTTAAGAATAACAGCTCAGCCATTGACCAGTTGATCACTGACCTACAGAGCTCTTTTTCAAAGAGCACATTGTGAAAGTGGATTCACAGGTCAGACAGTGATTTCAGAATCTGCTGAGGATACTGCTCAATACAGAACACGTTTCCAATGGCATGTTGTGAACTAGGGAAAGTGAATCTAACAACAATAATTATTCAAAGAATAACACATGCATTTGATTGTGCATTTGACAAATCAAATGTTTGTGGGTCGCTTTCAAAAGCAAATGCAAATGTTTAAGGTAAGCATGCAAATGCATTTACAATTTCATGGAGGTATTTGAAAGTGCATTCAAATGTTCAACATTCAAATGCATTTGCATTTGTTAACAAGCCTGCTTCGGACGTTCTTACTTATTTCAGTTTCACACTTCAGTAAGAGTCAGCTTCCTTTTGACTCACTTTCAACTCTTCCATCCATATATCCCTGTCTTTCTACAAAACCTGTCTTTCTACATTTCACCTGTCATTGCCAAAGCATTTCCTTCTGATCTGACTTTATAATGCTAATCATATGTTGACAGTCTAACTACAGTATTACAGAAACTGATGGAGATGACATACTACATGACATACTGACTTGCATTTAGCACTAATTAAGGTGTGAATAAGTAACTGACATACTGTGGGCTGACAGGTATAGTGACATTCAGTACAGCAGTAACCACAGTGACAGACATTGTGACACACCACCGGTGTCCTACCTACCTGAACATAGTCTCTGCCTCAACTTCCCCAAACCACACCTTGAGGTTGGCAGTGAAATTCTCCCCAGACAACTCCAGCAGAGCGACGTCCCCGCCACCGTTGAGCTGCAAGTAGAACTAGTAGACCAACAGTTGGTAACACGTGCCTTCCAGTCACTATACTCCATTAAACAAGGTTTCTTCTCCCCAAACAGAATGTAGAAAACAACTTCCTCAACCCAACTTTTGATAACTTTTAGTTGACCAAGATCGCCATTCTGATTTGCCATTCTCGTTCGCAGTGAACACATGCGTGAGACATTGTGAAATCACTGGAGACCACACAAACAACATGTGCCTAGAACAACCTCATATGCAATACCCACCAGCAGACTGTGGACAATGGGTACAGGTGTGACACAAGGTCTGAAGAGGATAGGTAAAATAAGGTGTAGCAATACCCACAAATAGACTGTGGACAATGGGTAGAGGTGTGACACAAGACCTGAAGAGGATAGATAAGATAAGGACTAGCAATACCCACCAGCAGACTGTGCACAATGGGTAGAGGTGTGACACAAGACCTGAAGAGGATAGATAAGATAAGATGTAGCAATACCTACCAGCAAACTGTGGACAATGGGTACAGGTGTGACACAGGTGTGGGCGGGACCCATCGCCTCAAAGAACGTGTACTCTGCCTTGTCAGTGCTGATGATGGTCCATGATGCACCATCATTGATCATGTCTTTGTTCGGTTCCTTCGTACACGGCGTTGCCTTCAAATACACAGCATATATTTAACAGACATGGATAAAAAGTCCTCCCTCAATTTTTGTCTTGTCTTGTTTTAGAATCATTTAGTGAAAAATCAAACCTTACGACATACCAGCTTGTCTGTGCAAATGGGTTATTTAGTTTCTATGAAATTTGGCAAAAAGGGCAAAAGTGGTCCAGCTGTATGTACTATGTATGACATAAGGATGTTCACACATTCACAAGTTACCTGACCTAACGATCAAAGTAATTTTTTTTTAATGATTTTAACAAAAGTACCCACTCTTTTATTGCACTGACTGTACGTATTACTTGAACTATTCACGCACTATAGATATGAACTTTAATGAACTAGATTCGTGGTGGGATAAATGAAATGACGAAGGAGAAATGCTTCTTCATATTGGAGCTGTAGTAGAGCAGAAATCAGTAATGTTTGTGCCATGTCTGTTGAAACAAAACGACGTCACTCTTACTGAAGAAACGACAGCACAGTGTTGAGACTGACAAACCAGTGAACAAGTCTGACCTGGAACTGGATGATCTTCTCCTGTGACAGACACAGGTAATGATGCTCCGTGTCCTTCAAGTAGAAGGCACACTTGTGTAGCTGGGACACGGGCTCATCGGCGTCCAGCAGCACAGCCTGCTTGTCTACCTTACGGATGATCTGACAACATATCAGCAGTGATTGACATACACAATATAAATAAAGGTAACGTAAACTGTGCAGTATCTGGTCTAAACTCCACCCCAGCAGATCTGTTTAGTCCATCACCTACTCGCAGTATGTTTGACACTGAATTCATTTCTAAGGTGGAAACATGCTGGTCTACACATTATCACAAGATTTATAATCACATCCTATCATTACAACATAATACTAATGAATATTTAATCCTAACATCTTTATTATATATTTTGCATCATTTAAAAACTTGGCATAATTTAGAGCATTGTCAGGATTTTGCCTTTGGATCACATATCAAACAACACAGTTATTCAAACAATGCAAACGGAGTCAATTTAACATAGGAAGTAACACAATTAGAAAATATTAACAACAGATTCAACAAGCTGGCTGAATCTGATTTTGATAACATGGTTAAGTTATTTATTATGTTATTATGTTTTTTATTAATTTGTTCCCAGGGCACAGCCGACAGATGGGAGTTGTGGTCCGCCTGGAATGTAATGGGTTTCCAGCAGTCGTCTGTCACAGAAGCAGACTGAAGAAAGGAATAGATAATGAGAATGTTTCACAGAGAACCGTCCCCCGCCACATCTCCCCTGATCACTGTCCAGTCAATGCCTGTCATAGTGCTCGTGATAGTGTAACGTCAGAATGTAGTGGACATAACCATCTCTCAATGTGTACCTCACCCACCCCACCCCGCTCCCGAACTGACCACTGGTCACTCACCAGTCGGGGCAGTGCCATGCCCGTAACAGTACACACAAGTTTGACTGTAGCCCCATAGTGGATGTAGCCGTCTCTCACTGTGAACTCTTCTGATTCACTCTCATCATCGTCTACTGCAACACAACATTACTGGATATCAGCATGTAAGTTGTACAAGACTATATATGACATTTTTATTAAAGTAAATTGAGTTACCATTCTGAGTGTTACTGCTTTCGTAACCCTCTTGGTTAGTTCTTCTGAGTCAGACTGAATTGTTCTCAGGTGTTGTCACATGACAGCAGTTTCATGAAGATTACAGAACCTTCCCACAAAACTTCCTGGAACTGCTTTCATGTGAACAGATTGTGTATCTTAAGGGTTCATAAAGGTTTGTTTGGTTGCAGGGGCACTATTTTTTCAAGGTAGGTAGACAAGAATATACACGATACAATTTATCATATACCTGATACAATTTTTATACAACCTCATAATTTCATAATTCATATCACCTATGCCAGTATGACATGTAACCACAGATTAATCCACATTTAGAATTTGATAATTTCTTTGCTTGCCCAGAAAATCTACTTTGCACAGCACAGTGCATACTTGATCAGACCATGCTCCACTCTGCAGCTGGTTCATTACACTGGTGGCAACAGAGACAAACACCTGTTCATTGCACTCATACTGTTTACCAACAACGTACAAGTCATGTACACATATGTATAATGAATTCTCCCTACTCACACAAATGTATTGTGAATGCTCCCCACTGGAGCGAGCTGGCATGGAAGTTGCCATTCTCCACATGCAGGTAGCGCGTGCTGACTGTCTGTGACCGCAGACGGTTGAACAGCGCCACCTTTGTGCCCGATGCAATGCACACTGTCAATAGAATGCGCTCAGCCTTAGCAAGTCACAAAGGTATGCACAATCAAAAATGAAACTACAGAATTTTAGACGAAACATTGACGTGATGAGCGAAAATAATAATAACTATTATTACCAACAACAGAAGTTGTAAATGATTTGCTATGTTATTATTAAAACTCCATCTTCAACTGATTTAGCCTATTGCCAATCCGGTTCATTGATGTCCAAATATGTAATATGTGAATATTAGTTTTTATGTAACATCCGCAGCCGATTTAATAAACAATCACATTTTTGTTCAAATCATTGAAAGAATTGACTTTAGTCGTTAGATTTAGGAAGGCTCAAAATAGTGGATATCCAAAATGGTAAACACTTCCATTTTGGAAGGCTCAAAATGGTAAACACTTCCATCCTCTCGCTGATCACATGACAATGTTACAAATTTTCACAGAGGGTGAAATTCGTTAGTTTTCAGCGTTTCCATGTTCACTTCACTTAATGTTTGATCATCAAGCATTAAGTAATTTAATAGTTTGATGATTTCACAAAAACTACATATAAAAGTTGCACAAAGGATCTAGCATGTTGCAGTGGATATTAAGTAGGTTTTATTTTTCACAAAAAGAATTTGAACTGACACTACAAAAAAAAAAATTTACTGAGGAGGGAATTTTAATGGATTCAAGCACAATTTTATAGAAGCTCAAGTGGAATCATTTTATTTGTTACAAGATCAGATTGAATTAATTTACTTGGAATGAGTTTTGCTTTATTCTACTTATATATGAAAACAGTGAAGAAATCTCAGCCACTCACAGTCAGCATTCTTCAATGACTGTTTCTTTTTTGATGGCTTAGAGATGACTTTGATGCGATTGCTGTGGAAGAGGCCGACACTCTGTCCATTGCCGTAGAAGACCTTCACGGACAGCAGGAAATGCTTGCGCTTGTCTGAGTCTGATATGTACAACGTCTTAGCAGCACAGTAGTTCTGTGGAAGGCACACAACAAACCATCACAAATATGCCGTGTAAAATCGTAAAACTGTTTCCTATTCTACAAGAAAACAATGCTTTATGGTATTTGTCATCTTAGTTGTATACTCTTGTTCTAAGATGGAAAACAACCCATGTTTTGTATCAACCCATAAGTGTGACAGTCTGACAATAATTCAAGTTGTTTAAAATGGATAACCTGAAGTGGCCATAATATTAGCAATACTAAAGTATGTTACAGCACCAACTGGTCTGTTCAAAGTGCTTTACAACAGTTTGTTTTCACAATATATGTTCACAATTCATTGGGGCATGCAGTTTCGAAAAGGTGTGCTGTTTTAAATGATACAGTGGTGTTACACTGTCTGACAGACTGAGGGAGACTGTTTCCTAGCACTGCTGCGTCTTACAGAAAGCATGGCCTGTAAATATTTTGAGGTGAGCAGTGGGCACAGCCAAATAACTGCAGAATTTGATTGTAGGGAGCGTGGGAGTTGATAGTCAATGAATAGTTCTCACATGTAGGGTGGTGTAAGACCATGGAATGCTTTTAAAGTGATGAGAGGATTATCGAATTTGATTATTTCTGTATGCAAACTTACTAACTAGGGAAGATGGACATACCTTTCCCTCTAGGTTCAGCTGCACCATCTCCTGCTCGGAGCTGCCAATGCCCATGAAGGAGCAGACCTGGCTTTCCTCCTCTGTCCCTCCCTCACTCTCCATCTCTTCCTTTTTCCGCTTCCAGCCGCTCCCAAACAGGTAGATACACGGTGGAGGACAGAAGAACCTGCAAAAAGGGTGAGGGTTTGTCTTAAAATGTCAACATAAAAAATAATTTTTTGGTTGATATGAAATAAGTTAAAATATGTTAAATCTGTAAACTAAATAAATAAATGGTCAATTAAAACGTAACTGCTGCTGTCCACAATAGTGATATAAATTATAATTCTTACTGTCCAGTTATAAATGGTAGCATTCTGATCAAATTTAGGGTTGTATTAGAGTAAGTAAATCTGGGTAAAGAGTAAGTAAATCTGGGTAATTCAGTAAAAGCAAATACAACAGTTGTGGTGTTTTTAAAAATATATACACCAGATGAAAAGTGAAAATGTTTAACATATTTTTTATTCAAACTAAAATCATAAAATATGTGTATGTACAACATTACAGTCTGACACTGATCTGTTTTTCTTTATTTTATCATTATTTTATTACAAATATGGTTTGTTAGTTCAAGTCATTTTGATGCAATATTAGAAATGTGCTCTAAGTTGAAAATAAAACACAGTATTTGGTTTGTGCCAGGTGCTGTTCTGATGACTGCATTCAAAGTTAGCTGCATTCATGATTGATTGATTGTTTGATTGAATGTATTCAATACAATTCTATACATGGATAACAGTAAAACAGTGTCATAACATTATACAAAATTACACAGAGGGTGATACATAAAACCTCACAAGATACACTTATTTCCAAAGTGGTCCTCAACAATTATTGGTAGATATATTCCTTCCTTACAACAATTGTAGTGTTCTTTCGTGAGTTATTTAAAAGATTCAATTAACAAAAATAATGTATTTTAGAACTTTCCATGGCTTGAAAAGATAAGGTTCCACGACACTATGGGTTTTAAAAAATGGGATCTTACAAAAAATTGTGATCCAAAGATCTGTCTCAATACCTAAGTAAAAAATGTGGTTCTTTGTTCAGTCTAAGCAGCTGTAAACTCTTGTGATTCACCTGTTAGATGGCACCACCAAATGTTTTGTTACATGCAAATTACAAAATGCACTTGTGTAGTGACAAATTTAATTTAGATTTATATTGAAATTGTTGGTAAGCATGGACCAGCTGGCTGCTTCACTTGACTTGGGCCTAGATGCAATTTCATGAAGTTACATCCATGAGATTTGACAATATTTTTTTTTAAACCAGTGTACTGGCTGGAATAACATCAACCACACATACAGCAGTTGACATAGGATGTTTCTTATCAATGGCAGACAAGCATATTGCCATAATGCCTATGTTCTCTGCAGGGTTGTTTGATTTAAATCATTTGATTTAAATCACTCCAAAAAAATCACTGATTTATGATTTTTTTTTTTTTTTACTTGACTGATTTTTTTATTGCTGATTTATATGAATTTAGCACAAATAATTGTTTACAAGCATCGAGATCAACAAAGTTTTGTGTATTTTTTAATACAAAAGCACAAAGTGTGCACACTTGTATAGCTGTATTGACACCAGATAGCCTGATAGTCAAATATTTTATGACATTGTGTATACCAGATTAAAAAAAAAAAAAAAAAAAACCTGATTTAAAACAAAAAATCCGATTTTTTTGATTTAAAAAAATAAAGATTTTTTCAACCCTGGTTCTCTGCACCATTTCATGCAACTTCACGCTCTTTCCACATTCTTACCAACAACAATGGTGGCGCTGTACATAGGTGCTGTGTGAATTTACTTTTAATAACAAACTGCAGTTATGACTGTTGAGCAAAACATGTGAAGCACATAAAGTTAATTATGGCCCACCTCTTCTCATTGCCGTACGACTTCTGTGCAACTTTGGCATGTAGAATGACAAGGACCTGGTCAGCTCTGTCCCGCAAGTAGTTACTCATGGCTTCCCTGCAAAGAGTCAACTCTGGTCAGTAACTCACATGCCGCCAGGACATCAACAAAACTAGCAAAGAGCAATATAGTGGGCTCTCACCATAACGACTCCCGGTGTAAGGAACATGCTCTTAAAAGGAACTTTGAAATCCATGTTCTGGCCTGCACTGTTGTATGTACCTCTGGATAGAAGGAAAATATTACTGAACATATGAACAGTTTGACCAAGTCCCAATATGTGCTTTATACTGATACAGTTAGTCCACCACACCTGGTGAATAACTTGGACTATCAGAATACAGAAGACTAATTATACAATTTTTTTTCAAAGCTCCTACTTCTTAAAAAAGCTTTCAAAATTCAGGATTTAATTATCTGATATTAAGAAGGTGTCCCCACAGACAACACCCAGAGTTTTAACAACACCATGGCCTTCCAGTTTAGTATCAATTTAAAGATCTGTAAACCAAATAAATGTTGTTTTCTTACCTGGTTAATCTCTGGTCTTTGTACTGACTGCAAACAGAAAACTTGATTATTAGGACGACAAAGTCAAATATGACACATGGGTAACTTTGTGACAGTCCAAGCCTATGATCACATACAACAGTGTTGTTTGGCATTAACTGCATGGTACACCAAACTGTTGTGTGTATGTATTCTAGTGTTGTATACTGTATGGCAGTATGCTAGTGTGCTGCTATTTTTATACTGTTTTCAAACCGGTATTTTTTATTCAGTTGAACTGGCATTTTATACAGTACACTACATCTTCTATTAACAATCCTTAACGTTTCCAAATCCACGTAAAAGTCACCAAACTTGAACAACAAGATAAAGCATTCGACACATCATGACGCGCACACTTTGTGAAGTGTACATGTCCGAAAGAGCAAATTGTATAAGCCCAGTCCACCATGTGGCGCCACTGTTAGATCCACATGAATGCGTTTTTTCACTAAAAATAAATTTATTTCTACCATCCATGCTGTTTCATTAATAAATATAATTAATTGAATAGGCTAGACAATTTTAAGACAATGGAAATGATAGTGTTTCACAATGAAATGAATGCAGCAAGTTATTGATTGGTCTACAGGTGTAGTCTATCTATTACGATAATATCATCTGCTAGCATCTTCGTGTATGAACAGTAAAATAAATGTTAACACAAGGAAAGTCTTACCACAGCCTTTCACTGAATACTGTATAGAGCCATATGCTACACAACACTAGTGTATACTATGGCTTTCAACAAAGGGCGCAGAAGAACAGAGGAGTGACATTCTCACCTAACAACTATACAAATTATACAAATCTCACTAGAATATTGGATTTAGTCAGCAAAACCAAAAATGTGTATGTTACAAATATAAAGTTGTGATTTTAAAGATGAGATGTGACAATTTTTAAATATGTTCTTTAAGCTGTATTTTAATTGTCAATATTTTGACAATATGATAAATTATACTGATTCATGGTATGAATTTTATGTGTTACAATGATGGCAAATATTAAATCTGAATATTAAATCATGCAAACAACACCTATTTACAATTGGCTAGAAGTATAGGTCAACTTAGCTGCCACACAATAATGTCAGTTCAAATAACTCCACCCTACAGATACTTTATATGTAATCTGTAATTTACACATTAATTGATTAATCAGACAAATAGTAGACTGCACCCTTTTAACAGTGACCATGTATATGCAACATTTAAAGGTGCCTCCTGCCACAACTATATAATTACCCCCAGCACGATTATGATCTGACAACGTTAGACACTACAGTTATCATGTCACCAATTTGTAATAACATGGGTGATAACTTTGACCACACCTACATTCAAGATGTAACAAGAATGCCATCCAAGGCAAAGGTCCAGATGGCAAGTGGACAAGGAAGCCATTGGCTTAACGAGAGTCCAACATTTTTAATCTATGTGTAATCCGCCCTCCTGAGATATGTCAACCTTGTTTTTAAACATATATTCACATTGCTAGCAGTTACACAATCTATAGATAATTTGTTCCATTCATTGATTGTCCTCTGTGAGAACGAGTACTTCCTGATATCCAATCTAAACTGATCCTTTACTAATGTTACCTCATGTCCTCTAGTTCTACTATCTTTCTTAAGTGAGAAAAACATATTTCTACCAATATTTTCATACCCATTTTTTAATATCTTAAAAACTTCAATTTGATCTTCTCTCTCATTTTCTCTAGGGTTGTTATACCACATTCTTTCAGTCATTCTTCGTAACTAAGGTCTCTCAGTTCTGGAATCATTTAATTGCTCTCCTTTGTATTCTTTCTAGCTTTGCTAAGTATTTTCTCATATCTTTACATTTACTTTTGTGGAAGTTTTTCCTGTATTTTTTAATTTGTACTTTCTGATTTTACTTTGACGTCAAAATATATTTGATCATGATCACTGTTACCCAATGGCTCATGTATTTTGACATTGTCCACTAATTCATTTTGTGAAGACAGAACTATATCTAATACATTCTCTCTCCTGGTTGGTTCTAGCATGTGTTTAGTAAAGAAGCTACCCTGAATTAAAAGTAGAAACTGTTGCTCCTCACCCTCTGTATTCTAGAGATTCCCATTGTATGTGTCTGTGGTTAGAATCTCCCATTATGATACACTCCCCTTTACTCACTTCCTTTATAACGTTTTGTATTATTGTGTTATCCTCTTCGTTTATGTTTGGACTTCGGTAAACTAATCCAATAGTTAATGTTGAATTTCCTGTAACTTTATTGCACCAAACAGCTTCATCACAATTTGCTTCCCTTTCTAATTACATTTTGTAAGCCTGAATAGAATCTTTAATATATAAAATAACTCCCCCTCCCGTTCTTCCTATTCGATCTCTCCTAAACATTATGTATCCTGTCAGTCCTAATTCAGCATCTGATATGTCTTTGTTGGCCCATGATTCATTTATACCAATTATGTGAGGGTCAGTATCTTCTACCATAATGTTTAATTCGGTTTTCTTATATACTATGCTCCTTGCATTTATAACCAGCTTCAGAAATGTTTTCTGGACATTTTGTTACTGGTTTGTGTGTTCTAGTGGCCTCTTGTCCTGTTTGAGGCACCTCAAAGTAACCCCCTGCACTTCTAGTTTAAACAATGTTCGCTACCAAATATATTTTTTATGCTTCCCATGCCACTGTCGACTGCTGCTGAGAGTTCATCAGCAAACACTGCTGCACCCTTTCTACTGTCTTTCCTAACTATGGCAGTTGTACTCTCCTTCAGACTGTGTTGTTAGTCTCTACGTGTACAAAAATAGATCCTTCCTTGCCCAGACCCACGCTTTTTTTCACCCTCTCTGTGATAGCCTCTATTTTTGCCCCTGGAAAGCAAACCACCACGTCGTCCCCTTTGTTTAGTGCTCTGTCAGTCTTCCTGACTATATTCAGTGGCATATCTAGGATCTCACAAAGGGGGAGACCAAAGGGAGGCAAGTTTAGTCACCCATTAGCTTACCAGGATGCTGTGTAGTGGCACAACAGGTTACATATCAAAAATAAAAAAGTTAAGCCAAAGGGAAGCCATGGCCCAATGTCCCCCCCTAAATATACCATTGCCTACACTGTCACAAAGTACAAATTGTCACACCTGTGCTCAGTACAGTGTCATGTCACAAACATATCACATTCAGATAAGCTGCAGCCACTAAGACATGGATGGAATAAACCCCTTTTGGTTTCTTGATTACCTGGGAAAGTTGGAATGTAGGAATCGACAGCTGTTGAGTCCCAGGTGGGCATATCCCACCGACATCCCCTGCTCCTTGAAAAAACTGTTGCCATGGCAATGACACATGTCGGTGTTGCCACAACAACATGGTTCGGTCACCATGAAATTGTCATCAGAGTTGTTGAAAATGTCTAGTTTTTGGGTGACAGAGACAGGGGTCAAGACTGACCCTGCTGCATCCCAGTTGGCATCGCTGTTGCCTAGCAACATGGCCATGTGGGGTCCCACACTTCCAGTTGGTCCATTGACGTTTAATCCGGCCATCACTGCTGGTTATCTGCTGGGCCAGCCCACATTCTCAAGGCTAGGTAAGAGTGAGTAAGTAAGCCAGTGACTCGCTGATGCATGTCAAAGAGATTTTCCCACGCTGTCATGTCTGGAGGCAAGATTGAGTGAATAATCACGGTTGGGCACCGGGCCAAAGAAACAGGGCAGAATTCAGTGAACCGCTTCCGTTAGTGCAGGGCTGAGCTGTGTCAAGTAGATATATGATGAGTTGTAATCCTAGAGCATAGATCATTGCTCTAAACAACACCAGTGCAATATGACACTGTCTTCTTCGGAGACAGAAAGATATACAATAGCAGCTGATACAACAGTATCTCCGCTCACACGCAACTCAATCAGATGTGGTTCTTCTATCAGTTGTCACAAGCTAACAGTCACACGGTGTTCCAGTCACATCAGGTTTTGCATTCACCTAGCATTTTGTACATGATGTAGATTTTCTATAATTCCAGTCCACGTACATTCCGGGATTTGAAGCTGTTCCAAGAGACCGGAGAGTGAACGTTCTCCAATCTGTGTCAGATCTCCTTCATATCACACTGATGTCAACTCTGCACCATAATGATACTGCCACTCCAACTTACAGACAGACTTCCAAAAACTGTCTTGCTGGTTCAACTCAGAGATGTCCAACTTCACGTTCGAGACATACTGCTGCAGAAGTCTGCCGACTTCAACAAGTGAAAGCTACGTCCGACTCCGACAAAAGTCAACTGCAACCTCCCCTGCCGATACAACAACTAACAAAACCAGATTCCCACGGCTTAAATATATATATATATATAAATAAAACCACAAGTGCTGCTGGCCAATCAGATAAAAGAAAGTGGTGGCATTATTGTAGCCGCACACCGTGAACAGAGAGCACGTCACACTAGAAAGAACAATAACTTGAGATCACGGGTTATTAAACTTGGCTGCACCCTGTGTGCCACACCTGTCAGTCACCGCATACTTAGTCTCAATTCGTCACCGTGATGCAACTGTCACGCAACCACCTTGACTGAAAATTAAAGCTACTGAGAAAGTTAGCGGAACAACGACAATAAATCGATCGGCATTGCCATCAAGTCTTTCTTCTGTCAAACAATCTCATGACATACAAACAATAACATTGCCCCATAAAAGAAATAAGCCTATCCATGGCAGTGTCTTTTAAATTACGGTGCCTCCTCCTTTCATGCAACGCACCCATTCAATATTGTGCTGTTTAATTAAGAAACGCAAGGAGATGGATCATTTTGACGGAGGAGGAAATTAGTTCTAGACAAAAGAAGAAGCAAATTTGTTATGGTACTCCACAGCAAAGGGAGCAATTCTCTCATGCCTGAGCGCTCAACAAAAGCAATCAAGGAAGTTTATTTATCCCTGGAACCTTGTGCACCCTTTGATCTACACAAAGTCAAATATATTTGGTTCTTATTGCCCACACTTCCACCACTGAACAGTACTTGAAAGAACTTGGCTTTTACTGCCATGGTAATAAATGGATTTGACAATATGTCCCTGCTATTCCACACAGTTATTGCAGGTGTTTTCATTGTGTTTGTGCTGGCTACTATGAAAAATCATGCACCATTGTTATCTTGCATGCCAAAATGTGTGAATGTGTGAAACCATATTATACACATACACGTTTTATTTATTTTTAGGCAGTAACAGGTGAAGATTAAATTTTTTTGATTACAAATATAAGTCTCTGCAATATAGCTTCTGGTGTTTAAAAATTAGTCCAGGGAGTTCCAGCTGCCTCTTTAAATCAACTAATCAGGAGATAGATAGATAGACAAAACATTGGGTTTTAAATCTAAAATTTTTATGGTTTTGGTATATTTATATACCTGACTATGCAAATGTATTTACATAATTTTTTTAATAAATGAAATCAATAATAACTATATTTTATTCGAAATGGAGCTCCATATCCAAATTTGTTAATGGCCCTTCACAGCACAGTAAAAATTACTAACATAGTCTAGAATTGTTAAATAAACAAATAAATATACTAAAATACTAATAATACTGGAATTCCAATAATTATTATTATTTAAACTAAAATAGTAATATAAATAACATAGATATAAAAAAGTTATGTTCATGCTGATTCTCTACAATTTATCAATTCAGAGTTGAGTCTGAGCAAACACTGGTAATCCAATTTAACCCCCTCAAATCTATCAGGTGCATCAGTTCTTCTAATGTAAGACAATTAGTTACAACACACAAACACAGGGTCACCAAAATGTTTCTTCTAATTTTCACCATATAAATTTGCACTGAATTTAAAAAAATACTAATAAAACTTTTAATAACGGACTCCACAAAGCATATGGTGGGCCACCATTATCTAAATGCATTGAATTTTACAACGGTCTCTGTGTCAAAACATATGACTGGCACATGTTATCTAATCTACCATCACCCCTCCCAGCCTGCTGTCATGTCTAAATTAATATGACGCACATGTTGATCTGCTCGTTTATCAATTATACATCACAATTGTTGGTGTAATTGGACAGACATATCTAATGAAATCATTGTAGATATCTCAACTAATAAACAGATGTTTTTAGGTCTTCATAAAGGTGAAGACAACAAAAAGAAATGCAACAGAACACACACAAACCGTAGCATATTATCCAGCATGTTGTTTAACAATCTGTCCATGCCTGGTGACTAAGTAATAACAGGAATTCAAAATAAAAATTATAAAGATATCCTATTCTAACAACCCGTCAATTGTCAAGTAACATGTAAACACACATTTCCTGGGGATAGACCAGAGTTTGTTTTGTAGACTGGCAATGATGACCAATATAACGTGCAGCATTCTCCACAACTAAAAGTTATAAAATGATACAAAAATACTATTTAGTTACCTCACCAAGCCACTGGGTGAAACTGAAGTTTTACCTTGGTTTTCCTTGATTTATAATACAATCTTTTTTATAATCAAAGAAATAAGATTCACAGCTGTTCAGTTAATTTACAAAGCACATGTTTAATAGCCAGGATTGAGTATAAATATTACATTGTGCCTCAGGTCATGATTAACCTATATTGTATGCAATCACACAAGAAGAGAGATTTTCCCAATAATCTGATTTGACACACACATTTAGGATTAAAACCAAGGGTTTGCTGGTTTGCTTCCTGTTCAAACTGGCTACTGTGGTTAGCTATGGTACCATACAATAGGTGGCACCACCATAGCTGGCAGCTTCACTAATTATAATGGTAGATCATGCATGCAGGTCAAGGGACAACGTAACGGCATCAAACAGTATACACACACATGCGCATGCGCACACACATGCATCCACACACACAATTAGTTAATCATGCGAAACTGTCTAAACTTAGAAAATGCAATTTTACTACAACTTTGTCAAATATCATGTGAGGTCATCTAATGGGTAAAAGTGAATTAATCAATTTAAACAAAACCTTAGAGCCAGAAGTACCCACCCCTTGTGCAGAGGGTCACAGCTGAGTGCCCCACAGTCCCTGATGTGTCCATTGAGGGGTGACATTGGGGGCATGCCCATGTGATTAAGTGGTATGTCCAGTGTGGTTCGGTCACTCCTCATACTGACCAGTTCGCCATTGCTAACACTGTTGCCATAGTGATCGTGGGCAGTATTGTACACGTCATGGCAATGGTTCAGGCTGTGACCATTCAGTTCATCTACAAAACACAGTTTAATTTTTTTTAATTACTTTTAAACTGATACACTTTATCTAATCTAATCATTTCACCTGCTGTTACGAAAAAATTAATGTGAAGCTTATAATCTAAAATAACAGCCAATAATGGAATCAGTTCACAAAAGATTGCATGGTCTGACTTTATATTTCATCACGTTTTATACTGCTGGTGTAATAGAGCGAGATATCTAATGAAAGTATTGCAGAGATCTTGTCTATTAAACAGATGTTTTGAAACTTTTAACGGTAAATGCAACCTGTACTAGAATCTGATTACACAGTGGTGTATTTATCCAAAGAATGGTCTCACGATGAGGCAACTAAGTGTAAGTAATAAAAGAAATCAAATATGATAAAGCTGTTTATGATTAGTTGTCACAAGATACACTGTTTGGAACAGTGCCGAGCAAATGCAATTGCAGTCGCATTTATTGTATCATAATTATAACGATAACATTTTTGTTTAATGTTAACTAAAAGTACACATTTTTTAATCACTAACCTGATTAAGATTTACATCTTAATCAGGTTAATGATTAAATAAAACATTTAGAGAGCCAGCTTTGCTCTCAGATTTTTAGGGCCCGGAGACTTGCAAACAAGAAACTGGAAATTCATAATTTCTAAACAGTGCAAAGTAGTATCAAATTCATTCATTATTTGCTTGGGTGCTACCTGTGTTCTCATGTACAAAGCAACAGTGTTGGCTGGGCAGAATAAAATTTGTGATTAGTTTTCTGTATATAATTGTTTATTTTAGAAATTTAGTGTACATAGCGCTAACATTACAATTTACATTATATGTACACAATATTTTTATTTCCACATATCTGATTATTTTGCAGAAACAAACTTATAGGCGGTGGTGGGAAATGATTTCTTCTAGCTATGCACGTTACGTTTCAAGATTCATAAATCAAGCAGCTTCATCAAATGCCAACAGAAAATGTGGCTGTGAGCTATCCAGTAATATCAACTGTTAAATTAACACTTAATTGAGACTTAATTGGTCAAATAAATTAACCCCTGTCGGTAAAAAGTTTATTAATTAAATTAATTGAGTTAGTTAAATTAACAATTGTGTGTATAAACAAATGCATATATATATATATATATATATATATATATATATATATATATATATATATATATATATATATATATATATGTATATATATTATGCTGAAATACATAATGTATTGTTTTATATATTTTTTTAACCCCAGGACTGGAAAACTTCTAACTGTGGTAGGTACATTTCAGGGTTCATTTAATACTTATGACAGATACTAGAGACATACCTGCACAGTTGTTTGCAGCACCCATGTGCACCCCAGTTAAGTGGCATTTGTCACCATAGTCCTGTGTGTCTTTATGTGCCCTATCGTCCTCATCGCTTGGGTTTGTCACCATAACCCCGTTTTGCTTTGTGTAAGCGCCATGTGGCTCGCTACTTAGATCCAGAGGGTTGTTAGTGTCACTGTATGCAGGCTGTGCCATGTCACACTTCAAACAGACATGGTCACAACCACTGGTGGCTCCACCTATGCCATGCGGAGGGTGACGGTCGTCAGCGACCAGGTCCTCACATCCATATTCACGCTTGCATGGATGTAGATTCAAGTGACAGTCATTGTTGTTCAACTTGAACAGAGCGGTCTCATGTCCATCGAAGCTCGCATCAATTTTGTAAGAAAATCCTCCCTGCAAATAAAGACGTGCGTTTAATTAAACACGAGCATTTGTGCCATTTTTAAAACCAAATAAAATCACAAATGAAGCAGGAGGATAGTATAACATGCGGTTCCCTCCTCGCAAACAAGAAATAAAACATTTGCGAAAATGTTCACAAAGTTACATAACAAAACAAACAAAATAAAGATTTTCTTTTAATCCCAACTGTAAAGCCTGTTTGCCACACCATGTTGTTGCTCTGGTGAGCAGAAGAACCAAGCCATCCCAGCTCCTATTGAAGGCAGGCTTCAAATGCAAGTCGGCGCATTTAAATGCAAATGTTTGAAATAACTCAAATGCAAATGCACTCATATATGATTGCATTTAAATGCAAATGTTTTTAATGATTCAAACGAAAAGGCAAGGGTTTGAAGTTATTCTAATGCAAATGTTTGAGATGATTCAAATGCAAATGCAAGTGTCTCAAATGATTGTTGAAAAATGCATACCAGTTTACATAAACTTCATTAAATATAGTTACATAAAACAGATGCTTTATTACTAAATAACAGGCATGGGTCAATTCCATTCCAGAATTGGAATTGACCCTCAATTCCAATTCCGGAGCGGGAATTGACTTTAGAAAGTTAGTTTGAATTGGAATTTATTGTTTTTGGAATTGGAATTGATTTTGTTGGAATTACTGACTCGATACTGTTAAACTTTACCCCTTAAATTTACTATTCAAATCATATTTGTCTGCTATTAGTACGTCATCTTGAATCTAGTAACAGCCTGGAAGTTGTCAACATTACAGCATACTGAGCATAGACACTGTCTACTCTGTTATTGAAACATTGCAAACAAGAACAATATAATCAAGCAATTGCATCAAAAACAAATACTAAGTTACTGTAACAGACAGTAAAACCAAAGTCAGACCAGGATTTTAAAAGCTGGAATTGGAATTGATAATTTGGAATTGATTTTTTGGAATTTACTAGAATTGGAATTGACAAAACGGAATTAACCCCATGCCTGCTAAATAATGTTTCAGTAATCAATCAAAATGATTACACTCAAAGGACATGCAAGATATTTAATTAGGGAAACCTTGGATAAACAATGGAATTATTCAAGTGGGGGAGGCTTCTTTCCCCCATAAAGGGAATGAGCAGGCAGCTGCCCTTAATTGCCCAATTTCTGTAAATAAACCTTGTCCTTTCAGAAAGACAATGAGATAAGGTCTGAATGGTCTGGCATATTTGTTTAGTAAGAAATACTTGGGCTTTACTGTCTGTAGCAGAAACTTAGTGCTTGGTGGGAAGAGAATAGTGACATGATTACTCAAATGAAATACAAACAATAGTTAACATATAATGTCATTCACTGACAAAACTGTGTTATGTGTATGGTGTTGTATGTTGTTGTATGGTGTTGTATGGTGTTGTATGGTGTTGTATGGCTAAGTCTTAGCGATAACGTCTGCTTGAGAATGATAAGTTTCTGGGTGAGAATAATTG
Source organism: Lamellibrachia columna (assembly GCA_963662155.1). Classification (NCBI taxonomy): domain Eukaryota; kingdom Metazoa; phylum Annelida; class Polychaeta; order Sabellida; family Siboglinidae; genus Lamellibrachia; species Lamellibrachia columna. The sequence continues at coordinate 17,010,792 of OY759271.1, read as the reverse complement.
AATTTCAAAAAAGATAATCATGGCTTCTGCGAATCTGTCTAAAGTAAACATTTGGGGCTGGCAACTTGATGCCAAATGAGAAATTTGCATTGAAGGCATTAAATGTTTTGATTCAAATGCAAATGTTTCATAATCAAGTGCAAAAGCAAATTTTTTTATAAATCAAATACAAATGTTTTTTTTAAGCCAAATGCAAATGGTTTAATGAAATGCAAATGTTTTCAATTCAAATGCTAATGTTTTGATTAAAAATGCATTTAAATGCAAACGAAAATCCGACATTTTCAAATGCAAATGCATTTGAACCCAAGCCTGTCTGGTGGTGTCCGAAACATTGTACTGAGTATACTTCATAGATGTAATTAAAAGAAAATCTGTACTATATAAAATAAAACAGTCACAGACATTAAATAAATACAACATAACATATCTTGTTTGTTGCCTGTGTTATTATCCTGAAGGTGGCAGTGAAACATAGACTAATCAGTCTGCCCTTTGGCACTCCACAAAGTAACTTTCAATTATCCAAGAACAAGCAGCGTCCACAAGCCTCAGACTGGCAGGAGTAAGTAATGAAATGTCAACAGCTAATCCACAGGCAGCATGGGACATAATCACCCAGCAATACCTGCAGCCTATCAGCAGGGCATCAAACACAGGCATTAAACACAGCATTTGTTGGCAAACAGCATCAGTCACCAGAACTTGCCTGTCACCAGGATGACCACACCCAAACACTTGCCGTGAGTAGATTCAGACCAGCCACATTTGTTTTGTTGAAATCCGTATTTTTTATCTGAAATTCTGTATAAAGTTGTACTGTCTGTCGTACAAATCTGTATAACATTTTTCATTGGTTAATTGGCCTATAAGATTCCTATTCCGATCAAGTGTCACCATTTACCAGGCTACAAAATGTCCCTACATCAAAGGAAATCCACTAGGTTTCACAGGAAATCTGTCTGGCATCAAAAGTATTTGTGCTTCGAGTACTAATTTTTTTTATTAAGCTTGTCATTTTATATTATTATTGTGTGCTGAACATTAGTCTAGAAAATATATACTTTATCACAATTTTTCCATTTGAAACAAATCTGTATATACATCCCACTGTGCCAAAACAAAGTCACAACAGAACTCAGTGTATCTGTTTCGCAGTGACGTGTGATTAGCATGAGGCTCGGAGTACCACCAGCCAGGTAACCTTCAGATCAGACAGGCCGCCTCGAAGATGTAAACTGTGCATAGAAATGATGGAGGAATTTGCATATATAAACAAATCACTGTTTTGCCTACGTAAACTTTAACCTCAGACACGCTGCAGAAATCTCTCTGTTCAGACCACACACTCTCACTAGACTATCCATCTATGTGGCTTTTTTTTTGGGGGGGGGGGAAACCAGGGTCACTGAACAGTAAATACAGAACACCCAAGTAGCTGTGGTGTAGATGATTAATTGGCTTTTTGTGACATTCTGCCAATTACAGTTGATAAACAAACCCAGTGACAACTGTTGTGACTGCCAAGGAATGTGAAGAACAGCTACGAAAACTGATCTACCAATTTAATGTTTAATCTGACACAGATTTCATGTGGCCATAGCCAGACAGATTCCCATGAGTGAGGCTAAACCTGGAGACCAATGTGAAGACTAAATAACTCAACAATGTTGTAATGTGTGCAGATTCATTGAATCTCATTTGGTATACCCCACTATAAGACCCTTAAAGCTGACAGTTTATACAAACACATGATGTAATCGAACATGGCAAACTACCATACATCCACAGCAAGTACACAGATTTTGCCAGTTAGAGAAAATACTTTAGTGTTGGGGTGAATGATTTAACAAATTACTATCAATTTATTTATTTAAAAAAACCACAATAAATTGACAAAAAAGCCTCAGTGCCACTACCGAAAACGCGATGCAAGCAACTTGTGTTAAGAATGGGCATGACATATATTTCAATAAGTTTGGATTTATACATTAGCATGGGTACACTACTGAATGCAAGCAATATAACACTAACACAGTTATTACACAGACTAATATAAATGCTCTATTATGATGAATGTCAGCCAAGGTATGGCAGCCACCTCATGCTGTAGATCTAATGGTTTGATTCTATTAGTTTTTTCTTCTATGATAAATAAGCCCCTCTACAGGGGTTCCCATTACCACTAACTTGAGGGGCCCCTAACCCCCTTGCAAGTGCTTTCTTCCAGCAACTACATTAAGGAGAACACTTAGTGTAAGTTCTACATTTAGCTAAGTGATCTATCTTACAGGAGACACTCTGACAAAGGGAAAGTATAGCTGAAACAGGCTAGTTATGGTTGAGCAATTTAACTGTCACAACATGGTACTTTTCAGACATGTATCTGCAGTTTGGACACAGTTGGGTGCACCCAAGTATAAATCATCATCTCCAGTGATACTCTCCCTGGATATGACCCTTAACATTTAGCAGAATAGACACAAGTCAATTCTAATCAAATAACTATTACCACATCTGAAACAATGAGCTGGCAATAATGTTTGATCATTGAATTAACAGATTATTTAGAAAATTACTTACGCCATTGGCTGCAGCAGTAAAAAATTACATTATCTCCTGGAGACATTGATCAGCACCCAGCCACAGGCACGATCTTCGTAGTAATGTGTAATGTTCCCAAGGTACAAATCACAGCTAACCAGTTCAGTTGGCAGATCTAAATATTTACAAAGTTCACGCATGGTTTAAAAGCTTAACAGGCCTCCCTGTCACTGGCAAATACCTCACCATTCAGCTCAAGTCAAAGGAAGCACAGTGACTGTGTCACTGCCTGCTTACTGACGGAACCAACGTCAGCTGTACACACATTTTCCCACGGTCCTAGTTCCCATAATCTTTGATCTGTGCTGTGCTTTTAATATGGCAACATATCATTAACAATTCACCCAGCATGTCACATAAACCAGTAGGTTCCCGCATATTCGAAGACGTGTAATTTCCAAAAAGGCAAATCTATTGATAGGTGGATACAAGTACAATGCAGCCGCATATTTAGAGGAATGCTCAACATTACAATATAAAGCAAGCCCAGATATTCACAGTAAGCACCTAGGAATATATCACAAAAGGTAATCATACAGGTCTAAATGTCAGTTTTCATTAACTATATACATTTCCATTATATTATTCCATTAATTATTATTATTTCCTATGGTATGTCATCATCATAAATCATAGCAATGCTTGATTTTCTAAAACCTGTGACACAGAAGGAACCATTTGATTGTTATTAACTGAATTTGTTAAACAAATTAATAATCAACATGGTGTGCTTTTATTTTGCAAATTTAAACTATGAACTTAAAGTTGTATCATTTATTACATGTTGGTATATTATATGCTATTTTGCATAGCATATTACTAGTAGTATTACCGCAATTACTTAAGAGCTTGATTTTGCTTTAATCTTACTGTCTGTACACTTTTAAAACTGTATTTTTATCAGAGTTGACAAAAAATGTGTAGCCTTTGTGTTATTATCAAAATGACCTAATATATAATCCACCTTTTTAAAGGCATAGGTATAAATTTGTGAAAAAACTAATGCATTATTATTGTTTTAAAATAATGTTAGTGATACAATATAATAATGAATTACAATTATTATAAAACAATAATAATGCAGTACATAAATACTGAAGACATCCAAATACTGTGTTTTCATATTGTGTGGTAATGCATTAGATATATGATCTTAATCTCCAAAAACTGTCAAATGGCAATGCAACTGGTTTACAATACTTAATAAATAATTATTATTGTTATATCTTATTGCATTCTGATGCCATAATAACAAATTTGGGTAAAATAAAAAACCGATATAATGGAACATCTAAATATTGCAGCCAGTTCAATCCATATTAGCGTAAGTTCACAGCAGCAGTTGGAGCTTTCCAAGGCACCAACAATTTAAATGTTTGAACACTGAAGCATGCCTGCTGTTAGTTCACACAGTAATTTATCAACCACTACATTAACTGTCAGAAAGACTTTGTTTACACGCTAACATAATGACTATTTAGCTGAGGATGAAAGTGTAAAGCACCTTGCAATGTTCACACCTCGAGAGGTGTGTGATGGGCCTCATCTTTGGTAACCTTGTTTGGACAGCAAGTAGTCACACCTGACTAGGATTCTGGGGTGCACCCAGTCAAATACCCCAGGCACCACCACAAGTATATAACACTCTATTTAACATGACCACATACTACTTTTTATAAGTTGAATTCTTGACATGGCACTTATGTAATTAACAGGGTAATGACCTGCAACCCACCACCAGCAGGAGTCACAGCGGACTGGGATATGACAGTGGCACCATGACTGGGCACCTAAATAGTTTCATTTATATGTATATATTAGTCTACTAAACAATGCACACAGGTGTGAGGAGCTCATGTGGAGCACCCCACGTATGAATGACATTCTAGTTTAACCGTTTTTATATTACCATGTCATAGAGCGCATTTTTACCTTATTTAAATTAGACGTCTAACTTTATTTATAGTTTATGAACATTACATTGTAGTAAACCAAATACCTGTGACTATAAGTGGAAAAATGGTTAATAACAATATTCAGGATTTAGATTTCTATTGGGGAGGGTGAGTATTGCATTGAAAGATGTGTGTACATGTGGTGCTGCAATTTTAAAGAAACAGAAAAAGGTAATAAATTTTGTTGATGTTGGTTTACCACAAGAAATCAAAGAAATTCCCCCCCCACGAAAACACACCTGATATTAATAAGAAAACTTTACACAATAGCCAACAGTCTCTCAATCCCCAAAGTTTGGCAAAGGATTAAACAAGCAAGACAGGAACAATAATAACTATAGGGTTCCTAATGAAGAAAGAGCTACATACATGTCCACCACTACAAATACTGACCTGGGATACTCGGACATGCTGACAACTGTCCATTGCGAAGTCATAGTACTGTAGGCCAGCCTTTGATCCACATGGCTTAACTATGTCTATCAGGCTGATTCATCTATCCTAGTATCAAATACTTGGGTACAACCAAGTGGTGCTGGTGATGAGATAATTGGTAACAGGAGACAGGGTCAAGGATCTGTGGCGAGTTTAACAGTGTCCTCCATCCATCCAATGCAAGAAACTGTCTGTTTTGATCTCAACTTCACACTGCTTGCTCTGTACTAACGACTGCACTGCATCCACTCCAGTTACATTCTAACTATGCCAATTTTAACTTAGATTTGAGTGTGGGAGAATCCCAGCAGTTCCCAGGGATGTAGCCAAGGTGCCTGACAGCAACCATGCTGTGGCCAGATCACCAACCTTCCATCAACCCTGGACAGCCAACCCAGGCCCCGTGCCACACAGCCCTGCTGCACAGCAACAGTCTGTGAAACAGATACCCATGGGAACCTTTCCTTGTATCTGCCCCAGAGATCTTGCATAAGAAACAATGTTGCTGTTTATGCTGTGCTAGCAAATTACCCCTTCCCCACACACCTCCACTCCCCCCCCCGCTTCCTTCAAACAGGACCAGCTTCCATGGATTATTGTTTATGATTTTTTATGTATTTATCTATTACCTATTTCCCTGACTGAATGAAACAAGAAAAAAAAAAAATCTTCAACCAAATGAGGTGGTCATTAAATAGAAGAAGTAACTAAACCGTGGGTGTTTGTTTATCTGCGCACATCAATGGGGACCAACATGTTGCATAGTGGCAGATTTACCGTGCAAGTTATTGGAAAACACATACATCTAAAGGGACGATAAAGTAACATGTTGACTATTCATTGTTTACCGCTTAACACAAAATAAAGCAATTAACAACATATCTGCTCACGCAAATGAAACTTAATCTGCAAAAACCTGCCATTTTCCCACGCCACCGGCAGAATACAGAGTAAAACCAAGTTCACGTTTCGTTGAGAAGTAAATAACAGTGCGGATTTACACAGCTGTATGAATGGATTCAGTTGAATGCATTCAAATACAAAGAAGTGTTTTATTTCCACTGTTGTGCGTGAAATCATTTTGATTTAAAGGGAAACAAGTCTTGATTTTGGGCCTATACACCTATAAGAATTAATAAAACATAACCATTTGTAACTACAATTAAGAATATCACACCAGTGGTTTACTAGGAAAAATCTAGCAAAATTTGCTTGCCAAATGAAAAAATATTTGTATACATCTATTCCTATATTTGCCAATATAATATGGCCATGTTGTTTGTATCCAAACTCAACTTATATAACATATTTTGGTCTTCATTTACTAAATTAGTCCTCTTTCTGAGAAAATAGTACATTTTGGAGACTTTGCATTGGTTCTGTGTATACCGACCTGCCATAAAACATTACATGTAGTGAGTCTAAGTTACCCGATTTGTGCATGCGCTTATTGGTCGCACTGGTTAACACGTCAGCCTTCGGTCAACCAGAGAAATGACTGTAATCTCCCACTTTCTAAACATATTCTGAGCAAACCACTGGTGTGATGTTCTTGATTTTAGCTGCATATGGTTAGTTTTTATTATCTCTTTAGATACATAGCCCTAAATCCATGATTTTTTTTCACTTTAAAAAGTATACAGTATAAATTTGTAAATGTGTTATATCATTGTTACCGATTGTGTTCAATCATAGCACAAAGTAAGACACATTTAATTCACATTAAAGACCTTTCCTTAGTTGTTTTTTTGGCTCCCCTCCTTTTCTCTGAAACATCCATTCACTTTATTCTACCTTGCACTTAAAAAAACCTTCAACATTCTTCATCTTCCTTATTTTTCTGTCACTCCCTTATTTGCTCCCTCTATTAGTATATATATAGACTGGAAAATCAATACGAATTTCAACAAAATATACATACAATTTTCTGTAGTAGTACTTACTGTTTTTACAAGGTAGTTACAATCCATAATTAAGATACCAGCCAGGACAACTTCTAGATTCAGTCCATTTAAAACATTATCAGAGATTTAAAAATTAAACATATATATATATATATATATATATATATATATATATATATATATATATATATATATATTATATATATATATATATATATATATATATATTATATATATATATATATATGTGAGTATTATAACAGCTTTTTTATACGGGCATTGCGTAATGTCATATTTATATATGGGCAAAAGCGGTTTTGTCCTCACATTTCGTAGTCAATAAAAATTACATAATATAAATTATACAGACTGTGGGGAGTGCAAACAAGAATACCCAATCAACTCCACCCTCTGGGCACCTGCAATGCCCCAACAATGGCTTCTGTGAGAACCACTTATCTTCAGCCATGGAAGGTATGCTTTGTGTAGCAGACAAAACACTAGTGCTTCAGGTCAACTTCCAAGAGTAGCACTGAGCAGCAATAGAACTGGACCACTTCAGTTAAACTCACAGAGCTCTCATCAAACACACCTGGACAGGTCAGAACCCTTTCCACATCTGGCAAGCAACATCAAAGGGTCTCGGCAGCAATAGCTGGAAAAAAATAATTTTAAGTAACTAACTGCACAACATGTTTTCATCTAAACCACTGTTCTGAAAGCACAAAAATGTTTATAATTACAGACTTTACAGTGGATTCTGTTTAACAGATAACAAAATATGCCATCTAGTAGAATAACATATATTGGCTGGGACAGAATCATTCCTTATTTGTGCTGTATCAAAATGTGCGACTTCATAGAACCAAACTGCTCTGGTCTGAAATGATTCTATTAAGTAGTCCACCATATATATTTGAACTACTAGTACAGCTGTACTATAATTAGTGTTCATTCTGTGTATATGAAAAGAAGTGTCTTGTGATACTAGGCCACATTGTTGAGCAATAGGGCAGCAGCATAGAAGTCCACGGAATCTACCAAACCAACTACACACAATTGATGGACAGCGGTTAAATGCTGTCGTTACTGTTAGAATGTTGGGAAGCTTCATTCAATCCACGCTGCCTCAATTCACTCAGCTGGATAATTGACTACCTGGTGGAACTATTTCAACCAGGGTTGTTTGATTTAAATCATTGATTTAAATCATGATTTAAATCGCTCCAAAAAAATCATTGATTTATGATTTTTTTTTACTTCCGTTTTTTTTAATTCGTGATTTATATGAATTTAACACAAATAATTGTTTACAAGCACCGAGATCAACAAAGTTTTGTATGTTTTTAATACAAAACACAAAGTGCGCACATTTGTGTAGCTGTATTGTCACCAGATAACCTGATAGTCAAATATTTTATGACATTGTGTATGTTTGAGCTATTTCCTTTCTGAATGCAGTGAAGCCACACAAACTTGTCTTCCAGAGAAAGTATCTTTTCAACACAGAAGCCCTGAGTTAAAGTCCACTTATAGCTTGTGCTAGTTGTTACCAATTCAGTGTGTTGACTCAGTTGTTTAATACTGTACCAGTTTGTATTCTGGTTAGAGACCCTTAGAGTACAAGGAGCCCTGGATAGGTGCTAATCCACCCTATAGGCAAACAATAATTACCACTGCTACAGCCACAGACACACAGCATGCTTTCCTTTCCAAGACAGATTATGCAACTACAGGGGGTGAGGCCTTGTGGACATTGTCTAATGTCTTTATATAAGCAAAAATCATGTACCCTCGGTTAAGACAAGAACCCAAATCGATTTGAATATAACATGTTTGAAAGAGTTTACAAATTTAAACATCTATATAAATATCTATATACCAGATTTAAAAAAAAAATCAAATAAATCCGATTAAAAATGTTAAAATCCAATTTTTTTATTTAAAAAAAATAAAAATCATGATTTTTTTCAACTCTGATTTCAAAAAGTTTTTACATTGTTACTGCAATGTGCCTGAGCATGTCCCAGAGAAATTGACATCATAGTTAGAATGAACAGGCATGCCAGGGCCCAGGGTGTGGGGCAGAGTGAGAGACATCTTACATGTAATTATCAAAATACACTTGGGTCATAATAAAAAGCCACCATTATTATATGCCGATCTGTCTGCTAGATGGACTGTCTATGAGCCACAACTAATGCTACGAATTGTGGGAAGTAAATATGCTTTGGCAATGCACAAAATGTATGTGCAAGTTATTTTAAACTGTCACTTATTAACCTTCAAGCCAGGACGTAATGGAACAACCGTTACTGGGCACCTTGGGTCCAGTGAGACACTACCACTCAAGTGTACACTACAGTTTATCCACAAAACAACTATTTCTATGTAGAACATTAACAATGTTTAGTAAAAGTTGGTCCAATTCAGATCAAAATTCAATTCAAATTGAAAAGCAACTGCTCACCCACAAAACTGGTACGTAATACTTCGGGAATGCAACAATAGTCCCAAATACATCTGATGGCTGCTAGTTTGTCAGTTTCCTTACAAACTATTCTGGTATTGTTGACAAAGACATCCTGTAAGAAAGGTTACAATTTAACTTCATCTGGCGAAAATGTATGCAACAATTCATAATATCACCACAGAGTTATCAAACAGACTTGAGCTATTTATACATGTCATGTGTTGAGCCTTACCTTACAGTAAGCCTTTACAAAAACATGTAATGATTTTGTGTGATTGGGGTCTCGTCAGACTCCATGTGCCTAGCTATGATTGTTTTCACTTTCGATGTCCAATAAGTACTACAAACTGCACATAAGCAGACAATTTTGCATGTTGTATGAGCATTCAGAGGATATCTTAAGAGGCGAAAGTTGCTGCAATATTTCAAAGAAAACACAAAATACACATGCATGTCAGACCCCATGTGCCGACTTGAAGGTTAACACAAAATTACATTTGTTGACTGGTGCTATTTTGTTGCCTCGTGTTGTGATCATCATCGATGCACTGACCTGGCTGTGGGACCTCGGTGCTGCAATGTCTAAACCAAAAGAGGGCCGGATATTAACTAACGTGAGGGATACTAAAAATCGACCTTCCTCTGCGATAGCCAGGTACATGGACCATCATAGCTGGGTAAATTACCCGTATCCTGGCTATTAACAAAACCATGCACATGTACGTTGGACATCTAACTGCACTGACCACATACAGCAAACCTCAAAGTAAAATCTGATACTAGGTTTGTGAGACATATTTTAGTATGGAACCCAAGTCAAACTGGAGAATGACTCGAACTGACGAGATCTGAACATTTTCCAAAAGACCATGCCTATGAAAAATTTAGATACACTGGCCAATGAATGCATCAAATGAAGACCTATATCATCGCACTTGTATGTTACCAATCCAAGAAGAAGATTAGACGATGGAGATGGAGTGGCTACACATTTAGAAGAGATGGAAATAACAACACAAAAATAGCACTGACCTCGGCCCCTGAAGGTAAAATGGAGAGGAAGAAAAAAATCAACATGGAGAAGAAAGTCTGTGGATTGTGGAAGCAAAGAGAAAACAATTTGGATGGAATTCTTGGAAGATGGCAGAGAATGCAGCTAGAGATTGCACTAAATGGTAGAAGTTACTGAGAGGCCTTGTGCACCAACTGGGGAGGATAAGTAAGTAAATAAGTAAGTAAATAAGTGATTAGTGCAACACACCTGTTACTGTTGATGTAAACATACCACATATTTAACTTCATCTGGCGAAAATGTATGCAACAATTCATAATATCACCACAGAGTTATCAAACAGACTTGAGCTATTTATACGTCATGTGTTGAGCCTTACCTTACAGTAAGGCTTTACAAAAACATGTAATGATTTTGTGTGCTGGCTTCTTTTTGCGAAATGTGTTTTTGCTGTTGATAAAACATATTTCACTAAAACGACTTTTTTCACGCAATTGACTAAATAACTGTTAGAGCAGTTAGCAATATAGAAGAGTCCTGGATGGTTCGACCCATGACAGGTTCAGCCCACCCGACGGATGGTTCGGCCCACTTCACTGAAAACCGCATAGCTACTGAATTCAGCGATGGTCGATTCAGCTCATGCTAGTAGTGGAATTCTAAGCGGCGGAATTCTAAGAAGAGTCATTTCGGCCCACAGGCTCAATTTGATAAAAAAATAATAATTATCAATTCCATTTAATCAATTCAAGTTGTTTTTCAATTAAGTTTTTTCAATTCAAACTCCAACTCCAATCTTTCAATTCCAATTCTGAATTAATTATATGGGAGTTTTTCCATGGGATAATAGTAATATGTAATAGATGTTTATTTCTGTAATAGAGGAACATTTTTCAAAATAGTAATAGATCCTAAATATATAATAGTATATTACTTTTCTGTTACATCTATTGCTGCAAACAAAATACCAGGTTTGCTTGCATGTAATTCCAACTGCTTGTAATTGTAAACAATGTATAGACAATGGATGAGTCGTTATTCAAACAACATGAAAAGACCAGGTAGACCAGTAGGCTGATCATTTTATGGTTTCAGAAACACCTGCTCAATGAAACAATGCAGGAGTAGCAAGCCAATTACTTAACTGTTGGGATGCCCCACTGGGGTGGCTATGGTTTGATGCATTACTAGCACACACAAACGGCATGGTTTCAGATATGTGCAGGCAGACAAAAAAATTAATGTTATCTTAGAGCAGGAGCTGCAACCTATATTGAATTCAAAATAAGCTCATCACACCCCAACATAGTTTGATTTGAGCAGAACTTCTGAGTTCTTTTTTCCAATTGCCACATAGTAACTTTGCCAAGCAAACCCTTTGTTCAAATGTTCTCACCTCAGATCTTCAAATGGTGTACAAATGTATGTTTAGCTGCTACAAAGACTTTGAGTTCATATACAAGTTTAGTGTTGGATTGAGGACCACATTGGAAATAAAACAAGACTGCACCAGCACAAGAAAATGAAGTTAAATTAATTTTCTTTCAATTCCAATTCAACTTCCTCAAAATCTTTCAATTCCAATTCCAATTCTGCTTGGTGAAAATCTTTCAATTTCAGTCCAAATGCAAGAATTAAATTGAATAATTCCAATTCCTTAGAGCAATATCCATAAGATAACAAATATGACACAATAAATTTAAGGTTATCAACCAACCGGCTACTACTGTCATAGTTTGGAAATCTTTATAACTTAATTAGGCTTCTGACAATTCTATAACTATTGAATATTTATATTGTAGTGATATTATATGTTATATATAATACGTTTTATTTATTACAGATAATATTATCTATTAATATATTTTAAGGAATAATATTAATTGACTTTTAAATTTAAGGTTATAAACCGAACGGCTAATATCGTCATGTTTTAAACTTGTGTTTGTATATATATATATGTTTATACTTTGGTATATTTGGTATATGAATTAAAATGCTTTTATGGATTACAGGTTTAATTTGATGACTAAACCAACTGACTACCTAATGTCAAGTTTTAAACTTGTTTTTTCATCTTCGTCTAAATATATATTTATATTTAATAAAAAACTATTTAATTCTTAGGCCAATTCAATTCTTAACGCATATGTACGTTTTTGAAGATTCGAAAATGCAAATAATTTATCATATAACATTTCCCAGTTATACCATGCAAGTCGCAAAAAGTCAAGTTGAAAATAAAGAGCCTAATAAGGTCCACGGACCCCACTTTCCAGTTAGAATATGATAGCCGTTTTGGTCCACAGAGGCCGCTGGCTCCGATTATGTACACTGTTGATTTGGCCCATGTGAGCGAAAACACATCACGGCTCACCAGTTGCAAAAACGGTTGGCCAAAACACTCAACACCCATTTTGAATATTTGCAAAGCGAAAGCGCAAAAATTTTAGTAAATTTTTGCGAAAACGGTATAAATATTTATGTTAAGTATACGCAACCAGTCAGAAACTTCTAATCTAAAGACAAGTAAGTTAGTGTGAAATAACTCGAGTCGAGGAAGACAGGGTCCAGGCTTAATTATGTCTAGCAGATACTATCAGACATACTTCACTACAACAAAGTGACGATGTGCTGGTGAGATAATTTGTAACTTTAGTATAGACACAGGGTCAAAGATATGTGTCAACTCTGTTCTCCATTCGAGAAACTGTCTATTCCGGAGACTCCAGTAGCAGTGCTAAGCACTGTCCATGCCATGGCCATGAACGTCCACGAAATAAGACTGTCCAGAATCTGAGCCAAAAACGTCCATACAACCCTACCCAAATGAACAGACGGCCAAACATATTTACGTACGAAACCATAAATATATCACTAATGGCGTCACCCACTGCTGCATTGATTGCTGCATTGCTACATAAAATGTCTCACCTGTTACGGTGAAACTTTTTGATTTTTGCACCTTTTCGAGTTTCTCAACTTTCCCCGGAAATGGACCACATTAAAATGGCGACGAGAACCAAGTGCGCATGTGCGTGTTTTGATCTCGCATTTCATCGACCAACTTCCGCACATTCTGCATCATCAACAGCTGGAATGATAAAAGTTCGTTTATAGCATGTCGCAAGACCAAAATGTCGTCGATGGTGAAATAGCGATCAAGGATATCCGTTCTGTCGTAGTTTCACTAAGAGTTGATGAGCCTATCGCAGAAGCAGGTTCAGGCGTTTGTTCACAAGAAAATGGTGTGGTAAATCGTGAAAATGAACGCGGGGACTTACTGCATGCTAGCGGTGATGGCGTTGCCCCGCCTTCTTCACAGAACCTAACCGAGCCCGAAGGCGAGGGCTCACCGCAATCAAGGGTTGACGATATGCAGTCGCCACCAAACAATCTTAAATCGCCGGTGGATGGTACTGCCATAAGCGTCACAGGTACAATGCACTGCCACTGGTTGTATTAATTTATTCAGGAATCATAACTAAACTGATGTCCAACAAACAGCTCTGACTGAAGTAATTGAAGACAATTATAAATAAAAGTAAAGGTTTGATTTAGGTCTGTAAAATCTGTAGGTGTCGGTGATGGATCAAAATGAATATGCATTTTATCATCCATTAACCTTACTGGAGTGTTATAAAACAAATCTGATTGTCCTTTCTTTAAAAAAATAAGATTTTTATATGATCCCTCGTTAGAGGTATGACTCTAACACTCCATTAATAGTGGATGTTTATTTCCTGAATGTTTGTGTCAGCATAGCCCACTATTCACTGAGGCCCATGTCGACCTAAGATAAACTAGCACCTAAATATATTATTGATTAATGTAAACAACAGTACAATCACTTAATGATGTGCCATAAGCACTAAAACCTGCTGGAGTTATGACTATGGATAGACGTAAACACTGTTTGTCCAGATCAGGTTACTACATGCAGGAACCCGTCGATCTCGGCCCACATCGATCTCGGCCCACCTATTTAGTTGTTATTAGGGAATTAGATAGTTGTGTTGGGTATATATATGTCTCAAGAAATATGTGTATAGAAATAAAATGTTACATGGATGTTTTGTTTACCCATTTTTACTTCCACGTCAATCTATCGATCTATGTGTGTATGTATGTATATCATCATCATCATTATATACGTATAATTTTTACATAGATGTTTCAATCACGTCGATCTCAGCCCACCAATATAAGAATAGCCATTAGCACTGCTACCATGTCTATGCTATGCAATTTACGTTCCTGTTGTGTGTATACATGTCATGTTTATTTGCAGAGAATGTAATAATACCAAATGGTTTATTATACATAAAAACATTACAAAATCTCAGTTGGACATCCATTCAACATATTACAACAGATTATAAAATGCTGACCAATTTAATATGTATTTCTTTTAGCAGAACTGTTGCAGAAATGCTACTCTGATACTCACAATAATTTATAAGACTACATTACCAGCACCCTATAAAAAAACCGCTACAATGCTTTCAATAGTTTAGCAGCATTATTAAAGTTATGCATGCAATATGTATAACTGGTATATATTATAAAATGTTAGCAAAATTTGGAGCAAATTATAAAATGCTGTCAAACGTTGCCTAACTAGCATTACATCACATCATTCAATAAAATAGATCCCATGTAAAAAGTTCACATTCCAACAGTTCAGTCTGAGGGGTGACCATGCCTTGGCCCATGCAGTCGTGAACAGGCTTGCAGGAGTTGTAGAGCAAAGCGGTCGCCATTCTCGTATTCCTCCCAGTATGCAAAGATCTTTCGTTGAAGATTCGCGAATGTCTTCTGATACCGCTGCAACTTTCCCTCCAACACGAGACGCATCCATGTGCAGTTGATATATTGCAGAAGTGGTGTCAATGCGTCTGTCGTGGCTTCTCATTGCAATTGTCTGAAGACGGGTGTGATGTGTTGTGCTGGGATGAAGCAGAGTGCCATGTGACATCTTCAAAATCAAGCACGATGCGCTCGACCCGGCGACGGGAAAGCATGGCACACAGTTAACAAAAGACAGCTATGTAGTTGGTCTTTCTATGTCGAGACATCATGCACATTAACAGTAGCAGTTGTTTCATGCAGCCTTCGTGCCAAACAAAAGCGTTAACCGTAAACAACTGGTAGAACGGCTGTTGCATGATGTGGAACGTGGTGTCGATGTACCAAGTCTTAGCATTTGACATCAGATCGAGTTGGATGTCGGAGGCAAAGAGAAGGTGGCGAGCCCCTTCAACGTGAATATCCCGGCAAAGAAAGTTGTCAGGAATATGGTCCATATTGAGTTGGAAACTTAGGTCCTGAGGGTGCTGCGGACAATGACGGTGGTAGTTGGCATTGGCCGCCAGTCAGATGATGCTGGGCAGGGCAGGGCAAGGTTCGTTGTATGGAATGAATTCATCAATCATTCCACCAACAATCTCCCCAGCTGACTTGAATGGATGGCAGATTCGGTTGGTGGATGTGTTCCCTGGGTCTAGGCAAAAACACACTCTCTTCCTGGCGAACAGTTGCTGGGCAGTTCACTGTTTTGGACCTCAGGGAACATCGCCAGGTGGTGCAGTGTCCTTTGCGCCACTTTATGGTATATGATCAAATTTTAACTATGATTAATTTTTCTAATTACATTAACTTTATTAAGGTAAAGTAAACTGTAAAGTCTCTGTTTTAAATAACAGAGATTTTATTACTATCTAAAAATTACCTATATGATTTTTTGGTGTTACATGAAACTTGTTCAAAAGTATTAGTAATATGGCTCCAGTCTCTGAGTGTAAAATATTTTACTTTTGTGTATATTTATATACACAAAGTCGGGTTTTAATTCTAGCTTGGGAGCAGTAAACAAGCAGTGCATATAACGGCTATGTCATTATTCAAACAAAAAGACTTGATCAATGAAACAATGCTAGAGCCGCCACACATTCTTAACAGACAGAAATCAAAGATAAATCACATGAAAGGATCTGCTCAATGAAACCATGCAAGAACACCAAGCCGATTACTAGGGCCTAATGTCTCTACCGACTCTACACGTTCATAGCACGCACAAAATGTAAACAAATATATGCAGTAACTATATTTTGTATTTTTCATAAGTGAAACTGGTTTTGATTCAAATGCAATTTTAAATTCCTATAAAATAAGTTCGAGTTAATTTACTCGAAGCAGAAAGGAATTTAACAGAACAACTGTGCGAATAATGAACCTCATTCAAAATAGGTGGGCCGAGATCAACGTGGTAGTAAAAACGGGTAAACAAAACATCCATGTAATATTTCATTTCTCTACACATATACACATTTCTTTACACACATATACCCAACACAACTACCTAATTCCTATTAACAACTAAATAGGTGGGCCGAGATCGACGTGATTCCTACATGCAGAGCTGTTGGTTGTCATGGTGACTGTAACATGGAAGAAAGTGGTGGCAATTATATGGGATAGGAAGTTGAAGATACACCTAAAGCCTGAAGAGAAATTAAAGTTATGCAAGCTTGTGGGGGTCAGCTTAGTGTGTATGAGTTGAGATCACTGGCCATAACTGAAAAAAGCAGCATCTGGGTTCGGAGAATTGGTAGGGTGAAGCGGGAATGAGAGAAGAAGGATGGTTGAATGGCAGGAAGTGATTTTGATGTAGAAGCACCTGAAAAGGAAATTAGTTGGGAACAGACTGCAGTGGGCAGGACATGTCCAGATAATGGGTAACACAAGATTGCCAAAGAGAGTATGGAAAACAGAAGAGGTTTTAGAATGAGAAGATCACAATTAAAATGGAGTGGTTGTGTTCAGAGATGTGAAGAGTAGAGAGTGGGGGAAACTGGCAGAAGAGCATGCAAGATATGGTAACAAGTCATCATAAGGGCAGATCAGGGACAGATCTAGGCTTGTTGGCAGGGGGAGTCTCAGTCAGTCATAGTCATATGTCGTTCTACTTATGAAGGGGGGGGAAACAGGACAACACGTGTCATTCTACTTACAGAAGGGTTAATATTAGCCGGCTGCTACTACTTCAGTCTTTACATTGACTAGGTCTATAGACATTGTCCTTTACCGTAATATTTGCCATGGACACAGGGTCTAAGACCCCCCTCCATGGCCTAGGGGGACTCGAGACACGTAAGACCCCCCTGGATCCTCTGCTGCAAATGAGATATGCTGAGTGTGAGAAACCTGCAGTGGGATCCTCCACACCCTAAGGAATGACGGGGAAGATCTGTCTGAATTCTCTAGGCTTTTCATTGGATGTATTTGACATTTCAGTAAACATGACATTATAAATACAAATGTTGTCATCATCAATAAATATAAATGCACTTTATGATGAGTAATAAGTACTAATAACTAGTTTTGGCAAGTGTTTCATCTAAGAAAGTACTCGCATGATCATGCTACGCTCATGTTGCCAAATGGTCCATTTCCCTAATTAGTGCTTTATGTGAACCACCATTTAGTTATCTAGAGGAAACTGCCCACCAAACATTTCCCGTAAAATATTAATTTTTTACATTGAATTGCACATGTATAAGTAATCACTCATTCTTCAAGAATTGTTCAGTTGTAAGATTGTTATGTCAGTATATATATATATATATATATATATATATATATATATATATATATATATATATTTATTAATGGGTAATTGCCATTTATTAGTTACATTTATATTAAAACACTTTTGTTTAGAAGAGGCACAAGAGAACAACGACACTGGTGATAAAACAGATGTCGAGATACAGTCGGATGCCGAGATGCAGTCGGATACCACCCGGCTAAACGTAACTGCACCAGTTACAAGCATTCCAGAAGACATTGCTGTCGATATAGCAAACAATGCAAGCACAGGCATTGTTGAAATAGTGTTAGCAAAACCAGTCGTGGAAGATATGGCCACAGAAATGACCAACTGTCATAACAACACATGCTCAGAGACACCTGAGGCTCCATCCCCTGGACCTGTTGCCATGGAAACCACATGCCAGTCACCTGCAGATGGCGCTGTAGCAAGCCCGAGTAATCCACATGACACTGCATCTCAAGAACACTTTCTGTACCAAGTGAAATGGATTAATTTCAACGACACCAGTGTGGGTATAATTACGCAGAATGAGAACGGTTCCTGTCCACTTCTTGCGGTTGTCAATATATTAACACTACAGGGCAAGATAAAACTGCCCCCCACATTGGAGGTTGTGTCATCTGGGCAGTTGATGGAATATCTCGCTGACTGCATCTTTGAACAGACTCCACCAGAGGTAAGGTATCCTGTTTGTCTTTCTCAATCCATCATTTGTCTTTTTGTATCAACGCCTTTCTCCTTTACATGTTTGTCTTTCACTATCGATAGGTTATTCCATCACTTCCATACATGTTAATTGTTTTTCCTACCTATCTTCACCCTGATTATCTTTCCAAATCTATCCCTTGCCCAGTTTCTCTTTCCCTGTCTTTCCCTAAACTTTGGTCTCCTTGGGCGTTCTTATCAAAGTTGTTGTCTAAATACAGTTGCAGTTACAAAGTCTGATGTTTTTTTTATTGTAAAAGCATGTTATATGGTATATAAACTATATGTTATGTGTAACATCTTAACCACCCATGTTTTGTAATTAAGCACATTTAAAACATAATATTACACTTTGATTTTTATCTGTTTAATTTGAAAGTTTTGTGATCCTGTGAATGCCTCACCCCAATAAACATTGTACACAGGTACTGGAAATTGTCAACTGCTGTTTGTTAATGTACTGAATGATAAGGTAAAAAGGTTGATATTTATTAACATGTAAACAATGCTTGGTCAAATTATATTGCAAAGATTGTGGTTAAAATTAAAAAGTTATTTATACAGCTGTACTTTCAGACTTTGTACCTATATAATATTAATTATAATCCAAAGAATGTGGCCTTGCTGTTGCAGTCACTGTCAGCTTATTTTGTCTAACAGCTTATCCTGGTAGACAACTAATTAATAAGAAGAAGACATGGTAGTTTTGTAATAAAGTAACTGGACTTGCACCACAACCATCAACTAATCATTAGTGGTATAGCACAAACAAAATATTGACAGTTGACTAGTAACCAGTTCAGTTGGCACTGGCATGCTTGATAATATGACAACATGCTTGATAGTATGTCAGTCAATTTGAAATGAATACATGTTGACATGAATCATTGAAAAATTATTTCCTCAGACTGGTTGGTTGCCCTAAGTAACTTGTTTGACCTGCCTTCTTGTTGTGCACAGAACTTGTCTAAACGGCACTTCATCACAGAAACAATAAACAAGCAAATGATGGTCAAGATCTTTTAGTGATGCTTCTTTACCTGTACAACTTTCATTTCAAGTATTCATTTATAATACATGCATGTTACAAACCTGCCACATTTTGGTTGAAATCCATATGACTTAATATTCTATAAAAGCCATATAAATCCCAGTAAAAATGTTCATTGGTTAGTCAATTTGTACTGTGTAGTATTCCTGTTCGAGTGTCGCCATCAATCAGGCAACAAAATATGCCTACATAAAAAATAAATCTGCTTGGTTTTGCTGGAAATATGACCAGCAAGTATTTGTGCTTTGACCTGAATTGGCCACTATAAGTTTGTCATTTGGTTTTAAATATTATGTGATGTGATGAATACAAGAAAATATACTTTACTACGATTTTTAAATTTAAACAAATCCATATAAAAATTGGACATGGCCGAATACCTCCCAAAACCCATATTGAATATATTCAGGAAATCCATTCAATGTCGCAGCTCTGATGTTATAATGATCTCTTAAATGATATTTGAATTATTTCTTGATAAAACTTGTGAAGTTGTGATGTTTGCGTTGTATCAGTGGTATGTTTTCAGGGCCAGGACAGCGATGCTGTCCAGCTGGACTATGAGCAGAACAGACATGATGCACTGGCCATCTTCCATAAACTACAGACAGGCTTGGATGTAAATGTAAAGTTTTCAGGGTAATTTTCAACTTTTACACTATTTCCTTGCAACATGTTTCTGTTGGTTCAGGACAGAACGGCCAACTTCATAAAACTGTACAGTTGACTAGGCCCCACAGTTTCTGAAGTTATAATTAATTACCATAAACAATATGATTTAGCCCTCTCAAATTTAGTAACTTTTGTTGGTAGTGAACTAATATATCATCTGGTAAACACTGAACTGAAGTACCAATTTAAGTCATTTGCCATTAAAAAATGATGTTCTAGTTCCAACATTGTCTTCCAGTAGGTTGACCTTGTCCCAACATTTCTATTTACTCCTTACCCAAGCATAAACTCTTTGTTGTTGTTCAAAACTTCTTTTGAATTTTCTAATTTCAGTTGCAATTTAAATGTTTCCTTTAATATTTGCATAGCTTCTAAGATAACTCAGATATATATATATATATATATATATATATATATATAAGCTGTACACAGGGATCCTGCTAGCATAATTTCTTGTCACATTTGATGCAGTGTGGCAGATTTTGAGTACACCCCGGAGTGCATAGTTTTTGACCTGTTGAGGATACGCCTCGTGCACGGCTGGTTGGTCGACCCAGGGCTTCCCGATGAAGTCACTGCCATAGGGAATTTAAGCTACAACCAACTCGTTGAAAAGATCATTATACAGAAGAACTCACCAAGGCCAGAACTAATCACTGAAGGTAGATACATGTTGGATGCAGTACATGTTTATATGACTGTCATGCCAATCCCATATGTGTCAACATTGCTTTTGGGCAGGAAGTACCACTTTTTTCCTTCAGTCCTGCTTTTTGCGGGATTTTTTATGTTCATAATTTTGTTCCGATAAATTCTCCCTCTCACTCTTTCTCTCTCTCTCTACTTAGGAAAGGGATTGTTTTCACTTGTGAGTGCAGGGATTTGATTGGACAAGCCTAATCACTCTTCTACCGCTTATAGATATTGTGTGACACTGTGTGCATATTTTTTCCTTCTTCATATGTGTTAACTTAAAGAACTGCGTCTCCTATGAAGTTGCTTCTGAATGTGTCTGTGATGATTGAAGACTTCACCTGTTTTATCAACATGTGCTGTGAGTGATCACTATTTGTTCTTTATGTAGTAACTTGTTTTGTTGCAGCTCTGATAGCGGAAGAGTTTCTCACTAAGACGGCCTCACAGCTGACCTACTGTGGCCTGTGTGAACTTGCCAGCGCCGTGAATGAAGAGGAACTATGTGTCTTCTTCCGAAACAACCATTTCAGCACCCTCTACAAGCACAATGTACATCACCTCTTGTGTCTCCTCACATGTCACCCTAGCATCATGGTGTTATTACTTTCATTTTAGCATCATGGTGTTATTACTTACATCTTAGCATCACAGTGTTATTGCTTTCATTTTTTGCATCACAATGTTATTACTTTCATTGACAACTGTCATGTCATGTCAGAGCCATGATATCATACCTGTCATATATCAGGGCCATGATATCACAACTGTCATGTCATGGATATTATGTTGCAAATGTTGCTAACAATTGTGACAACTGCATTGTCACAAATAACGTATCATTGCAAACCATCAACATGGTAATTTATCATAAAGCACTAGAACTAACATTGTTAGGACCAATATGCTGTCATTGATGTGTGTTGAGTCACAAGAATATTACATCTTTATCTCCATTGATTTTCCTCTCTGTTGTTTCTTGAATGTTGAGGTTACTTCTGGTGCTGTTTCAGAGCGAACTATTTCTACTGGTGACAGACCAGGGCTATCTAACAGAAAGCAAGGCAGTCTGGGAAACTCTCGGAAATGTTGAGGGTGATGGCCATTTTGTGGATGCCGAGTTTCACACATACACCAAACCGGCACTGCCACCGATCAGCCAGATGATCTCGTCAAATACCAGTGTCTCTAGTGACCAGCAGATTGACCAAGAGTAAGTGTGGCATTATGTCATATATTAATACTAGTCTTCTCCTGCAATCATGGTTCTTTTCTCCTAGTTTTGACCCATCGTTGTGAAGCCTAATTTTGGTACTATGTATACAATTTAAAATTACTAATTATAGGTTCATGTAAAAAAAATTAAAGTAATTGTAAGTTCATATTATTCACATAGGTAGTTATTTTATGATTATACATCTTTAGGACGTTTTAAATTTAACTCAATAATATTACCATTTCTGTAGTTGTTTGTGGTTCTTAAAGGAAATAACAACAACGATTGCTTGAAATAATATTATGTTACATCTTGTAGCATATTTCCACAACACCCAAAAATTAATTAGAATTCCACTAATTTATAATTCTAAATAATACTCTGTTCTACCAGCCTGCCTCGGTTATGCATATTTTTTCTGTGCGTATTGGCCAGCTTCAACGTGATGTCACTGATGATAAGGAAGTGCTACGAGACTGGGACTTTCCAGTCATTCACCGTACTGTTCATAGCAATAGCGGTTGTTTAGAAGTGAGTGTCAATGGTTTTATTGTGCAGCATTTACTTGTGATGCAAACAGTAGTAAGAATAAAGTAACATGTAGTTCGTTTAAATTCCCTACGGAACCAACTTTGTTTAAAAAAACAAACGTCAAGCCGACGAAGTACAGCACAGCCAGCTTTGCTCGCTTCGAGAAAATTGTTTTCGACTGTCATCCGGACAGAGAAGGTGCAGCCCTGGGTTATCCTGGTGCTAAAATCTCTGAAAGAGGATGATGTGCCCACATTATTCCCACTAGTGGAAGCTATGTTGATGCCACCAATCCATAGAACACAGGCAGCGACACGGGCGTTGACGACCACAGTTCACCTAGGATCGAAGCGAGCTGTCAGGGAGCTGTCAGCACGGAAGCTGATGATACAGGTGATGTCAGCTTATGGTGAATTCAGTGTGGTGAATTCTTACAACATTCTTTGGAGAGTTCGGCCTGCAACTCTAGTAACTTTGGCCTCAGAGCACAATGGGCGTAGTGATATCGGCTCAAATGATTGTGTAGCAAGCACATGAAGTTTAATGTGTGTCTTTCTGTGAATAAAGCATTCTATTTATTCTCTCATTTGTTAATTGATTTATTTCCACATTAACCCAAAATTGTTACTTTGTAATTGCTTTTATAGCTTTCGCTTCCTTTCACATAAAATACGGCGCTATATTTTAACATGCAGTCAACGAGACGAGACGATCATTGTATTCGGCTGGAGAATCTTGGGGCAGCAGAGATTTGATTTTTGTGCAGAGATTTGACAGGAAACCGTGGAATATCGACTAGAATAAGTATTATTATTGCATATATATTATACATAAACGTATTGTAGACATATATTAGGAAACAGTTTTTGTTAATTATTAGTCAGAGGTAGTATTTTAGCATAAGTTATTTCCGGACTCCAGCAGGGAAGTCAGCGAGCGATATAATAGGGTTGTTTACCATTCAGAAATTTAGATAGCATAGTGAATAGTCAGAAAGAGTAGAATATTGGCTAGAATAAGTATTACTATTACACATATATTAAACACAAACTTCTTATAGACATATATTAAGAAACCGTTTTTGTTAACAGAGGCAGTATTTTTCCCGGACTCTTATTGACATATATTTAGCGAGTGATAAAAGGGGTTTGTTTACAGGTCATGAATTAAACTGGTGTATCAAACTAACATTTACATTGTTGAATATATATGAAATAAAGTGATAAATTTACATAAATTACATACATAAGACAACATCTGAGTTGGAGTAAACTTTCTTGATAAAACGGAATTAACAGCAGGATTTTAGCGTAAGTTGGTATACACCGAGTTCATTGTTTTGTTTACACAGTGTTCTCTGTATTTGCTATATATATATATATATATATATATATAGGTGGCAGGCATATTTGGGCTCATGCGTGCTTAGTAGAAAAGACATAGTTAGCAAATACATCATTGTCAATATTAAATTAAATCCTAAATAACCCAGCCTAAAGTGTTCTTTTGAAGACAAAAACAGCCTTATTCAAGGCTAATGTAGCAATCAAATTAAGACTAAATTCTGTAGTAGCGCCATGCAAGCGGCAGGTAAAGGCCACCAGGCATTTAATATGTGGCAGTTGCAGCAACTGGGTGGACTGCATCAAGTCCGGGTGCGAGAAATCCTGGGCTGAGGTTCAGGCAGATAGTTTTAGTTTTGAGTGTAGGGGATGTACGAGGATGAAGGAACATGAGGTCCAGTTGGAACAGCTGAGGCTGCTCATTGTGGCAATGGTGGGAAGGGAACAGGTGGGTTGTGCCAGTGGTTCCGGTGGGGGGACAGTAGATGATTAAGTGGGGGAAGATGATGAGAGAGATGCTAGGGAGAGCTCACCTCAGCCTGGGAGGAGGCTGAGAGGAGGTAAGGTGACAGGTTGTAGGGAGACAGGACGTAAGGACCCAGGATGAAAGGAGACGGGAAGGAAAGAAATGGGAGGGAAGACAACTGGAGTGTAGGAGAGGGGAGTGGGGGAGACAGGAACGAAGGAGACAGGAGGGAAGGAGACGAGAGTGAAGCCGATGAGAGTGAGGGAGACGGGAAGGAAGGTGTTAGGAGGGAAGGTGACAGGAGCACAAGTTAGCCAGGAGACGGGAGGGAAAGGTGACAGGTTGATGGGTGAGAGAGAGACTCATAACAGTCTGCCAGGTGACAAGGCTGCATGACAGAGTGCGATGGAAGGGATCCAACGGAAGAGCTATTCTGTGGCAGTGATAGAGGGGGTGAGGAAGAGAGCGAGGGTGTTTGTGGGGGACTCAATAGTTAGGAAGACCAACAGAGTCTTAAACAAGGGAGATGACGTTGTGGTCTGCTTGCCTGTGGCCAAACTAGAGGCGATAACTGAGAGGGTAGAAAACATTGTGGGTTCGGGCAAGGGTGGATCTGTTTTAGTACAAGTAGGGACAAATAACATAGAGAGGGAGGGTACAACTGCCATAGTTAGGAAATACAGGCAGTTGGTTAGAACACTAAAGCAGATGTGGGTTGAGCAGGTAATACTGTCAGGGATTTTACCAGTAATAGGAAGGAGGGGTCAGAGATATAAAATTGCTGGGGGATGGCAATTAACATGCTAGTCCAGAAGCTATGTAGGAAAGAGGAAGTTGGATTTGTGGGGAAGTTTTGTTGGAAGGGCTGATATGTTCATGAAGGATGGGCTTCATCTAAGTGGAAAGGGCGAAGCAGTATTTGCGGACGAACTCTCAGCAGCAGTAGATTGTGGCATGGGTACCATAACAAATATTTTTGGTAGTAAACATTGTTTAAACTAGAAGCGCAAGGGGGTTACTTAGAGATGCCTCTTGACTCTCATATAATTGGTATGACCGAATCATGGGCCAACATAGACATAGCAGATGCTGAATTAGGACTGACAGGACACATAATGTTTAGGAGAGATCGAATAGGAAGAAGGGGAGGGAGAGTTATTTTATATGTTAAAGAATCTATTCAGGATTATGAAATGAAACTAGAAAGGGAAGCAGATTGCGATGAAGCTATTTGGTGCAAAATAGTTTCAGGAAATTCAAAATTAACTATTGGATTAGTTTATCTAAGTCCATACATAAACGAAGAGGATAACACAAAAATACAAAACGCTATAAAGGAAGTTAATAAAGGGGAATGTATCATAATGGGAGATTTTAACCATGGACACATACAATGGAAATCTCTAGAGAGTACAGGGGGTGAGGACCAACAATTTCTATTTTTAATTCAGGATAGCTTCCTTATTCAGCCCATGCTAGAACCAACCAGCAGAGAGAAGGTATTATATATAGTTTTGTCATCACAAAAAGAATTAGTGGACAATGTAAAAATACTTGAACCATTGGGTAACAGTGACCACAATCAAATACATTTTGACATCAATGTAAAATCAGAAAGTAAAAATAAAAAAACGTACAGGAGAAACTTCCACAAAGGTAGCTATAAAGATATGAGAAAATACTTAGCAAAGCTAGATTGGAATAACATGCTGATGAATAAGACCGCAATCGAATGTTGGATTATTCTAAAATATGAAATTGAGAGTATCATTGATAAATTTTTCTCCTCGAAAAAACAAGGAAAACGGTCTAGAAAGAAACACTTGTCAAAAGAAGCTATTACAAAAATAAGGTTCAAGCAAACTGTGTGGAGGGTTTATAGGCGTACCAGAAAGGATAAAGACTATGCAAATTACAAAGAGGCACTTAATGCAGCTACAACTGAAATTCGACAGTCTAAAAGAAGCTATGAGCAAAAACTAGCATGTAATATAAAAAATTACAGCATGAGTTTTTATGCATATGTCAGCAGTAAACAAAACGTACAAGACAAGGTTGGACCTCTAGAAGACAGTGCTGGAAATATAATATCACAGGGGTTTTTAATGGCGAAAGACCTAAATGGTTACTTCAGTTCAGTAAAGAGGATATTAGTTCATTACCAGTTCCAGATGCTAAATTTCAGGAGGCTAGATCTGACTATTTAGGACCGTTAGTTGTAACTCCAGAAATGGTAGCTAAGAAAATAAAGGCAATGAAGGATAATAAATCACCAGGAGTGGATGGAATTCCTCCAAAACTTCTAACGAAAACAGTAGAACAAATCAGTATACCACATGCAAGAGTGTTCAACTTGTCATTAAATGAGGGAGTTGTTCCGTTTGAATGGAAAGAAGCAAACATCATACCATTATTTAAAAAGGGTTTTTAACAAGAGATTTAATAAGATTGCCATCCCAAACAACAAGTTCCAGATGGCAAGTGGACAAGGAAGCCATTGGCTTATCAAGAATCCAACAATGTTCTCATCTATGTGTAGCCCGCCCTTATCAAATATTTGTCAATTCTATTTTTAAACATATTCACACTACTAGCATTAACACAGTCATTTGGCAGATGTTCCATTCATTTATCACCCTCTGTGAGAAACAGTACTTCCTCATGTCCAACCTACACTGCTCCTTAACTAATGCTGCTTTGTGTCCTCTGGTTCTACTGCCTTCTTTAAGTTTGAAGAACATATTCCCGAGAAATAAGTCAGAGAATTACAGACCAGTGAGTTTAACGTCAGTGATTTGTAAATTATTAGAAAGGTCAATTAAAGACCATGTGGTGGACTTCCTTGTTAAGCATAAATTATTAAATTCATCTCAACATGGATTCCTAAAAGCGAGGTCATGCTTAACAAATATGTTGTTTTTTGGAAGAAATCACTAAGTGGATAGATGAGGGATCACCAGTAGATATTATCTACTTAGATTTTCAGAAAGCTTTTGACAAAGTGCCACATCAAAGATTACTACTTAAATTAAAAGCCCATGGTATCAGGGATAGCATAATTGACTGGATAGAACAATGGCTGACTGACAGAAGACAACGTGTTGTAGTAGATGGAGAAGTTTCAAACTGGAAATCAGTTTTGAGTGGGGTACCACAAGGATCAGTATTAGGACCTTTATTATTCTTAATATATATCAGTGACTTGGATGACAATATAACAAGTAACATACTGAAATTTGCAGATGACACAAAAGTGTTTAGAAAGGTTAACACTGATGGTGATAAACAACATTTACAAAATGATCTAGACCGATTAGTAAAATGGTCTGAGAAATGGCAGATGTTGTTCAATTTTGGGAAATGTAAATGCCTACATACAGGACTTGGGAACTTGGATGTAAACTATAAAATGGGAGATACTGTTCTGGGTACTATTGTAAAAGAAAGACTTAGGAGTTACAATAAGCACTGATATAAAAGTTTCAGAGCAGTGTGGTATTGCAGCTTCAAAGGGTAATAAAATTCTTGGGTTGATTAGAAGAAATATACAAGGAAAAAAGCTAATTATACCTCTGTATAAAGCAATAGTTAGACCTCATTTAGAATACTGTATACAAGCATGGAGACCATATAGTAAGAAGGATATAGATACGCTTGAACACATACAGAGGAGAGCAACTAAAATTATTCCAGAACTGAGAGACCTTAGTTATGAAAAACGACTGAAAGAATGTGGTTTAACAACTCTAGAGAGAATGAGGTTAAGAGGAAATCAGATTGAAGTTTTTAAGATGTTGAATGGGTATGAAAATATGTAGTAGTGTACTTCAACAGTATCTAGTTAAATTTAGCATTCCTTTGATGATAAGTACAGGAATAACAAACCCTTAAAGTGAAGGCTAATCTGTTACTAGCTAGAACTGAGTAGATCTTGCATGTCACATAGTCAACAAAATTACCAAGCCAAAACAACATGACAATTGGTCCGAATTCTCCGAGGGCTGAAATCACCACCACCTGTCGGCACTTCTCCTGCTGTTGCGAAGTTTGCTTTCTAACCTAACTATGAAAATGACCACCTAGAGCCACCAAACTTCTCATATATTTACCATACACATGTCACAAAGTCAAACATTACTCTTACTTCCATGTAACAAAAAAAATTATGAAAACAAAAGTTAGCTATATCTTCTATGCAAAGCTCCGCGAAGCTAGGCATAGGATATGACAACTTTTCGTTTATTTTGATCTTTATTTGGAAGTAAGAGTAGTGTTTGACCATGTCATGTGTGTGCGTATGATAGATCTATGAGAAGTGTGGAAGCTCTATGTGGTCTTATTCATGGTTCGGTCAGAAAGTAAATATGTTTGAAGTCAAATGCTACTGGCATTATGAAGAGTTATATTGTCATATATTGTCAAATATTTGTCTTGATGGGCCGTGAAATATTTAGGAGGACATTGATCTCGGATCCTCCACACAGTCGTTAGCATCCTCTTTTCCATGATGCTACGTACGGTGCTGCAGGGGGTCCTTACAACATGCCAGGAATTAACCAATGAATAATTAAGGTAACCACTCACATAAAATAATGTAATTCATGTTTAATCTAGCATTATGCGTAAAACTGTAGAAAAATAGTTTCTTTTCTGCCAACATCTGCATGGCAAAAGCATGAAATATGCTGAACATATGTCCATCTGTGTTGTATGTGTTCACATCATCGTGGTTCTGCTTGCAGCTACTTGGTGGCATTGTCGCTACAGGAAGAACATTTGCCATCACCTACAAACAACAGAGACACCTGGCAGCCAGACATTGACTCTGAGTAAGTGTACAAGGGTCATGCCTCAGTGAGACTTCCTGGTGTGTTACAGATGAATTTAGGGCATAGTGAGTTTGGATATAAGAACGTTATTTGAGCAGGAACATTGCCGGATTTGCTGGTTGAAGCTGTTGAGAGTGAAATGGTGGATTTTTAGATGATTCTAATAGGCAGAAGGATATTTGGGATATTTTTTTCGCCACTAGACACATGAATGCCGTAATTCGTGCCAATATTGGTAAACATCGATGTGTATCGCACATACAGGCATATTACAAGAGTTAGAAATGTTAAATTTTTACAAAACTCGACCAGCATGTCAGTGGGATGATGATAATGGCAGGTAAAAAGTTTTACGATTTTTGATGGTCACGTTTTCTTATAATCATAAAAAACGTTAACATGGCCACCAATGGGAAAATTAGCTGTAGGCAGAACCCTACAATGTTGGTGAAATATATTTCCTGCATGATTTCTTGTCATGTTAAGATAAGATAAGATAAGTTTTATTACCAAGTAGCAAGTACAAGGAATTTGTAGTGTTGTGGCGTTAGCACAAACATACACTCATGCACCCAATCACACACGGAACTAAACATTACATATCACAATCGTAATACTAAAACCAGTTGAAAACAAGCGAGAGTAATATACTCTAATTATTGGTGATCTTAAAGGAGGATCTAGGTGATGCTTACTGGCATTTGCAGGCATTGTAGCATATCTAATAATATCTTTACTACTTTTATGTACAGAATTTTTACTTAAAAGCTAGGGCTTATATTATGGCTATTCCAGATATAAATATATGGGGGACGGAAAGCACTTTTTTCAGGATTCCCATGACTAATGAAGTTTTTGAAACCTAAACATATTATTTAGAACATGCAAATATCAGCAGAAATAGAAATTAAATGGCAGATACTTTATAATATTTTCTGTAATAGAATTAGTGTAAGCTTGTTGTTGATTGTAAGACATATTCAAATGTAATTGAAACACACAAATATCAGCTCAAATAGAACTGAAACAACAGAGATTTTAATATTTTTTACGTAATAAAATTAATGTAGTCTTGGCACATAAATGATAATTGAATTGATTATAGAACATAAATAAACATAAATAATTACATGCACGCCAACTGGTAACAGAAACCCGAAAAACGCACAAACGAACCTGTATGATTATCTACATCTGTCAGTTTGCCACACCTTGAATCTTGAGACAGGTAAAATATTTGTGAGCTGTTATCCGCATGCCATTTGGCCGACGCTGGCCGTATAGCATAATACATAAAGTCTCATTCCAAACACACGCACAAAACTGTAAGGAATGTCTACTACACCCGTAAGCTCATCAAATTCTCTCTCTAATTAAAACATGCAAATATCAGAAGAAATATAGAAAGGAAACGACAGACACTTGAATATTTTGTTGCGTAATAGAAACAATATAGTCTGGGCTAGTTGTTGATTATAAGACGTAATTAAAACACACAAATATCAGCAGAAATAGAAATGAAGCTACATTCACTTGAATGTTTTGTTGTCTAATAGAATCAATGTAGTCTCGGCTCGTTGCCCCTCTGTTCATCTGATTCTGCTGTGGTCCCTCACAGTCACGCGTTGGCTCGGAGACTGCAGGAAGAGGAGGACAACAGAGCACCGGATGTAGCTGATCTGGGCTATCAGCAGCCAGGCAGACACCCTGCACAATACCAGGGTAGATCTCACGCAGCGTCAGGTAGTGCCAGTCCAGGGCGCAGTGGCCCAGCACATGGCAGTGCCGCATCAGGGAGAGAACGCAAGAAAGACAATGTAAGCATGACTCTGTGTCTTACAAAGTCTCATCGTTTTTATCATAATACGATAGCTGTCGATAATTACAGTTAACATTGGACTGAGCTTATCCGAGCCAGACATTCATGGGATCATTGACAGTTATGTTCCCTTCCACATGCATGAAAATCTGATATTCTCACCGAAACATTAAACAGATAACAGTTGAACTATGGTTTTAATGTGGATCATTAAAACACATTATGGTGGTCGTATTAGAATAGATATACACCACGTCCAAATGTTCTTGTGTATTCAAACGAGGATACATTATTACTACTACCCAAGTAATTGTGCATTTCTAATTCTTGTGTTCAATTATGGAGTGATTATAATGGAAACAATACATTATTTACAACACCGTTTGATCATGTCATATGCTGTCAAGCTGAACTTTTTTTTATTATAATTAATTTCTCACAAGTATTCTACTATCTGTAGCCATTTTGTTGTATGTTTGTTTTAATATTTTGGCTTGTATTATTTCATGGTTACATTGGTATGTTTCCAGTGCACCATCCTGTGATGGACCAGGCATCAACAGAGTCATGCATTATGTGACAGATCATGGCATTCCATGCCAGGATATTGCACCAAAGTGTTATAATCAGTGCCGGTGTGTTACAGTCAACAAAACAATGTTACGTTCAACACCACAGTGTTGCAGCAAAGATATATATGTAAATGACAATGTGACGGGCTGGAACTAAAACTTATTAGGACTCCTTTGAACAAGATTTCCTGAAATTAGAAACTAGTTTGTTTTGTCACTGAAGAATCTTATCGAGTTACAACGCGTTTGTGCTGCCATCTAGTTGATAGTGGTGGAGGTAAGTGTTGCTGCAATAATTGATGTACACAATGTTTCTGAATTATGAAATCTCGGTTTATCTATCCATCGCTTTATAGCTATGTGCAATAGAAAACATTATTTATCTTAGAATGCACAAATTGGAGATAATATGTTTTGCAGATAATCCACATTGACTTAAACAAACAAAAATGGCAATTTAGTGAAGTAGCTTCCAAAGATTACATCATTGTTTGGGCTGATTTGTCAGAAAATGTTCCATAAAATACTACATCCCCTCTGCAGTGAGACTTGCCATGGTTCTGCCGTGGCGTGGTTGTTTCCATTTATTCTGGAGACAGCAGAAGGTGAGGACTAAATCTCAGCTCAAATGTACAAATGTCGTTAATGAACCCATAGGTACCAACCAGGAGTGGTACACATATATAAAACAGAAATCCATCAGATCATGAATGAATCTATGTCCGTTGGTTTGCCACACATGTGCAAAAGGGTATATTGATTGGATTTCGCAAGACTTTGGCATAACTTATTGCATATTTGTGCTTTGAACTGATTATCTGCTGTTTGCTGCCATTTGACAAATGTGAACTGATATCCCGATATAAAAACAGCCTTGTTCAAAATGCACAAAACTGTAAGGAATGTCTCCTACACCTGTAAAACCATAACGTTTTAGAAAATCGTATGACTTATGGGTAAACTGCAAGAGTTTGCACCAATGTGTATATTACATGAGTTGATAATGCTGATCACAGTTGGTGCGTTGGCCTTATGTAGTCACTCGTATATCATGGCACCAAACCCACCCACAATGCACTGCTCACCTAATGATTTTTGGGTGACATCTAGTTGTCATCAGTGGTGTTGGGTGACATCTAGTTTGTATCGGTGGTTTTGGATGATGTCTAATTGGTATCAGTGGTTTTGGGTTATGTCTAGTTTGTATCAGTGGTTTTGGGTGACGTCTTGTTGGTATCAGTTGTTTTGGGTGACGTCTAGTTGGTATCACTGATAGGAGTTGGTGTGTTTAAAAAATGTGATGTCAATGAATGCATTTTATTGTGCTGTAAAATGGTTAGAGACTGATCATAATAATAATATTCTAAAATTATACCTCTCGGCTAATGTTACAAAGAACATGTTTACTGTGCTTGGAATCTGATTTGTTCAAACCATGTACATACATGACATTTGATAGATTTTAAAGGGGTGCTTTGTCGCTAAGGCATACTCAAATCAGTTGTGTGCTACATGTCACATCGGTGGTGGTTTAGAACCTTTTGCAAGGGATATATTACAAAATTTATCTTTCTGTTATTAACAATGATGACGGTGAAGTGAAGACTAATGTGACAGATACAGTGCACTTTGATTGCCACTTAGGCATTTGTTTTATTGACAATACAGTATACTACAGTATATACCTTATTGACAGTATAGTACAATATTTACCTCTTTATTTGCAATATTTTATGTAGCTGTACAAAATTGCTTGTGTACATGTGCGTAGTCTAGCAGATTCAGCCATTCTTGATCTGTGCAATGGATTGGATCCCAAACTACTTGTCCCGTGTTATTTAATGTACAGGAAATGTTGTTGCGTGGATATTACCAACGGAGTTATAGGTTCGTGCTGTGAACACAGTTTTCTTCTCTAGTGCTGTAGCTGTTGTCTCATTGTACTGTATATACACCTATTACATCATTACACAGCCTATTTCATTGATTGTTGTAGATAAGCCACCTCCAAAGTAAAGCTCCCTCCTCAATTGATTTAGCCCATAATGAGACCAGGTTTGTTGATGTTCCCATCGGTAGTGTGTGAATAGTTCAACTAATATGTAGTGTGTGAACAGCTCAAGTAATATGTAGTATGTGCGTGAACAGTTCAAGTAACATGCGCAGTAAGTTTAATAAAACAATTTCATACTTTTATTAACATCATCGAAAGAATTGATCATTACATCGGGTAACTTGCGAAAGTGTGAATAGCCATATGTGCCAAAGCACATATCTTGTGCGAGCTGTATGTGCTACAGCACATATCTTGTGCGAGCCGTATATGCCACCCCTGGGCACAAAGAGGATAAGTAAAAAAAATACTATATAGAACCAGACCACTTTTGCATTTTTTTGCCAATTTTTTTTACAAACAAGTGCTAAACATCAAATTGAGAGGGACCTTTAATAGGCTGCAGACAAATCCAGTTTGTACTTTAATAGGCTGCCGACAAATCCAGTTTGTACTGTTGAATGAAATGCTTTTTTTATACTAAACTATTTTGAACAGTTGCAACATACAAATGTTCATATGTGGATAAAATGCTGTTGTACAATGGTGTACTGCAGTTGGACAAATTATATATACATGTATATATATATATTGCAAATATTTCATGTATTACATAATACACTGGCAGAGTACAATTAGAAACTCCAGACTAGCTAAATGTCCCTTTTTCATTAACTGGCACTGATGTTTTATTGAAAACTGTCAAAGTAAATAAAACAAATACTGTTTGGGGGCATGTCACAGTTATCCCCATAAAGCATATTGCTATTTTAACAACACCAAAGGATTATATGGCAATAATACTTAAAAAGGAGCAGCACTTCATTCATATAACAATTTTATTAATTGTAACACACATGAAACATTATACAGTTATGATGTATTCAATGTGAAACTATTCTAAAAAATGTGTTTAGTGACCAGCAATAATACTACCTCGAATACACAACGTCTTATAATGCAGATATTCTAGATGTCTACATTTCAGCTGTGTAACTGAACAGTCAAAGTGCAAGACATCCTGTGTCTACAATTACTATACAGTACCTAACAGCCACGTCTGACATTACCAAGGTGATGAGATCTTGCAAACCGTTTAATACTCAAAACCACAAAATAGTATTGCTAGTCTAGTCTTGGTATTATGTTGATTTTGCTCAACTTCTCAATTGTTTATGGCTAGTATATTCCAAAAATGAGATGTTCCATTGCACACCTCTAGACATGGCCCTTAAAAATGCTTTTAAATAAAATAATGGTCCCTCTTTTCTTAGCAAATGCAGAAGACTCGACACATAAAAAATTCTGGTTAAACCAACACCACTATTCAGCATCATATATCATTGCAGTGTCCCCTTAATTGAAGACATGGCACCAAATATGTATACATTTGCCTGAAAATGTAAGAGAGCCTGACAGTGAAAACTGCCCAATGGAAGCCACTATGTACAGTGCACCTTAGCTGCCCTGCTTTCTTAAAGCAAAATTAAGTCATGGTTTTGGGGCAATGCACATAAGAGTTAATAAAAAGTAACCAACTATTTGCACCTACAATACAATCAAGAACATCATGCTTGTGGTTTTCTCAGAATTTGTTCAACAAGTGGGAGATTCTGGTAAAATCTCCATTTTCCTGGTTGTTGACATGTTGTTGACCAGAACCAAAAATAAGCACCTGGCAATTCTTGGAATACATCTTCTGCTGTGATGTGTTAACACGCATTAAGTCAGAATGGGATAAGTTTAGTAAATAAAGGCCAAAGCATAAGTTGAGTTTAGATGTAGACAGCATGGCCGTGTCATATTGGCAAGTACAGTGTACTTTTCTTTGTACAAGACTAGGTGTTTACAATACAAATAGATTTACATTTGGTGAGCGATTATTGCAAGGCTACAACCATATGTGCCATAAGGTTTTCCTAGTAAACCACTGGCATGATATTTCTGATCGCTGTTTATAAATGGTCATGCTTTAGTAACTCTTATAGGTGCATAGGTCCAAAACCATGACTTCTGTTTCCATTCAATCACTTGACTCATCAATGGCAACATTTGTTCAGTAGCCACATTAACAGCAAATTGTTCTCACAGAATATCTTGTATTATGCACTTCCTACATTTGACTGCCCATTCTGGCATCAAATATCCTGGCAGACACTTAAAGGATCACTCTGAACAAACCAACAGGATGAAGACAATTCTGTTTGATACCCTAAAAACACTAGTTTTAGCATGTTACCCTACACCTTTTTCAACATATCCAAAAACACGTGAAATTTCCAAAATACAGAAATCTGTCGAAATTCTAAACTTTGCATCACAGAAAATACTCCCAACCTTTCACCCTGTTGATCCCAGCCTAAGTGACTCCTGGCCCCAAATAAAATAAAATGTGTTTCACACATGCTACCTAGATACTCATCAGATGCAACTAATAATGGATTTACCTCAAACATAAATATTAGATTTGGCACAACAAAATTAAATGCAGCATATCTTATATAAATGTGAAAGCCTCTTTCTAATAAGCTTACTGTAACACTGCATTTGCGACAGTCCCCATCTCTAAAACTGTATATTCATACAGTTTAGTCAAATGTTCATTGCATTAGGTTACAATTACACCAACAGTGGCTGCATTGTCACATATTATGGAAGTCACTTTAATAAGCACATGTTTATGGAAACCACACATACATACAGTCAAACCTGCTGAAGCGACCACCTGTCATTAATACGACCACAGTCGACTCCCAAGTACCACCTGTGCATATTAAGATACTGCCTTTGACATGGGTTTAGCTAAAAATCTAAAATTAAGTGTGCTAATTTTTGACAAATTAGTTATGTAAATAGTATATCTTAGAAAAATTTGCAATTACCGCCAGGAAATAAGTTTTCTGTTGAGTGAGGGAGAAATTGGAAATAATGTCAGCAGAGGTCAGGAATTACCTGGTAGTTATATACAACTGTATGCATATCTTCTACGACTGTTCCAAGTTACATAATTTTTGTCAAACACTTCTTGAAAGCATGCATCCTGGGAGATATACCCCCACTGATATCACAAAATGGGACAAGCAGATTAGAAGAACCAGTTGCATAATTGCTGTGAATTATCACACTTAGTGCCAATTATATCATCTGTCTATATAAAGTCGTGAACTGCATTACTGTGAATGTATTTCATTAAGCTAAAAGTATCTTTTTTAAAAAGAATTAGAACTTTCAGCAACCGTATCATAGGCACTTTAAGAGACCACCTGTACTAAGAGACCACTTTTCGACCATCGACTGTATGTCGAACTTAATATTCCAACCCATCTAAAGTAGATCAGATTGAGGAATATCCAACCACACTAATCACTGGCACTAATGAAGATATGTATCACGGCAGGGCTATGTATAAATACTTGATGTAAACATCTACCCCTTCTACATCAATAAAACAGTCAGCACATTTTCACTATTTCTACCTAATACAGTTCATCGCATTCTACCTCATACAGTTCATCGCATTTTCACTATTGCTACTTAATAGTTTGTCATGTTGCCCCTTCTATCAGTAACCGTGGCTTCAGAGATCTCTGGTTTTAAAGCACATAAACGCCATCTTCTAACAGACTAAAAAACTTGAACATGACACAATGTACAACTACTATGTACCCATTATGTTGCATACAATACTGAACTGTTGTGAAATGGATGGTCTTGCCATGCAATAATAATAATAATACATTTGTTACATAGCGGCCCGTCCAAATAATTGTTCTGGGCGCTGTACAGTGGTGTAACTATATTGTTCAGAGTGTAACAATAATTCAGTTAAACAATATCACTTAACATCGGCAAACAAACGCCACAT
Source organism: Lamellibrachia columna (assembly GCA_963662155.1). Lineage (NCBI taxonomy): Eukaryota > Metazoa > Annelida > Polychaeta > Sabellida > Siboglinidae > Lamellibrachia > Lamellibrachia columna. The sequence goes on along the minus strand of OY759271.1, from coordinate 16,972,979 downwards.
ATCCCATCAAGCACAGTCGTGGACTTATAAATCACATATATCAATATTACATGGCAATGCATTCATTCCCTTTCAGGCCTTGAATGCCAATATAGAGATCACCCTTTCAGGATCAGGCATCTACTCCTTCTTGTCTTTCCGTTTCCATGTAGGCATTGGCACTTTTGCTGCAACTGTCTTTGTTGTGTTGATGACCGCACTGCCAGCAATGTAGCCCTTGCCTGCGACCCACTTGACACTACCGACACCCAGCCCAACGGTGCCAGTGACGGCACCGGTTGTTGCACTGTACAACCCACTGGACATGCGCCACATTAAACTTGTTGGTTTTGTAGGCTCTGCAACAGAAAACCCAGATGGCTTTGAGAACAACAAACTATACAATATCATTCTATCATACCAAATTTCTCGGAGACCTAAGCCCAGATCACAGGTTTAGGCCATCTCAAAATCGGTATACGATATTACAGTGTTAAAAGTTGTCACCAGATGAATGCACACATTAAGGAGGGTATGCAAGATAAAAAGGATAAGTCTTGAGATGACGTCAAAATATTATTACGAGTTCCACAAGCCGGACTACTACATAGGAGTTCCACAAACCAGACTACTACATAGGAGTTCCACGAGCCAGACTACTACATAAGAGTTCCACAAGCCAGACTACTACATAGGAGTTCCATGAGCCAGACAACTACATAAGAGTTCTACAAGCCAGACTACTACATAAGAGTTCCACAAGCCAGACTACTACATAAGAGTTCCACAAGCCAGACTACTACATAAGAGTTCCACAAGCCAGACTACTACATAAGAGTTCCACAAGCCAGACTACTACATAAGAGTTCCACAAGCCAGACTACTACATAAGAGTTCCACAAGCCGGACTACTACATAGGAGTTCCACAAACCAGACTACTACATAGGAGTTCCACGAGCCAGACTACTACATAAGAGTTCCACAAGCCAGACTACTACATAGGAGTTCCATGAGCCAGACTACTACATAAGAGTTCTACAAGCCAGACTACTACATAAGAGTTCCACAAGCCAGACTACTACATAAGAGTTCCACGAGCCAGACTACTACATAAGAGTTCCACAAGCCAGACTACTACATAGGAGTTCCACGAGCCAGACTACTACATAAGAGTTCCACAAGCCAGACTACTACATAAGAGTTCCACAAGCCAGACTACTACATAAGAGTTCCACAAGCCAGACTACTACATAAGAGTTCCACAAGCCAGACTACTACATAGGAGTTCCATGAGCCAGACTACTACATAAGAGTTCTACAAGCCAGACTACTACATAAGAGTTCCACAAGCCAGACTACTACATAAGAGTTCCACAAGCCAGACTACTACATAGGAGTTCCACGAGCCAGACTACTACATAAGAGTTCCACAAGCCAGACTACTACATAGGAGTTCCACGAGCCAGACTACTACATAAGAGTTCCACAAACCAGACTACTACATAGGAGTTCCACGAGCCAGACTACTACATAAGAGTTCCACAAGCCAGACTACTACATAGGAGTTCCATGAGCCAGACTACTACATAAGAGTTCTACAAGCCAGACTACTACATAAGAGTTCCACGAGCCAGACTACTACATAAGAGTTCCACAAGCCAGACTACTACATAAGAGTTCCACGAGCCAGACTACTACATAAGAGTTCCACAAGCCAGACTACTACATAGGAGTTCCATGAGCCAGACTATTACATAAGAGTTCCACAAGCCAGACTACTACATAAGAGTTCCACAAGCCAGACTACTACATAAGAGTTCCACAAACCAGACTACTACATAGGAGTTCCATGAGCCAGACTACTACATAAGAGTTCTACAAGCCAGACTACTACATAAGAGTTCCACGAGCCAGACTACTACATAAGAGTTCCACAAGCCAGACTACTACATAAGAGTTCCACAAGCCAGACTACTACATAAGAGTTCCACGAGCCAGACTACTACATAAGAGTTCCACAAGCCAGACTACTACATAGGAGTTCCATGAGCCAGACTACTACATAAGAGTTCCACAAACCAGACTACTACATAGGAGTTCCATGAGCCAGACTACTACATAAGAGTTCTACAAGCCAGACTACTACATAAGAGTTCCACGAGCCAGACTACTACATAAGAGTTCCACAAGCCAGACTACTACATAAGAGTTCCACAAGCCAGACTACTACATAAGAGTTCCACGAGCCAGACTACTACATAAGAGTTCCACAAGCCAGACTACTACATAGGAGTTCTACAAGCCAGACTACTACATAAGAGTTCCACAAGCCAGACTACTACATAAGAGTTCCACGAGCCAGACTACTACATAAGAGTTCCACGAGCCAGACTACTACATAAGAGTTCCACAAGCCAGACTACTACATAAGAGTTCCACGAGCCAGACTACTACATAAGAGTTCCACAAGCCAGACTACTACATAGGAGTTCCATGAGCCAGACTACTACATAAGAGTTCTACAAGCCAGACTACTACATAAGAGTTCCACAAGCCAGACTACTACATAAGAGTTCCACGAGCCAGACTACTACATAAGAGTTCCACAAGCCAGACTACTACATAGGAGTTCCACGAGCCAGACTACTACATAAGAGTTCCACAAGCCAGACTACTACATAGGAGTTCCATGAGCCAGACTACTACATAAGAGTTCCATGAGCCAGACTACTACATAAGAGTTCCACAAACCAGACTACTACATAGGAGTTCCACGAGCCAGACTACTACATAAGAGTTCCACAAGCCAGACTACTACATAGGAGTTCCATGAGCCAGACTACTACATAAGAGTTCCACAAGCCAGACTACTACATAGGAGTTCCATGAGCCAGACTACTACATAAGAGTTCCACGAGCCAGACTACTACATAAGAGTTCCACAAGCCAGACTACTACATAAGAGTTCCACGAGCCAGACTACTACATAAGAGTTCCACAAACCAGACTACTACATAGGAGTTCCACGAGCCAGACTACTACATAAGAGTTCCACAAGCCAGACTACTACATAGGAGTTCCATGAGCCAGACTACTACATAAGAGTTCCACAAGCCAGACTACTACATAAGAGTTCCACAAGCCAGACTACTACATAGGAGTTCCACGAGCCAGACTACTACATAAGAGTTCCACAAGCCAGACTACTACATAGGAGTTCCACGAGCCAGACTACTACATAAGAGTTCCACAAACCAGACTACTACATAGGAGTTCCACGAGCCAGACTACTACATAAGAGTTCCACAAGCCAGACTACTACATAGGAGTTCCATGAGCCAGACTACTACATAAGAGTTCTACAAGCCAGACTACTACATAAGAGTTCCACGAGCCAGACTACTACATAAGAGTTCCACAAGCCAGACTACTACATAAGAGTTCCACGAGCCAGACTACTACATAAGAGTTCCACAAGCCAGACTACTACATAGGAGTTCCATGAGCCAGACTATTACATAAGAGTTCCACAAGCCAGACTACTACATAAGAGTTCCACAAGCCAGACTACTACATAAGAGTTCCACAAACCAGACTACTACATAGGAGTTCCATGAGCCAGACTACTACATAAGAGTTCTACAAGCCAGACTACTACATAAGAGTTCCACGAGCCAGACTACTACATAAGAGTTCCACAAGCCAGACTACTACATAAGAGTTCCACAAGCCAGACTACTACATAAGAGTTCCACGAGCCAGACTACTACATAAGAGTTCCACAAGCCAGACTACTACATAGGAGTTCCATGAGCCAGACTACTACATAAGAGTTCCACAAACCAGACTACTACATAGGAGTTCCATGAGCCAGACTACTACATAAGAGTTCTACAAGCCAGACTACTACATAAGAGTTCCACGAGCCAGACTACTACATAAGAGTTCCACAAGCCAGACTACTACATAAGAGTTCCACAAGCCAGACTACTACATAAGAGTTCCACGAGCCAGACTACTACATAAGAGTTCCACAAGCCAGACTACTACATAGGAGTTCTACAAGCCAGACTACTACATAAGAGTTCCACAAGCCAGACTACTACATAAGAGTTCCACGAGCCAGACTACTACATAAGAGTTCCACGAGCCAGACTACTACATAAGAGTTCCACAAGCCAGACTACTACATAAGAGTTCCACGAGCCAGACTACTACATAAGAGTTCCACAAGCCAGACTACTACATAGGAGTTCCATGAGCCAGACTACTACATAAGAGTTCTACAAGCCAGACTACTACATAAGAGTTCCACAAGCCAGACTACTACATAAGAGTTCCACGAGCCAGACTACTACATAAGAGTTCCACAAGCCAGACTACTACATAGGAGTTCCACGAGCCAGACTACTACATAAGAGTTCCACAAGCCAGACTACTACATAGGAGTTCCATGAGCCAGACTACTACATAAGAGTTCCATGAGCCAGACTACTACATAAGAGTTCCACAAACCAGACTACTACATAGGAGTTCCACGAGCCAGACTACTACATAAGAGTTCCACAAGCCAGACTACTACATAGGAGTTCCATGAGCCAGACTACTACATAAGAGTTCCACAAGCCAGACTACTACATAGGAGTTCCATGAGCCAGACTACTACATAAGAGTTCCACGAGCCAGACTACTACATAAGAGTTCCACAAGCCAGACTACTACATAAGAGTTCCACGAGCCAGACTACTACATAAGAGTTCCACAAACCAGACTACTACATAGGAGTTCCACGAGCCAGACTACTACATAAGAGTTCCACAAGCCAGACTACTACATAGGAGTTCCATGAGCCAGACTACTACATAAGAGTTCCACAAGCCAGACTACTACATAGGAGTTCCATGAGCCAGACTACTACATAAGAGTTCCATGAGCCAGACTACTACATAGGAGTTCCACGAGCCAGACTACTACATAAGAGTTCCACAAGCCAGACTACTACATAGGAGTTCAACAAGCCAGACTACTACACAGGAGTTCCACGAGCCAGACTACAACACAGGAGTTCAACAAGCCAGACTACTACACAGGAGTTCCACGAGCCAGACTACTACATAAGAGTTCCACAAGCCAGACTACTACATAGGAGTTCCACAAGCCAGACTACTACATAGGAGTTCCACAAGCCAGACTACTATATAGGATGGTAGATTCTTACTAAGGTTTTCATGCAGCATTTTTTGTTACAACTATGCCTTGACTTTCATGTTGACTTTGATGTATGCAATAATTATAAATTTGATATCTCACAGTGGTAAGGTAAAACCACACTCCACTAAATGTAAAGCACCATGATGTTAGATACCACAAACTTCTAGAGTTTCCTGTGTTTTTTACAGTGAAATCAATGGAAGTTTGTGACAAATGTAGGGACAGCATCAGGGTATATATATATAGAGTACAGTCACTTTGACCAATCACAGCAAGACTGTCACCCCTGGGTATCCGTCACTCCTGATTACCCGTCACCGTGGGTACCCGTCACTCCTGGGTACCCATCTTGTTTGTGGAGTTTACACGCCCAATGATAACCATTTTGTCAATGGACATTTTATCATTCATTTTCATTGACTAGGCATGTTTTCAAATTAATTATATTATTATGATATCATACTAACACATTTCACTATTCATTGTTGTTCTATCAATGCTATACAGGCGTTGACATTAAAATTTTGTAGCCAGTGACCCAGTAGATTTGAAATGTTAATGGCCCCCGACAAGTTACTGGCCTGGATTTTTTTCTCAGATATAAAACAATATAGAATGCTTGCAATGCACAGCAGTAGTTTTGTGTATGTAGGGCCTATATTTAAATAAAGGTGTGACATTTGCTGTTGCGTTCATGCGGGCAGTGCTGGGCACCAACCTGCTCCCATTCGCCAATTAGTTTTCATGTAAGCTGCACGTTTGCTTCCGTGAGTGGAGCCAAGTGTTGTATTTATTTGAATGATCATTGTTTCTTTTAAACACTGATTAAAAACGTCGCCATGAATTAACCTGCTTTAGTTTTCTTTCAGTTATTTCAATGACCCAGGTTTCTTCCCGATAGCGAGCTGCAGTGACACAGAGCAAGATGCTGGAAATTAGTCGTCATTTTCTCGAAGCGTTTCGTCATTCAGCAAATTAAGTTAATGAACTACAATATCAATATTAAACACTGCACTGAACTAAAATAACCTCACAGATGCCAACTTCCAACCATAAGTCGGAGTAATGATGTCGCGGCAAAGCCCCGACGGCGACTGACGAATATTGAAGGTGTTTGCGGAGGAGTGCATGGGGGTATCCCCTCTCCCATTGGGGGAGTGTATGGGGGTATCTCCTCTCCCACTGGGGGAGTGGGGAATGATGCTCCGTGATGTATTTAAGAGCCATTTGAGCACTAATTTGGGTAGTCCAAAATTAAGTTTTAAAATAAAAATATTAGTAATTTTCACTAAACATCAATGTTTCATAATGCCTTATCAAGTGGTTTCATTAATAGATGACAGGCTTTCATTCCAATAGCAAAATGTGCATAAAAATCATCATTATCAAGAACTGAACGTGGAGTACAGAAGTCTAAACTGGTGTAAATTTATACATTCTTATAAAGAATGTACACTGCATCATGCCATGTATGTTAAAAGAAATAAAACATACATTTTAACATAATATAAATAACAATGATCAAGTGTGATCCGTTGTGAAGAACACAAGAACGCAGGTCATGACTATCATCAATGACCGTGCAGTTCAGACAAACATCCCAGTGATGTATCTGTAGGCATGGGGCACATAGATGTTATCAATAAAGAGGAGTAACATAAAGTGCCCTAATATCATCAGGTTTTGTTACCCCGATTTCATTTAACTAGCAGGTGGCACACATAAACAATGTTTGGTAGCATTGTAAGAGCAACGTCTTGGGACCAATCGAAGTACACAATAGGCATATGTATGTTAAAGCGTTGCAAAGGTGAGATGGTGCACATGATGGAATAAGGAACTCAGTAATTTATTTCCGTTTTCCTGGGTGTCTGTAATTCGGCAAGGAGTCTTATGTTCATCCGCTCTATGTACAGGGATGCCCTAAGTTCGTCGCCAGACATTCCTAAAGTTAGTTATCAATTACTATTAAAGAATATAACGTTACTAAGCAATTCCACCATCAATTCAAAACCTTACTGATAACGCATATAGGCTACAACATATATTATTAAGTCGCCGTCACTCATTTTCATGTTAATCAGTTCATATGACACATGATATTGAAAAGGTACCATTTATTGTAAATCAGTGCTGAACTGTAACCAATTATATGTAAAGTTAGTTTATAAGATGGTGAATTAAACAATTCCTCCAAAGGCATATGACATTTGGGGGAAAACCTGCAAATGCTTTTACGATTGGCTACACACAAGATACACGTATAAAGGTTCTTGCAATTTTCATCCAGTTCAACATCCATCCGCTCCCTCTCTCCCTCCCTTGCTCTTCCTCCAGTTCACCAACCATCTGCTCTCCCTCTATTGCACCCTGCTCTTCCTCCAGTTCACCGTCCATCCACTCTATTGCACAATGCTCTTTCTACAGTTCACCGTCCATCTGCTCTCCCTCTGTTGCTCTCTATTCTTCATCTAGTTCACCGTCCATCCACTCTCCCTCTGTTGCTCTCTATTCTTCATCTAGTTCACCGTCCATCCACTCTCCCTCTGTTGCTCTCTATTCTTCATCTAGTTCACCGTCCATCCACTCTATTGCACAATGCTCTTTCTACAGTTCACCGTCCATCTGCTCTCCCTCTGTTGCTCTCTATTCTTCATCTAGTTCACCTTCCATCCACTCTCCCTCTGTTGCTCTCTATTCTTCATCTAGTTCACCGTCCATCCACTCTCCCTCTGTTGCTCTCTATTCTTCATCTAGTTCACCGTCCATCCACTCTCACTCTGTTGCACCCTGCTCTTCCTCCTGTTGTTCATCTAGTTGTTTTGTTCTGTTACGCTCCGGTCTTCCTCAATCACGACTGGCATGATTGTTTGTAGGTCAGCAGGGAGGAGAGGAAGGAAATGGTTTGGCTGCCACCAGCTAGACTGTGCGCAACTGTACACACTAGTCCACATGATGTGCAGAATGTTCTCAAACCGCATGTTTCTAGGCATGACAAGACGGTGGAGGTCACGTGTTACATTACCCATTCCTGGGTATACTGATTTCACTCTTGCTCCAAGTATGGACGAGATGGCATGGATTTGCCAAATGCCCAGGTATTCACCTGGTTTGACAACATTGACAACAACCTACATATCTCTGTGGAAGGTCGGTTTGTGCCGGGCTGATACAAATCAGAAAACATGGCATGTCGTACTCCTTGAAGTGCAGTCGCTGATGCCTTTTGCAAGGAAATTGTCATCTAAATACAGGTCCTCGTGAACACCAAGTTCCATGGTAATTCTCACTCTGGCTTCAACGTGGTGATCTGCATTCCTGTGCCTGTAACAGCTTGTCGTGCTAGGAAGACAGTCACCATATGCAGGTATCTGCATGGGTCTCAGGTCAGAATATTCAATCATGTCACACAGAAGATCTGAGGACACTTCATCAGCTACATGACATGTTGGTAGAACAATGACAGGCTCATTGTCGCTTACTTCTGATAGTGCCTCTCTGCTGCATTGAACGAAGGCAGCAAAGTTTTTGCATTTCATTAGCAATTGTTGCCATGCCTGGAAATGCTTAATGCACTTTTTTGCTCGCCTGTTCTTCTCTTGTATTGCTTTTGCATTCAGGATCTCGTGCTGTTTTTCTTTAGCACATTTCTGCCTCTTAATTCTCTCTTCTTCTTTGGACACTTTTTGTATCTCATTAAACAACCTCTTCTTTGCTCGTTCTTCCTTTCTCTTCCGCTTGGCTTCTTCTGCATCTTGTTTATCTTTCTCGTGTTCTCGTATTTCTCTTGCAATGTCTTCAGATGTCAGTATTCTAGCTCTGGTGATTTTGCACTTACCAATGTGCATCACGTGCTTTTCTGGTTTTGCAAGCGGCAACAAAATGTCTGAAAGTCTTGGTGGAATAATGCCTGCTGTGACTAACGGGTTTTCTTGTAGGTGTGGTTCTGACAGCGCTGGCTGGTTGGGTTCCTTGACCTCTTCGACTTTCTTCTTTAATATACTCTATGTGATGCAAACTGCATCCTAGCTTTTGTTCATATATGTTTTTTGTGTACTTTTTTTGCGTAGGCATTGCGTTTTCATGGCGTCAATGATTGCTCTATCACGTTAAGAGCCAGTTGTGGAGGACATATTATCGTATCCACAGCAGTGACATCTACTTCAACGTCATTAGGAACGTCCAGTAACAGTGCGATTCCACGCAGAGGTTGATCACACATTCTGTGTTTTTTTCAAGTTCGGGTTCAGCATATCTTCATCAACACTGTCTGAAATATCCACCCCAGTGATATCACATTTGTTGTTAATCTTGGGTTCCTCTTGTACTTGATTTTCTGTGTGCCCATCATCTACATCTTCTACACATTCTGGTTGGGTTGACACTGGAACAGAAGCTACATTGGTTATCTCAAGCTTAGCATCTTGCTTGTCTGGCTTCTGAACCAGTTCCTTGCTGATTGCATCTCTGTTCAGTGGAAAGATTTCCGAAACGATTCAGCGATTGTACCTGCTGTGAATGTCTTCTCAGCGACATTCTTAAAGATGGCTGGAAATTTGTGTTTGCTTATCCAGCAGCCCCCCCTAAGCATTTTGACCTGATGCATGACTTTGCTTAACTCAGCTTTCATTGTGTGATAGATCGCAACGTCGCAGGGTTGTAGAATGTGAGTGAGATTGGGCGGAAAGCAAAGGAGAATGACGTAATTTGCAGTAGCCAGGTCAATAAGGGTTGGCGAGATGTGGGCTGCTGCTCCATCCTGCAAAAGCAGGAGCAGTCTCTCTTTTGATGCATGAGCCAGCAAATTCTTCTGAAACCACTCTGCATAGATTTCCCGATCAACAAATCCAATCTCAGATTAACTGTAGGTAGCGTTCGGTGGTCCACCTTTGTATGTCCTTCCTGCTGGTATCCCTTTGCTAAATACCACAGCTTCATCACAGTTATATAGTTATATAGTTGATGTGGTTTCTCCATCAAACAGTTCTCCTCCAGAGTGGCATGCAAAACATCAAAGTAGTTTCCGATGATGTCTGGTGTGACATTTGTCACTCGCCCATGATCGATTGACTCTGGCTTTCAAAGGGTGTCTAGCCCTAAAACCACACCACCAGTTTAGGGATGGCCCAGTACTCTTGTTGAAACATTAATTTCCTTGTTGCAGGGCAATGGCCCACACAAGTCCAATTACTTGGGTTCGTGTGATGGGGTACTGGTGGTCTGCCATGTAATGGATGTATCGTACTAGGGCGGCTTCGTGGTCATCTCCTAGCACTGGAGGTCATCCCATTTTCGCATCCATGAGAACTTTCCCTTTAACTATGTCAGTCAAAGTCATCCGAGGAACCCCATACTCCTTAGCTGTTGCTGATACAGATACATTGTTAATGTTGATGGCTTCATGGGCATTCAGGCTCATTCCATAATCTTCTATTCATGGTGGTAATGTGATATACTGGTAGCGTAATTTGTTCTCTGCATTGATGTCTGAAAACAAATAATACAAGAAAGGTAATATAGACAAAAATAAGATGTCCCTAAGATTTGGTGACGAAGATAGGGCACTTTGACAGAAGGGGTGACATTAATCTGTCAGAAGCACGTTTTTGGGGGACCTAATAAACCTACCAGCATTGCATAATGCATGATCCCGCTTTAACATTTGTATTGATGAATGGCAGAACGTTAAGACCAGAGCGCCATATTGTATACAACATTAACTTTAGCATGCAGGCAACAACATTCGTTCTGCAAGTACACTGGTGTCAAGGCTGCATTATGGAAAAACGCAACAGTGAATAGGGGTATCACCTTTTGGCAATTTGCGACATATTTTACATACAAATACAGGTTTCTACCGCTGTTCTCTTTATAAATGTAACAGAACAAACTCACCCGAACTATTCGGTGCCATCCATTGATTCATCCGATCACGTGGGACGCGGTAAGGGATCATTTAAACTTTGATGATGATATTAGGACACTGACGAAATTACAGCATTTCATGTTACAAGTTACAAATCGTAATAGTTGGCATCTCTGTAATGTAATCATAGCTAAAAAATATTATTTTGCATGACTAAAACGAGTTAAACAAGACTTAAAATCTGCGTGAGAACAGCTACAGAAATCATGTGGCATCAGCGATAGTGCTGTAGCCAGTGTGGTCATGACATAACTGAAACTGGACTCGGCAAAATTGACGTTTGCACACTTGTGATCTGCCTGGGTATTGCTTATTAGCTGTTTACGTCGAGATTGCGGCCATGTAACTCTGTCATATGTATATCTTCTACATCTTTCTTATGTTCCCTTAGTTTGGTCTTAAACAATCTCCCTGTCTCTCCTATGTAGGCTGCGCCACAACCCGGTATTTGGTAGACTAGTTCATCCTGTTCTTCTGGTTCTACTTTGCCCTTTGGATCTACCAACAAACATCTCAGTGCTGTGTGGGGAGTCACCGGGGACACATGGCTGTGGCCATTAGTACCGATGAAGTCACCTTTATAAGATGACGAACATTTCTACATGGTAACAACAAGCTTTTGATATGTCAATATAATTATTTCAACACCTATTCATACATGATTTCACACTTGCACAGATAGATTGTCAGAAATAATAGAAAACTGTGAGCACCAGAGCAACAAAACAAGGATCCTTGCAACACTACATCACCAAAACAATGCTCCTTGCAGCACCACAGCAGCACAACAATGATCGCTGCAGCACTACGTCACCACAACAACGCTACAAGCAGCACTAGGTCACCAAAACAAGGCTCCTTGAGGACTGTATGGCTTGCCATTGGCACTAGTGTTTAATCCTACTAATAATGAAGTAATTACCTATGATTTCATCTGTCTTCTTGTCACTGCTCAGTTCAGGAGCATCGTTCTCCTTTACACCTTCTGGCTCAATCGCACCGTTCATGACACCACTCGTGCTGCCCTCAGTGATCATCCTTGTGTTATCTACAAGTACATGATTCAAAGTTTGTACACAACATACCTGTAGAACCCAGATTTTGGTGCACTTATCCTGACAACACTAAATATCCAACTATCCACCATCTGTGAGGTGCTCTGGGTTTCATGCATTAAAATTACAGAATTATTCCATTAAAAGGTAGTGATACTCTAGTGTACTATTTCCAAAGTTCAGCAAATATGATTCATGCGTGGAAACAAATTAAACGTTGGCCAATTTTCTACATAATGCTCAGTGCCAATACGGACAAACAAAATATAGCCCCGATCACCAATTCCTAGCTGTTACCATGAGAATGGCAGAGCTAGAATGGGGTGCTCAGCAGATGATGGAGGCACTAATCTGCGCGTAAATAGCACAAAAATGACGTACTAGTTACACACCTAGCAACAAAATGATAAAATGCCAACATGCTACCGATATCACAACATGCGCGATTGCTGGCAAACTCTGAATTTCCTCAAATAAAAAGGTTGCTATTATGCATGCATCATTATATACTATATATTTTCATTTGTCCACTGAATAACCATGAAGGAACATTCTGCTTGTCTGAACAGATTATCACTTGGTTTCAGACAAACGGACAAGTGCCAATGTTGGTGATATTGAATAAATACACTGACTGTCACTGTGTTACTTGACACTTCAAAGTTTAAAGTTTGCAATAAGTGCATGAAAACGATTTTAGCAAAATAAAACTTAACATGAACATTGTCATTGAAGAGACAATAAGCACAAACGTGACAGAGTGACATGTACCAAGCCGTAACATAAACTGAAAACATCTGACAGAAACTTGACAAGAAAGTACGAACATTTCCGAGTAAAATTTGAGATTTTACTACATAATTGACATTATGATTATATGAAATGTTAAACTGACAAGAAACCAGCCTACACTCTTCACATGTCACTCTTTCATGTAAATTCATTAAATTCAGTTATAAGCTAACAGGTGACGTTGAAGCCGTAGACTAGTAGTACAGCGTATACATTATTATACGGTAAATACTGCCAAATTACGACATCTGTCATGATCGGACCGAATCTGACGGGAAATTGGAATGGCCTTCGAATTGGAATACACAGAACATTTAACAATTGAAACAGTTCTGAGCCACAATCTACTAAGAAAATTGAACTAGTTGATGTACACATGTATAACTTACAAAACAAAGTATATGGCCTGCAAATATCACTGCGTGTTATTTAAGATATTGCATCAACAACTACAAAACAACGTCGACATCTGGCTCTACTGGTTTTCTACAACTTCCTTTCTGCGCTACGCGTTCATGTCGTTTAGCTTCTTACACATAACGTGATTGGGTGAATTATTGAGGGGCAGCCAATCAATAAGCGGTTTACATATTTCAACGATTACTTTACAATAGCTCGTCATATAAACAAACTATGGACACGTGTCACGTACCAAAACATTGTTTTAATTATTACAATGACACCTTTACTGTTTTTGGCATTACATTATTAAGAGTCGAAACGCTATGGCCTATGCAGACGAGACGAACGGAATGTAGTATAAAAACAACTGAACTGAGTATGTGTACTGTGTGCACTGACACTGTACTGTTTGACTCGTGCGTGCGTGAAGTGAAGTTTATTTGTTTAGATCATACATACAGAGTCAAAAAAACAGTTGGTACATATTTTACATAGTTTTTATGATCCAGGGAGGCCTGCACTAAGACCTGAGAGATCGCTATCGTACAAGCCTCCCTATGACTACGTATGGTGCAATAATAATATAGTACTGCTGTAAATAGATGTGGAGTTGCTAACTTTGCCTACAAATATAACAGTGCTAATAATACTAACACATAATACAAGCAAAAATACATATAGTGCAAATAATGTGAATACTATTTTTTTCTGTGTGTATAAATGTGAATAAAATGTGAATCGAATATAATTCTCAATAATTATTATCATGTAATAATTACAGAGAAGTTAAATAATACTGAAACGACAAATACATTATTCTTGTAAAATACAATTAAAATCTTGACAATAAAAATAATACATTAGTACCAAATTTATTAGTTACAAATTATATTGTGAGGAACTCAAAGATCAGCTGTTTTTTTTATAATAAAAAAAAAATTATAGTGATAATATTACTGAATGAATATTCAGTATAATATTATATTACCTAGCTATGAATTATTAAGTAATGCAGTTTATCATAATAATGATGACGAAGGCATACCATACATTTCTAGGCTTCAGCAGGCATGTTCTTTTTGCAGATGTAGCAGTTATTAATATTACATTCCAAGTCATATTTACTTATGATATATTTTTTTAGTAATTCACAAAGCCTTGATAAGAATGGGTGTTCATTTTCTCCATGGCAATTTGTGGAAGAAAGTTTTCTTGAAGTAATTTTGGTATTGTATGTCTGATACAAAGGCGGCAGTATATTGTATTAGTTTGTTTAATCTGGATGTCAAAATCATGGTTTTGGGGAAAATTATTTATTACATCGGTAAAGCGTTGTGGTGCCTTCCTTTGTCTTTTTGGTCTAGATGATACATTTTCATTACAAGTGAACATGTCTTTAAAATATTCTGGAATGGTTCCATTTTTGTATCTGTAGAAAACTGTCATGCATGACAGCTTAAAGAGGTCGTCTGCTTTTAACAGTTCTAGGTCTTTGAATAAAGGTGTACTATGTGAATTATATTTACTGTTTGATATAGATCTAATTGCTTGCTTTTGTAGTTTGTTTATTCGTTTGTTTATTTGTCCGCCCCATGCTAATATACCATAGCGTAGGTGTGACATAAATAGCGAAGACTATATTATCTTTAGGATGTGTATTGGTATGTAGTGTTTTAATCTAGAGAGAATTCCACATATCCTTGATAGTTTGTTGGCGATGAAGTTTTGATGAGGCGACCATGTTAAGTTGGAGTCTATTATGACTCCAAGAAATTTAAATTGTGTCACCTGTTCAACCGGTATATTATTGATTTTAATGTTAGGTACTTCGTGGTTCTTTAATTTTCTCTGTTTATAGTGAAAAATCATCGTTTTTGCAGCATTCAGGGACAGTTTATTTACTGCTAACCAGTCTGTTATTTTAATCAATTCTGAATTGATGTTGTTGGATGTAGCCAATTCATTCGTTTGATAATTTGTAAATGTATTTAGTGTGCTCAGCAGGGTGGTATCATCTGCATACATGATTGGACAGAAATTGGTGCTTGCTGTTGCTAGATCATTGATGTATATTAGGAATAATAATGGCCCTAGAATTGAACCTTGGGGGACTCCAGTAGTAATCGTTTCTAAGGGGGATTTTATGTTGTTGAATTCCACGTATTGCTGTCTGTGCATTAGATAGCTTTTAAACCATTCTAATTCAGTATTTTGTATGCCATAATGTTTGAGTTTGTTGATAAGGATTTTATGATCGATTGTGTCAAAAGCCTTTGACAGATCTATAAATATTGCCAGTGGTAAACCTTTATTGTCAAGATTTAAGTATATTCTGTCAATTAATTCAGATATTGCCAATTCAGTAGAATATTCAGCTCGGAAACCATACTGATTTGGGTAGAGGAGCTTATTAAGAGTGAGATATGTTGTATCTAGTAGTTTAGATATAGTCAATCTCGTATTTACGCAGAGGAATAGAAGTGCGTTTATTGAATTCACATTTGCGGCGCTACATCACGCTATGCCTTGCACGCGCGTAGCCGCGTCATCAATAGTACGTCATCACATTAGCATGCACCAAGTAACTTGTGGCTCATTACAATATTGTTGTAAACACAGCAAGATAGTGGAATAGTTGAGTATAAACTATTTTTTCAAAGACTAGATATGCACGGCAGAAGAGATATTGGTCTGTAGTTGTTGAAATTATGATTATCATCTTTTTTGTGGACAGGAATAACTTTAGCAATTTTTTATTTTTGAGGGAATTTTCCTCTAAGTAGAGATTGATTAATTATACTGGTAAGGGGTTTAGCAATGACATTAACAGAAGCTTTCAGCAATATTGAAGAAATGTTGTCAATTCCCATATTTCTTTTTGACTTTAAGTTATTTATTATATTTTTTGTGTCATTTTCACTGACAGGTGTAAATTGGAAGTTAGTATTATTTGTTCTATTTTTTAGATATGATTTGAAGCTTGGTTTCCCATTAGTGTTTAATTTGTTTGCAAGGTGTGGTCCAATATTTATGAAGAAGTTATTGAATTGTGTTGCTATTTCTTTTTTATTTGTTATCTTGGTTTCATTTACATTGAAATATGTTGGAAAGTGTTTTTGGATTTGTTGATAACATCAGCTATGTTTTCCCATGTTTTCCTGATGTCATTCCTGTATTTACTAAATTGCAGGTTATAATAAGTAGCATTTGCTTCTCGTTTTAATTTTCTTACTTCTTTTGCTTTATTTTCCAACTCAGTTAATTTAAGTTTGTTTATATTTGAGTTAGGACTTGTTATATGTACTTCTAAGTATAGTTTGTCTCGTTTTTTTATTTTAGCTAGGAGTTCATAAGTCATCCATTTCGACTTCTTGTGCTTGTATTTATTAAACTTTACATCTTTCAATGGGAAGTGGTTGTTCATTACCTCCTCTAGTTTGGTAGAGAATTTATTATCGTACGATATGAGTGGATCTGCTGTTGGATTGTGATCAAAGACTTGATGCCAGTTTATATCTTCTAATTCATTGGTAAATCTATCAATGTTTCTTCCTGTGAATGATCTCATGCTAATTTTATCAGTTACAGTATATGTTTTATTGATATTGAAATTAAGTGCCGCAAATATTGCCATATGATCAGAGATTTTTGCAGCCAATATGCCACTATCTACTATGGTAAGAGGGTTTGATGATTTATAGTATATTTGGTGCGTGCGTGCGTATCTATGCAGGCCCGTAGGCTTAGCCAAGACTGTGTATATTTCCAATCAATCCGTTATCGCTTCGTATTTACCAGTTATGCAAAATAAAAACCAGTTAGGGAAAGGAGCGCGGAGCATGTCCAATTATGTCCGTTGCGTACCGACCTAGATTCGACGTTCTGTCTGACTACCGCCGACAACGTCAAACTTCGACGTTGTTACGACGGAGGTTGATCGTCGTTACATTGAAATTGCGTGTATGTTGTCCAGTTATGTACGTTGCATAACGACCTAAATTCGACGTCCTACCAACGTCAAACTTCGACGTTGTTAGGACGGAGGTTAATCGATGTTACATTGACGTTGCGTATAATATACGCAACGTCAATGTAACATATTATGTTGTCCACTGGCACTTATGTATGTTGCTTATATACCTAAATTCGACGTCCTAGCAACGTCAAACTTCGACGTTTTTACGACGGAGGTGGATCGCCGTTACATCGACGTTGCGTATATGTTGTCGACGTCGCAACCAATTATCTCTACCTATTTTCAACGTCAAAACGACGTTCGTGTGCCTGCTGGGTGTGGTCTACGTTAGTATCTAACTTGTACATCAACCACTTGAACCAGCGAAATGAACTCGTTTGCGACGGTAAAACATTATTAATGAAATTAAAATGTTTGTGCAGAATGTCATGTAATTTATATATATATATATATATATATATATATATATATATATATATATATATATATATATATATATATATATATATATATATATATATATATATATAATATTATATATATATATATATATATATATATATATATATATATATATATATATATATATATATATATATAATATTATATATATATATATATATATATATATATATATATATATATATATATATATATATATATATATATATATATATATATATATATATATAAAACATTAAAAAACAGTATTAATGAAATTAAAATGTTTGTGCAGAATGTCATGTAATTTATATATATATATATATATATATATATATATATATATATATATATATATAAATTACATGACATTCTGCACAAACATTTTAATTTCATTAATAATGTTTTATTAATGTTAATATTATTGATACGTAGCTCATATCTATAATAATATATGTATTTCGGTGTGCCTATGCGTTTTTTTATTGAGCGTTAGCATTTTTGTCGTTAAACAAATCAACTTTTACCGCCAAAGACCGCGTGTGCGGGAATTAAACAAATCAACTTTTACCGCCAAAGACCGCGTGTGCGGGAAAAATGACAATCTTCTCCCGCCCGGTCGTTTGGAGCAAGTAATATGTGTACTTTTCTGAATGATTAATACCGAAGACCATGTGCAAGAATCACTTCCGGTTGCGCGCGCAGCGCACCAGAGCGCCCCCTGGCGGCTGTGGAGCGCCCCTGGCGACTGGACTTAACCCTAACCGTACCCCAACCAGTTGTCTACCCTGAGCCCAAGTGGTGAGCTAACCCTAACTCTAACCCGACTCCCTAACGACTGGAGCTAACTCTAACCCCTGCTGTCTGCTGTGTAAGTCGTATTACGAGACCAAGGGATGCTAATCAGTAACAATGTTGCAACTGCGCTGTCCTTATCAGTAAAAAAAGTTGTAAGCGCAGGAATTAGTGACAATGCTGCAAGTGTGGTATTGACGTGGGACTGAGGTAATATAGACAGTATATAGGTGTCGGACATAAGACGACATACAATTAAAAGTTTTAAATATAATGCGATGATGTGATATGTATTGTATAGCCTACATGTATGCCTACATTTTATCTTCCGAATGTATGGACATTCGACCGCTCGGTTATGATCTACTAGCAGGGTGAAATGTGGTCATCTTTCTTTTCTTAGTGTAGTTAGAAATCGACACAACACCTAATTGATTAAGACTACAAGGAAATTTTATTATATCATGAAGCAGAATTTAATATTTTAATATATATATATATATATATATATATATATATATATATATATATATATATTTGTTAATATAGTACCATATGTTATTGAAATCGAAATGTGTGTGTGTGTATATATATATATATATATATATATATATATATATACACACACATTTCGATTTCAATAACATATGGTACTATATTAACAAATATGCCGCCACTCCCCCTGTCATTTCGTCGATGTCTGCTACCGTCCTTTAATGCAGTAGCATGAACAATGTCATATCGTACTATTTTAACCTATATATAATTTTAATTATATGTTTATTATAATTGTATAATTCAATTGTTTTAATATATATATATATATATATATATATATATTAAAACAATGTCATATCGTACTATTTTAACCTATATATAATTTTAATTATATGTTTATTATAATTCAATTGTTTTAATATATATATATATATATATATATATATATATATATATATATATATTAAAACAATTGAATTATACAATTATAATAAACATATAATTAAAATTATATATAGGTTAAAATAGTACGATATGACATTGTTCATGCTACTGCATTAAAGGACGGTAGCAGACATCGACGAAATGACAGGGGAAGTGGCGGCAGCGGTCGACCGCGACGGTCCAGTAGCATGACTGGTCGATGACTAGCGGCATCGTGTCACAGCGTTGGAACGCGAACGCTTGTCAATTCGCTCATGACGCTCAATCATACCTTCCTATGATCTAGGAAGGCGGCCGCGTCATCGCAAGAAGTCGTCCAATCTTCCTCATGTGGTTCATCGCTGGAGCAGCAGCCCTCGTCATCGTTATTGTAAGTGTGGTCACAGTTGTCATACGGAGGTATTGTTGTGATGAGTTCGGTCATTACCGCTGTCCATCTAGCGCGATGATAACTGAAAACGGGAATGAGACACACGAGTTAGTATGAAACGTGAGAGCAGGCGTTACCAAAACAACTAGAGACGGAATTCGAACACGTCTAGTAGCGAAGACGGTCGCATGTCTTTTATCGCTAGGCTTCTAGAAGCGCCTATTCGGTGCGCGCACGGCGCTAGGCCTGTAGTACCCGGCATGACAGTGTGTGTAAGTAGGTCGCACGGAGTGTTAACAATCATCCAAACAACGTCACGCGCTACATAAATATGTATGATAAATACTCATAATCGATGACGAACAACGCCGTTCCTATGAGGTGGTACACCACCAACAAATCGGAAAACAGCCCGACGGTAGACATAGGCATTGTGATGACTGGTCTGTGTAATGGCGCTCTCTTATATAGCATTGTAGAAACAATGCAGACAGCTGACGTAAGCCACATAAAGTCATAGAGAACAATAACACATTTGTCATAAATAAACGAAATGCGATAAACGTGTCAGAGAGCTGTCAGGAATATCATGTATCACATCGATCACGTAGAGAAAACGGGAGTATGACTACTCAGAGAACGTTACATAACGCCGTGTATTTAATACAGTGCATGTACATTTTAACATCATAAAGTCAGTATGGATCGTCCTATATACTTCAGAGTAGAAAATAGTTATTTGTCCAATTTCTATGTCTGCACGATACAGGTGTGGAATCATGTTTTTAACACACTCGAAGCTGCATACGTGTTGAAAAAATGCATGCACTATGAAGATGTGGACAGCAGAAAAAATGCTACCCACACGGCCTGGCCTACAAGCGAAATACCTCAGCAAGAGCATTCGAGAGAAGGTACAGTTACACGCAGAATGGAACAAACAGAGATATTCTGTAATGTATGCGTTAGTTGCTTTTAAATTTCGCGACGCAACACTACATAAGTGGCTGTTAGACACGCAGCAATCTGAATTGAAGGAATGGGTAAAGAGCTGGGAAGGGTATTGGAGTGCGCTGAGCTACAGTGGTCAGCCTGGTCAAAACATGCTCGGACACATACTCATGGAGGTGCGTAAGTTTATTCGACAGAACCCCCCGCGTAACAATCGCGAACGCTCTACTAGTCGGTTTTATGATCGAGCGAAGTGCAATGGAGATAACGACCAGACATCACGCGGTACAACAGCCGTTCAATGGTCGCGATAAGAAAGCGCGCCAGCAGTAGCAGCAGGCCTATATAAACAGCACTACCAGACCACTGGCTCATACACCCTCCGAACTCGCATCTCGACTTCTCGCTTCTCTACGCCAAACGATCAAGGAAAATGGCCGCACAGCGATATGTCGACATGACGCCCGAGATGACTCTGTCACGACTGCAGTCAGAAGTGAGTAACGGTACCTATTTGTTTAAACTTCCGTTAAAAATCATCACCTGTGCTGTACAGGACCGTTACATCGTCTACTCGGCCTGTCAACAGTGTCAGAAAGGTGTTCACCCGGAGGGGAAAGGATTTCGTTGTGCGTTCGCCTATGGCAAAGGGAGGTCGTGTACAGGTGAATGTTGGATAACCGTGTTCGACGAATTGGCGAAAAATTATTTGGGTTTCACTACCAACCAGTACATGGCTCTGCCGTCAGAGGCAGAGCGTTATACAGCACTCGCACCGCTACGAGAGAGCAGTGTCATGGTGACCATTAAAAAACGCGTGACGAACGAGTATGTTAATTATACCGTATCAGCACTAGAAGTAGCAGGGGCGTAATCTGTTTGCAGGACGAGGACATCAGGAAGGAACTCTGACGTAGCAACAGCGTGCTCATCGACAGTGAAGGAGGAGGAAGGAGAGGGCGACGAGACGGCCATTCATAAGGTACAGGAGTGGTTGGATAATTACGAATACGATATAGTGGTACTATTTTCATCCGCAGCACCTAGTCTTAGTAGTCCCGCGTCAAGCATATATATATATATATATATATATATATATATATATATATATATATATATATATATATATATATATATATATATATATATATATATATATGCTTGATGTAGTCCCGCGTCAAGCATATATATATATATATATATATATATATATATATATATATATATATATATATGCTTGATGTAGTCCCGCGTCAAGCATATATATATATATATATATATATATATATCGTCTGACACTACCGACGAAGACAGGCAGAACGCTGCTATCATCATATCCAGTGACAGTGATATGGTACTCTCTCCTCACGACGTTACCAACCAACTCCATGGGCAGGAGAAGACAGTGGACGGTTTCCCTAGAAAAAGAAATCACGAGCAAGCCATGTTAAACGAACAGGTCTTCCATGACGGTATCGATGACGTCTTTGCTCGGTATGTGTGTGTCGAGGCGGTACGCATATTACACATAAGGGAAGATGCGTGGTATATGCCGTCGGGTGCTGTCATCTTTAACATTTTGCGTTGGGATATGAAAGATGTAAACAGGATGTGTGGGTATAAGTCGTGGCAACTCGATATTTTGCAGAACCAGAGATAACATACGCAGTAAATTCGACGATAAGGACTGTAAGTGGACGACAGTGTCTGATGATGATGGTGAGATTTGGGCTGATGATGCGATGTGGTAATGTGATTGAACATGTCGTTGTCTTTCTCATGTCTATAGAGACGGACTGATCTACATCAACTACAGGAGGCCTACAGTACAGCGCCGGTGCGGACGACGACAGCATCGGGCAAGCGTCTAGCTGAGAACGATCTGAGACTAATACTGGACAAAAAACGGCGTGTAGCATCATTATCCGCACCGGTACGACAAAGTACATACGACAGTCCGGCATCACCTCCTCCCAACTGGTTTAGTCCAGCATCACCTCCTAACACAGGAGGGAGATGATGAAGAGGACGACTGCATCGTCATCGAGACAACTGCATCATCGTCGGCGTCGTCGTCGTCGTCGTCAGAGGACTCACCACTCCAAGCACCCTATATAGCACCTGCAGCCTGTGTGATCATGGTAGAGGAAGGCATAATGAACATCGTAATATTATCGCATTGGATTCAGTGTCGAAGAAGTGATGACAGGAGTCTGTAGAACCATAACACGGGCTATATATAGACAGAGATGGCAGGACCATATAAAATACCAAATAAACATATTTAAACGTTTTCAATTGTAAAACACACACACACACACACACACACACACACACACACACACACACACACACACACACACACACACACACACACACACACACACACACACACACACACACACACACACACACACACACACGTGTGTGAAAGGAACGTCATATAGTCAACACCGCATCATCATCACATCACGTGACCTCTAGAGAGACGTAAAGTGGTGTGCAGCAACATTCACGGTACCCGTTCGTAAGCCTGAGGTCACTGTCATGACGTAACAGTCCACAAATCTCACTCCCATCCATAACCACACCATAATCCCGAGGTCAATGTCATGACGTAACATTTCACAAACCTCACTACCATCCATAACTACAGCAACGTCTCGAGGTCACTGTCCAAAAACCTCACCATCGTATACATACGTCGTTCCTTACATAACTATGCAGTAGTCTACATATATGACATACCCTTTTTTACAACCGATGTAATTGCTATATGTAATAAAATAGTCGAAACGAATGACACGTGTTGTGTTCCCGCTACCTATAGACACGCCCCGTAGAGTGGCTAGTCGAGTCACAGTACCCTCCGAGTAACACACAACCCCACCACACACCCGTCATCGTCTGGCAATACACCTTGATAAAACATCATCCACCACCACCCCAGCAGGCACTATAATATATATGTAGTGAGGGGTCGTTGTCTGTCAATTGTAGATGCCGACGACAACACTATGAAACGTCATCTATGTCGTCACTGCGGACTTGCACTCGACACGTATGTAGAGCTACGACGCCACGTAGAGAGTCATTCGACACCGTCGGTGAATCAGCACTCGTACTCGGTAGCGCCACAAGCAGCGGTGCCCCCTAGCGACCACGCAACGAGAACGAAATACGCAATAAGCAACATTCGGGAGATGGGACGATCTACAACATCACGTAAGGTCAGTATGTCGTCTTAGTAGTAGTAGTCGTAGCAGTAGTCATAAAAAACACCACTGTCTACAAGTGTACGAAATGTGGAAAGAATTTCTAAAGACGTTGCAACCTGACCAGACACGCACGAACCTCGTGTACCGACGTCACCGAGCCGCCATTACCGAAGAGAGAAAACAGGGAAGACACCCCACCCCACCACCCACTCGTTACCGAAGAAGATCCCATCGAACCACCCGCTCGACTGCCCTTCGCCGACACTCCGAGCACACTGGTCGACCATAAGGACACGTGTATCTAGAGGACCCCTCCAGTGCAGGTGCGATTACAGATTAACTACGCTAGACACGACCGTTCTAGAGGCTCCTTTGAAGATCATGTTCCAGATCGCGTTCAAGATTAACCTCAGTTACGGTTTCGTTCTGAGGAACAAGAACACAGGTCGATACAAGTACTATCATTCCTCGTGTAATTGCTGTGGACGCTACCTGGACGAGCCCAGTCTCATCATCAACAGCAAGGACTTTGATGACTTTTTTGAATTAATCCGAGAAACCGACTGGATTCTGCGTGGGTGTGCGAACTCGTGACCAATGTCACCTTCTTCGTCAACTGCATCAACGATCATCCGATAGGATGTGTAGACGTGACCCTTCCAGTCTACATCAAGAAGAACAAAGCCGTCATCGGCCTGGAAAATGAACCCAACAACTCCAAGAGGTACACCAACAACCTATGTCTCTTCTGGTGTCTGGCCCTGCATCGTGGAGGTGATGTACACCGGTTGGAACTGGTGGTGAAGACGCTGTACGAGACATATGACCAAGACGATCTACCCATGGAAGAATTTGCCGGGGTCACGCTGGAAGACTTGTATCGCGTAGAGACCACTTTCGAAACGAAAGTGTGCGTGTACAAGTTCGTCATGTAAGATGAAGAGGATGGAAAGACAACTGCCGAACTCATCCGTCGTTCGTTATGTCATTACCCCGGTACTGTCATTCGTATTGATGTCGAAAGTGCAGTGACTCATTATGGAAAAACGCAACTATGCTACGCAGACACGAGCGCACGTGTACGGGCGGTGCGCGTCGAGTCTATCCTGGCGGCGTGTACCATTCGACTCCATCACTCTTCGAACGTCTGGATGACGAGAACATTCGAGTGTCCCAATCGTTGCGGTACTACCTGTACCGAGCAACCTTTGACTTTGAGTGTTGGTTCGACACCGAACAACCTACGTTGGACAGTGACAATGTTCACTGGGTTGCGCGTCACGTCCCGCTGAACGTCAGCGTGGCATCCAACGTACCAGGGCACGAGCAAGTGAAATGTCTCGTCACGGACGGAGACACCAACAAGTTAGTGAGCGTCATGATGAATATCTTACAATCAATGATTGACGCCGCGTACGACAAGATCAAAGACTCTTACGACGATGTGTTGGAACAACTCGCAGAAGCACTGA
The DNA here is from genome assembly GCA_963662155.1 of Lamellibrachia columna. Classification (NCBI taxonomy): domain Eukaryota; kingdom Metazoa; phylum Annelida; class Polychaeta; order Sabellida; family Siboglinidae; genus Lamellibrachia; species Lamellibrachia columna. The sequence continues at coordinate 16,947,448 of OY759271.1, read as the reverse complement.
CGAACTGGAACGAACGGGAGCATGCTGCACGATCAGCCCAAAACAAGGAATCTCGACCAGCAACCAATTCATACAAAACGCTGATGGGACAACTTTATGGATGGATGCATCAATTACCCGTCATTGGGTTCAATTCGGGTAAGTATGATCTCAATGCTATCAAACAGTTCTTCATACCCTACTTCCTTTCCACGTCAAAAACAGAGGAACAAGAAGAGGAAGAAGAAGTACAGAAGGAGCAAGAGGACAAAGAGAAAGAAGAAGAGAACGACGGTATCGAGTCATTTTTCGTCATCAAACGCAACAACACTTCTATGTGTCTGTCGACGGATCAGGTTCAGCTACGACAAGTATCTGAAAGAACACGGATGCGAGGTGACGAAAGGTCATTTCCCGTATGAGTACATGGACTGTCTGGAGAGACTCGACGACAGCGCTCTTCCACCGAAAGAGGCCTTCTTCAATCGACTGAAGAATGAAGGTATTTCCGACAAGGATTACGCCAGTTGTCAAGAGGCCTGGCGTCATAACGACATGACGACTTTCCGAGACTTTCTCGTCTGGTACAACAATAGAGACGTTGTTCCATTTTTACAGGCCATCGACAGTTTGCCTTCTACCAGCAACGTGGCATAGACATGTTCAAGCAAGGCATCAGCGTACCTGGTCTGACCTTGCTGTACCTGTTCAACGACCTTCCAGGGAAGACCTACTTTACCATCTTCAACGAGAAGAATAAAGATCTTCATAACATCATCAAAGATAACGTGGTTGGTTGGACTTATGTATGTTGCTTATATACCTAAATTCGACGTCCTAGCAACGTCAAACTTCGACGTTTTTACGACGGAGGTGGATCGCCGTTACATCGACGTTGCGTATATGTTGTCGACGTCGCAACCAATTATCTCTACCTATTTTCAACGTCAAAACGACGTTCGTGTGCCTGCTGGGTGTGGTCTACGTTAGTATCTAACTTGTACATCAACCACTTGAACCAGCGAAATGAACTCGTTTGCGACGGTAAAACATTATTAATGAAATTAAAATGTTTGTGCAGAATGTCATGTAATTTATATATATATATATATATATATATATATATATATATATATATATATATATATATATATATATATATATATATATATATATATATATATAATATTATATATATATATATATATATATATATATATATATATATATATATATATATATATATATATATAATATTATATATATATATATATATATATATATATATATATATATATATATATATATATATATATATAAAACATTAAAAAACAGTATTAATGAAATTAAAATGTTTGTGCAGAATGTCATGTAATTTATATATATATATATATATATATATATATATATATATATATATATATATATAAATTACATGACATTCTGCACAAACATTTTAATTTCATTAATAATGTTTTATTAATGTTAATATTATTGATACGTAGCTCATATCTATAATAATATATGTATTTCGGTGTGCCTATGCGTTTTTTTATTGAGCGTTAGCATTTTTGTCGTTAAACAAATCAACTTTTACCGCCAAAGACCGCGTGTGCGGGAAAAATGACAATCTTCTCCCGCCCGGTCGTTTGGAGCAAGTAATATGTGTACTTTTCTGAATGATTAATACCGAAGACCATGTGCAAGAATCACTTCCGGTTGCGCGCGCAGCGCACCAGAGCGCCCCCTGGCGGCTGTGGAGCGCCCCTGGCGACTGGACTTAACCCTAACCGTACCCCAACCAGTTGTCTACCCTGAGCCCAAGTGGTGAGCTAACCCTAACTCTAACCCGACTCCCTAACGACTGGAGCTAACTCTAACCCCTGCTGTCTGCTGTGTAAGTCGTATTACGAGACCAAGGGATGCTAATCAGTAACAATGTTGCAACTGCGCTGTCCTTATCAGTAAAAAAAGTTGTAAGCGCAGGAATTAGTGACAATGCTGCAAGTGTGGTATTGACGTGGGACTGAGGTAATATAGACAGTATATAGGTGTCGGACATAAGACGACATACAATTAAAAGTTTTAAATATAATGCGATGATGTGATATGTATTGTATAGCCTACATGTATGCCTACATTTTATCTTCCGAATGTATGGACATTCGACCGCTCGGTTATGATCTACTAGCAGGGTGAAATGTGGTCATCTTTCTTTTCTTAGTGTAGTTAGAAATCGACACAACACCTAATTGATTAAGACTACAAGGAAATTTTATTATATCATGAAGCAGAATTTAATATTTTAATATATATATATATATATATATATATATATATATATATATATATATATATTTGTTAATATAGTACCATATGTTATTGAAATCGAAATGTGTGTGTGTGTATATATATATATATATATATATATATATATATATACACACACATTTCGATTTCAATAACATATGGTACTATATTAACAAATATGCCGCCACTCCCCCTGTCATTTCGTCGATGTCTGCTACCGTCCTTTAATGCAGTAGCATGAACAATGTCATATCGTACTATTTTAACCTATATATAATTTTAATTATATGTTTATTATAATTGTATAATTCAATTGTTTTAATATATATATATATATATATATATTAAAACAATGTCATATCGTACTATTTTAACCTATATATAATTTTAATTATATGTTTATTATAATTCAATTGTTTTAATATATATATATATATATATATATATATATATATATATATATATATATTAAAACAATTGAATTATACAATTATAATAAACATATAATTAAAATTATATATAGGTTAAAATAGTACGATATGACATTGTTCATGCTACTGCATTAAAGGACGGTAGCAGACATCGACGAAATGACAGGGGAAGTGGCGGCAGCGGTCGACCGCGACGGTCCAGTAGCATGACTGGTCGATGACTAGCGGCATCGTGTCACAGCGTTGGAACGCGAACGCTTGTCAATTCGCTCATGACGCTCAATCATACCTTCCTATGATCTAGGAAGGCGGCCGCGTCATCGCAAGAAGTCGTCCAATCTTCCTCATGTGGTTCATCGCTGGAGCAGCAGCCCTCGTCATCGTTATTGTCCGTGTGGTCACAGTTGTCATACGGAGGTATTGTTGTGATGAGTTCGGTCATTACCGCTGTCCATCTAGCGCGATGATAACTGAAAACGGGAATGAGACACACGAGTTAGTATGAAACGTGAGAGCAGGCGTTACCAAAACAACTAGAGACGGAATTCGAACACGTCTAGTAGCGAAGACGGTCGCATGTCTTTTATCGCTAGGCTTCTAGAAGCGCCTATTCGGTGCGCGCACGGCGCTAGGCCTGTAGTACCCGGCATGACAGTGTGTGTAAGTAGGTCGCACGGAGTGTTAACAATCATCCAAACAACGTCACGCGCTACATAAATATGTATGATAAATACTCATAATCGATGACGAACAACGCCGTTCCTATGAGGTGGTACACCACCAACAAATCGGAAAACAGCCCGACGGTAGACATAGGCATTGTGATGACTGGTCTGTGTAATGGCGCTCTCTTATATAGCATTGTAGAAACAATGCAGACAGCTGACGTAAGCCACATAAAGTCATAGAGAACAATAACACATTTGTCATAAATAAACGAAATGCGATAAACGTGTCAGAGAGCTGTCAGGAATATCATGTATCACATCGATCACGTAGAGAAAACGGGAGTATGACTACTCAGAGAACGTTACATAACGCCGTGTATTTAATACAGTGCATGTACATTTTAACATCATAAAGTCAGTATGGATCGTCCTATATACTTCAGAGTAGAAAATAGTTATTTGTCCAATTTCTATGTCTGCACGATACAGGTGTGGAATCATGTTTTTAACACACTCGAAGCTGCATACGTGTTGAAAAAATGCATGCACTATGAAGATGTGGACAGCAGAAAAAATGCTACCCACACGGCCTGGCCTACAAGCGAAATACCTCAGCAAGAGCATTCGAGAGAAGGTACAGTTACACGCAGAATGGAACAAACAGAGATATTCTGTAATGTATGCGTTAGTTGCTTTTAAATTTCGCGACGCAACACTACATAAGTGGCTGTTAGACACGCAGCAATCTGAATTGAAGGAATGGGTAAAGAGCTGGGAAGGGTATTGGAGTGCGCTGAGCTACAGTGGTCAGCCTGGTCAAAACATGCTCGGACACATACTCATGGAGGTGCGTAAGTTTATTCGACAGAACCCCCCGCGTAACAATCGCGAACGCTCTACTAGTCGGTTTTATGATCGAGCGAAGTGCAATGGAGATAACGACCAGACATCACGCGGTACAACAGCCGTTCAATGGTCGCGATAAGAAAGCGCGCCAGCAGTAGCAGCAGGCCTATATAAACAGCACTACCAGACCACTGGCTCATACACCCTCCGAACTCGCATCTCGACTTCTCGCTTCTCTACGCCAAACGATCAAGGAAAATGGCCGCACAGCGATATGTCGACATGACGCCCGAGATGACTCTGTCACGACTGCAGTCAGAAGTGAGTAACGGTACCTATTTGTTTAAACTTCCGTTAAAAATCATCACCTGTGCTGTACAGGACCGTTACATCGTCTACTCGGCCTGTCAACAGTGTCAGAAAGGTGTTCACCCGGAGGGGAAAGGATTTCGTTGTGCGTTCGCCTATGGCAAAGGGAGGTCGTGTACAGGTGAATGTTGGATAACCGTGTTCGACGAATTGGCGAAAAATTATTTGGGTTTCACTACCAACCAGTACATGGCTCTGCCGTCAGAGGCAGAGCGTTATACAGCACTCGCACCGCTACGAGAGAGCAGTGTCATGGTGACCATTAAAAAACGCGTGACGAACGAGTATGTTAATTATACCGTATCAGCACTAGAAGTAGCAGGGGCGTAATCTGTTTGCAGGACGAGGACATCAGGAAGGAACTCTGACGTAGCAACAGCGTGCTCATCGACAGTGAAGGAGGAGGAAGGAGAGGGCGACGAGACGGCCATTCATAAGGTACAGGAGTGGTTGGATAATTACGAATACGATATAGTGGTACTATTTTCATCCGCAGCACCTAGTCTTAGTAGTCCCGCGTCAAGCATATATATATATATATATATATATATATATATATATATATATATATATATATATATATATATATATATATATATATATATATATATATATATATGCTTGATGTAGTCCCGCGTCAAGCATATATATATATATATATATATATATATATATATATATATATATATATATATGCTTGATGTAGTCCCGCGTCAAGCATATATATATATATATATATATATATATATCGTCTGACACTACCGACGAAGACAGGCAGAACGCTGCTATCATCATATCCAGTGACAGTGATATGGTACTCTCTCCTCACGACGTTACCAACCAACTCCATGGGCAGGAGAAGACAGTGGACGGTTTCCCTAGAAAAAGAAATCACGAGCAAGCCATGTTAAACGAACAGGTCTTCCATGACGGTATCGATGACGTCTTTGCTCGGTATGTGTGTGTCGAGGCGGTACGCATATTACACATAAGGGAAGATGCGTGGTATATGCCGTCGGGTGCTGTCATCTTTAACATTTTGCGTTGGGATATGAAAGATGTAAACAGGATGTGTGGGTATAAGTCGTGGCAACTCGATATTTTGCAGAACCAGAGATAACATACGCAGTAAATTCGACGATAAGGACTGTAAGTGGACGACAGTGTCTGATGATGATGGTGAGATTTGGGCTGATGATGCGATGTGGTAATGTGATTGAACATGTCGTTGTCTTTCTCATGTCTATAGAGACGGACTGATCTACATCAACTACAGGAGGCCTACAGTACAGCGCCGGTGCGGACGACGACAGCATCGGGCAAGCGTCTAGCTGAGAACGATCTGAGACTAATACTGGACAAAAAACGGCGTGTAGCATCATTATCCGCACCGGTACGACAAAGTACATACGACAGTCCGGCATCACCTCCTCCCAACTGGTTTAGTCCAGCATCACCTCCTAACACAGGAGGGAGATGATGAAGAGGACGACTGCATCGTCATCGAGACAACTGCATCATCGTCGGCGTCGTCGTCGTCGTCGTCAGAGGACTCACCACTCCAAGCACCCTATATAGCACCTGCAGCCTGTGTGATCATGGTAGAGGAAGGCATAATGAACATCGTAATATTATCGCATTGGATTCAGTGTCGAAGAAGTGATGACAGGAGTCTGTAGAACCATAACACGGGCTATATATAGACAGAGATGGCAGGACCATATAAAATACCAAATAAACATATTTAAACGTTTTCAATTGTAAACACACACACACACACACACACACACACACACACACACACACACACACACACACACACACACACACACACACACACACACACACACACACACACACACACACACACACGTGTGTGAAAGGAACGTCATATAGTCAACACCGCATCATCATCACATCACGTGACCTCTAGAGAGACGTAAAGTGGTGTGCAGCAACATTCACGGTACCCGTTCGTAAGCCTGAGGTCACTGTCATGACGTAACAGTCCACAAATCTCACTCCCATCCATAACCACACCATAATCCCGAGGTCAATGTCATGACGTAACATTTCACAAACCTCACTACCATCCATAACTACAGCAACGTCTCGAGGTCACTGTCCAAAAACCTCACCATCGTATACATACGTCGTTCCTTACATAACTATGCAGTAGTCTACATATATGACATACCCTTTTTTACAACCGATGTAATTGCTATATGTAATAAAATAGTCGAAACGAATGACACGTGTTGTGTTCCCGCTACCTATAGACACGCCCCGTAGAGTGGCTAGTCGAGTCACAGTACCCTCCGAGTAACACACAACCCCACCACACACCCGTCATCGTCTGGCAATACACCTTGATAAAACATCATCCACCACCACCCCAGCAGGCACTATAATATATATGTAGTGAGGGGTCGTTGTCTGTCAATTGTAGATGCCGACGACAACACTATGAAACGTCATCTATGTCGTCACTGCGGACTTGCACTCGACACGTATGTAGAGCTACGACGCCACGTAGAGAGTCATTCGACACCGTCGGTGAATCAGCACTCGTACTCGGTAGCGCCACAAGCAGCGGTGCCCCCTAGCGACCACGCAACGAGAACGAAATACGCAATAAGCAACATTCGGGAGATGGGACGATCTACAACATCACGTAAGGTCAGTATGTCGTCTTAGTAGTAGTAGTCGTAGCAGTAGTCATAAAAAACACCACTGTCTACAAGTGTACGAAATGTGGAAAGAATTTCTAAAGACGTTGCAACCTGACCAGACACGCACGAACCTCGTGTACCGACGTCACCGAGCCGCCATTACCGAAGAGAGAAAACAGGGAAGACACCCCACCCCACCACCCACTCGTTACCGAAGAAGATCCCATCGAACCACCCGCTCGACTGCCCTTCGCCGACACTCCGAGCACACTGGTCGACCATAAGGACACGTGTATCTAGAGGACCCCTCCAGTGCAGGTGCGATTACAGATTAACTACGCTAGACACGACCGTTCTAGAGGCTCCTTTGAAGATCATGTTCCAGATCGCGTTCAAGATTAACCTCAGTTACGGTTTCGTTCTGAGGAACAAGAACACAGGTCGATACAAGTACTATCATTCCTCGTGTAATTGCTGTGGACGCTACCTGGACGAGCCCAGTCTCATCATCAACAGCAAGGACTTTGATGACTTTTTTGAATTAATCCGAGAAACCGACTGGATTCTGCGTGGGTGTGCGAACTCGTGACCAATGTCACCTTCTTCGTCAACTGCATCAACGATCATCCGATAGGATGTGTAGACGTGACCCTTCCAGTCTACATCAAGAAGAACAAAGCCGTCATCGGCCTGGAAAATGAACCCAACAACTCCAAGAGGTACACCAACAACCTATGTCTCTTCTGGTGTCTGGCCCTGCATCGTGGAGGTGATGTACACCGGTTGGAACTGGTGGTGAAGACGCTGTACGAGACATATGACCAAGACGATCTACCCATGGAAGAATTTGCCGGGGTCACGCTGGAAGACTTGTATCGCGTAGAGACCACTTTCGAAACGAAAGTGTGCGTGTACAAGTTCGTCATGTAAGATGAAGAGGATGGAAAGACAACTGCCGAACTCATCCGTCGTTCGTTATGTCATTACCCCGGTACTGTCATTCGTATTGATGTCGAAAGTGCAGTGACTCATTATGGAAAAACGCAACTATGCTACGCAGACACGAGCGCACGTGTACGGGCGGTGCGCGTCGAGTCTATCCTGGCGGCGTGTACCATTCGACTCCATCACTCTTCGAACGTCTGGATGACGAGAACATTCGAGTGTCCCAATCGTTGCGGTACTACCTGTACCGAGCAACCTTTGACTTTGAGTGTTGGTTCGACACCGAACAACCTACGTTGGACAGTGACAATGTTCACTGGGTTGCGCGTCACGTCCCGCTGAACGTCAGCGTGGCATCCAACGTACCAGGGCACGAGCAAGTGAAATGTCTCGTCACGGACGGAGACACCAACAAGTTAGTGAGCGTCATGATGAATATCTTACAATCAATGATTGACGCCGCGTACGACAAGATCAAAGACTCTTACGACGATGTGTTGGAACAACTCGCAGAAGCACTGACGAACTGGAACGAACGGGAGCATGCTGCACGATCAGCCCAAAACAAGGAATCTCGACCAGCAACCAATTCATACAAAACGCTGATGGGACAACTTTATGGATGGATGCATCAATTACCCGTCATTGGGTTCAATTCGGGTAAGTATGATCTCAATGCTATCAAACAGTTCTTCATACCCTACTTCCTTTCCACGTCAAAAACAGAGGAACAAGAAGAGGAAGAAGAAGTACAGAAGGAGCAAGAGGACAAAGAGAAAGAAGAAGAGAACGACGGTATCGAGTCATTTTTCGTCATCAAACGCAACAACACTTCTATGTGTCTGTCGACGGATCAGGTTCAGCTACGACAAGTATCTGAAAGAACACGGATGCGAGGTGACGAAAGGTCATTTCCCGTATGAGTACATGGACTGTCTGGAGAGACTCGACGACAGCGCTCTTCCACCGAAAGAGGCCTTCTTCAATCGACTGAAGAATGAAGGTATTTCCGACAAGGATTACGCCAGTTGTCAAGAGGCCTGGCGTCATAACGACATGACGACTTTCCGAGACTTTCTCGTCTGGTACAACAATAGAGACGTTGTTCCATTTTTACAGGCCATCGACAGTTTGCCTTCTACCAGCAACGTGGCATAGACATGTTCAAGCAAGGCATCAGCGTACCTGGTCTGACCTTGCTGTACCTGTTCAACGACCTTCCAGGGAAGACCTACTTTACCATCTTCAACGAGAAGAATAAAGATCTTCATAACATCATCAAAGATAACGTGGTTGGTGGTCCTTCGCTCATTTTTCACCGCTATCACGAGAAAGGGGTTACCACGCTATGTCAAAACGAGTACGGAGAGACCGTTCGTTCGTGTCGGTCGATCGTCGGGTACGATGCGAACGCGCTGTACCTGTGGTCGCTCATGCAAGACATGCCTATGTGATGGTACACGCGACGACGGGAAGATAACGGCGAATCGGCGCAGCTGTACGGACAGATGGCTGCGGAATTGTTGACTTGGGAATCCAAACGCACGGATTATACGACAACAGATAAACGGGCGAGAGAAGAGAATAGGCAAACTTTTGGTGGACGGGTGGTGTAGCGAGACGAACATGGCTTATCAGTTCCATGGATGTTTTTCCATGGTCACCCATGCACCCGACAAAAGGTGAACGCCGTCAACGAGAAACCCATGGCCCAACTGCTCGCCGAGACACGAAAGAACACCGCCTAGCTACATCACTTTGCCAAGGTCGTCGAGCTGTGGGAATGCGAGTGGAAGGAAATGAGAAGAGATCCGGTCGTACAAAAGTGTCTGGATGCTGCATTTCCCCGACGCCGACACGCGCGGTGGACGATGACGTCGAAACAGATCCTGAGCGACGTGGGTGCAGGAATCGTGTTCGGCATGATCGAGTGCGACATTTGCATACCAGATTAATTGCGTGAGCACTTTGTCGAGATGCAGCCTGTGTTCAAGAACATCCGTCTGACGTGCGAGATCTCGGACCGTTCATGCGCCGATATGCCGAAGAGCACAACATCATGACGACTCCGAGGCGCATGCTCGTGGGCAGTTATCGAGGCGATAAGATATTGCTCGTAACGCCCCTGTTGAGTTGGTATCTGGACCACGAGCTCGAGGTGATGCACGTCTACCAGGTCATCGAGTATGATGCGATTCCGTGTTTCCAGCGGTTCGGCGATGCAGTGTCCACGGCACGTCGCGAGGGAGACGTCCACCGACACAAGACCATCATCGCGGACACCATGAAGTTGTTGGGGAACTCGGGCTACGGAAAGACCATCACCAACGTGGACCAACATCGTGACGTCAACTACTGAAGAAGGCGGCATCGCTCATGGTCAACGATAGACGATTCCGACAACTCGACATCGTCGTCGACGATGCGTACGATATAGAGATGAACAACAAAACCGTCACGTACGCCCTGCCCGTACACGTGGGATTCTTCGTTCTGCAGTACGCTAAGATGTGCATGTTACAGTTCTATTACGACTTTTTCAACGGATACCTGGAGCGCCGTCTATTCCAATACTGCGAGATGGATACCGATAGTGCCTATTTGGCCTTACCCGAAGAGTCCGTCGATGCCCTCGTGACCCCGGAAGTATGAGAACATTATTTCCAACATCGTTTCGAATGGCTCCCGTCCGAATGTTGTGACGAACATCGGTGTACGTGCGCTGTCGACTCGCCGATCGCCAGACACCGGGTCTATTCGAGGTCGAGTGGTCCGGTGACGGGTTCGTGGGGTTGTGCAGCAAGACGTACTATTGCTTCGGAGCTACCGACAAGTACAGCACCAAAGGATTGAGCAAACGTCACAACGCCATCAACAAGGAAGCGTTCGTGGAGGTGCTCATCAATCGTCGGACGGAAGTGGAAAGAACCGTGGGTTCCGGGTGCGTCACTCGACCGTGTTGATGTACGTACAGGAACGGGCGGCCCTCACCTATTTCTACGCCAAACACATGGTGTACGAGGACGGGGTGACCACGAGTCCGGATAAGGCGATGCACTCTGGTCGTCTGTCATAAGCGATCATGGATGCACGGTGGAAACATCCCTTCACGTGCATTGTCGCCGGATCGGTGGGATGCGACAAAACTACTTTCGTGATGCGTATGCTACGTCACTCTACTGCGATGATCGATCCACCCCCGGAGAAAATAATGTGAGGATACTCGTGCAGAACCTGTTCCCTAAAAACAAGGAGAGTTGTACCATCAGTCTGAACTCTCAGTACATGGTGGTGTTCAAGAATCCACTTGATGCATCGCAGATGTCGCACTTGGCTCGTCAGATGTGTCCGGGGCGCGTGAAGTTTGTCCAAGAGGCTTTTAAAGAAGCCACGTCGGTATCGTACGGATATCTATTGGTCGATCTCAAACAAGACACGCCAGAATTTATGCTTCTGCGCACGACCATATTTCCAGACGACGGTGTTCAGTACGTGTACCTACCGAAGGTATAAGAAGACCATGTGTGTGGTTTGTCTCCTCATTAGCACCGTGTCTGACCTGGTGAATAGACACATCCGGTGTATACAGGCTCTGAACAGATACAAGAGCACCACACTGAGAAGAGCCATTTTCGCCAACGCCGAAGCCGATCTACTGTGTGCACTGACCGAGTGTGTCTATAACATTTAAAAAAAAGAACATTCCATTGAACGATTTACAGAGGCGAACGAAATTACGCGAGTTGTCTCAAAGACGAACACCCGCCGCCAGGAGGAGACGCATCTTACTGCAACAGCAGATTGGCGAGGGACAGAGCGGGGGCTTCCTATCAGCCTTTCTAGCGCCGTTGGCAAGTTCAATCTTTCTACCCTTGCTCCTAGAGGTGCTGCTCAAGAGGTAGAGAGAGTTAGATGGAACACGCACGGGAGATGGCTTTGGTGGACCCGCGGCTGTTGGACACCCTTCGTTCACCACCACCCCCACCCCCGACGGATACCTTAGGTATGAAGGTACAAGCCCTCGATGATGAGATGATGACCTTCCTCGATAGAAAGGACCTCGACGAGAGGACCAAAGTAACATTGTTTAATCAGATGTTGCAGCGGTACAACGTCTCGTCCGATAGACACGTCAAGGGCCGGGGCCGGGACCGGGGACGGGGATGGGGGTGGCGGAGGGTGCAGTATAAGCTCCCAGTAGCGGAATAGAGGCCGACGTCGTGGACACCGTTCCCAAGACCATGCAGGCCAAAGTCAGACATTTGATGGAGCATATCAAAAGAGATATCGCGTGGACCGCTCGTGGCGAACTGATCCACGAGGGTGTGCCCGTTGCCGGAAGTAACGTGGTGGATCCCGTGAATGATCTGTTGCATAAGAGAAAGACCGATCCGACGGGATGGCAGTCATTCGCACGACAACTCCGTGGCATCAAGCTGCCCATGGAGTTGGTCGGTAACGTCGCCAGGAGAGCCTACATACGACGAGACGGAGTTGTCGTCGTCGTCGAGCGTCCTCGCGCTGGTGCGGGTAGTGCACGAAGATCACCCAGTTGGACTCCCCTCGGTCGTCGGCGCAGTCAGATGGAACATTCCATGTTCACCCCACCTCCAAAACGACAACGCGAGGCTTTGGCGTTATTGGCTAGTTGGGAAGACATTTAAGGCTGTACGGTACGTGTCCATAGCACAGTGTGCACTGCGATGAGCGATCCACAGGACACGTGCCGTTCCGTCGTCGTTGCGATACTTTGCGGTGGACTTTACTTGCTTGCCGATACGATCGCACAAGGTCTGATGCGACAGTCGCTATTCTAGATATGGTTTCACTACTAAACTGTCGGTCGTTCGTCCTCATTGTGGGCGTGATAGTGGGTGTTCTGGTGTACGTCAGCTTATTCATCATCACTCGTCAAGAACCGTGCTGTGGAGTCAACGTCACCGCCACCGTCAACGCGTCGGACCTCTTTTAATGGCACTGAAGAATAAACAACTGAAGAGGGTTTACTTCGACCCGACAAGGGTGGCAAGTTACGGTGGAGCCAACGCTTTGCAAAGCGTCACGCGCGTGTCGAGGAAAATCGTCGAAGAATGGTTGTCGGAACAGAACACCTATACCCTACATAAAACAGCAAGACGTCATTTCAGGAGACGCCGCGTCATTGTGGGAGGTCCACGTCATCAGGGCAGGCCGATCTCGTCGACTTGACGAATTTGAAAAATGACAACGACGACATGACCTTTCTCCTCACGGTGATCGACATCTTCACGAAAGTGGCCTGGTGTGTTCCTCTGAACAACAAGTCCGCGGCGTCATTGGTAGCGGCGCTGACAACCACGTTCACCAAAGGCTGGCCAAAGACGTTGCAAAGAGATGAAGGACTCGAATTTCTGAATAAGTCCGTTCAGGCTCTGTTGAAAAAATACGGCATCCATCACTTTTCCACTCACAACGCCGAGACGAAGGCGAGCATCGTCGAAAGATTCAACCGTACGTTGAAGACGCGCATGTGGCGATACTTCACGAAACACCAGTTAGCCTTTTGGTGAGGGCTATTCCGTTAAAAATGTGAAGGTGGACCTGAATTAGTAGCACTCACATTACAATATCAATGAGTAGCTATACTGATGCATACTATATACCTATGTTATAATCTGGTACAATCAGAAGTGACCAAAATTATTTCTGACAGAGGAAATAATATGCCACGACCCTACATTCAGACCCCATATGCGGAATGTGGAAATTTGGAGAATACCCCACCAATGAATTTGAATTATAGTGACCCCCACCAACGAATTAAAATGGAACAAACCTGAGCTCATCTCCTGAGAGAGGGACATGACTGATATTAAAATGATCATTTGCATTACAATGGAAAGAGCAGTGTTTACATATCTTGATCTGTTTGTGGCCAGGCATTTAACCATAATCCTCGTGATCGGAGTTTGTGGGTGTGCTAACCACTCTGCCACCAAGATAACTGTTAGGACACATCAACGAGTGCTCTGCTATGATAAGCACAATAAGTTTTAAGTTCGGTTTTAGGGACAAAAAGTACCCAAAAATAAAAAAATTAAATATTACCCTGTTTAAATATATTTAATTAAGAGGATATATGGAAGCTGGATAGGATTTTTTTGCATAATGCAATTTTTTACGCCCAAAGTGTAGAGTGGGTTTTTTCAAGTAAAAAATATATTTCAAATTTTCATGCCAGACCCCGTGTCCATGGCAACAAACAAAATAGCTGCCATATAACGGAATTATAGCCCCTCTAAAAAAATTACAACACATAAGTAGTGGATATTTTATCATAATACTTTCACAATCGTCATTGGCTTAGTTAACTCGAGAACACCTCTAAAAAAATTCCAACATTATGAATATTTTCCTTCTTCTAAATTTTAAAAGTTATGATATTCTAAATTTAACATTTGTCAACACATTTTTATTCACTACCCCTAAGATATTGCACAAAACCAAATTTTAAAGACATTTTTGGTGAACATGCAGGCAGACACAACAATCCAAACGAGATGACCATATCATTTTAAATTCCAGAGTGTTGTACTTTCTCGTTGACAAAATGTAATTTTTTTGGTAAATGGCCATCAAAGATTGAATAAGAGCATTGATTACTTGCTAGAAGAAAGCTTTAACTATGAATAAAATTTAGAGGTATGTCACTGTTACAAAAGTTAACTTTATTTATATTAAACATACAAAGCTATTGGAATAAGGAGGAAACACATTTTTAGTAAGTTTTTTTCATAAAACATCATTCTAGCTGCCATATGTCCCCTTAAAATAAATAAATAGTTAAATAAATAGTTAAATAAATAAATAGTTAAATAAATAGGTTCTTTTCATCATAACCAGCGATGTCTCTAACCCCCTGAA
This sequence comes from Lamellibrachia columna, assembly GCA_963662155.1. Taxonomy (NCBI): domain Eukaryota; kingdom Metazoa; phylum Annelida; class Polychaeta; order Sabellida; family Siboglinidae; genus Lamellibrachia; species Lamellibrachia columna. The sequence goes on along the minus strand of OY759271.1, from coordinate 16,932,325 downwards.
GGAATAGTTTTTGTTTTTGTACCGGTGATCTTCCTAAATCAGTCTTCCAAGCTCTCTTAGTTTGTTGGCTATGTAACTGCGATTGTGAATTTCATGACCATATTTTTTATGCAGCTGAACACCGTATGCTGTTAATGGTATGGTAACTTTCTATTGTACATCTCACTTCATCATCCACCATGGGAAGCAGAATGTTAGCATACATATCTCTGCTCTTCACTTTCAGTGGCAGAAGAAGTTTCCCATTTTTAATGGGTTCGTTACGTTTTGCTTTATCATGGACATTTTCGTTCAGTGGACAGGTCTTCTGGTGTTTCCACAAGTCTGTTTTGACATACATAGCCCAGCAGTATTCACAAGGTACATAATCACTAGTTTGTGACAATTGAGTTGGTCTGGCTCTGTATCTTGGAATAATGCAGCTGGATCCATTTTAATCACGCTGTAATTGTGATTAAAGTCACCTTTGTTAACCAAGGCTGCCCAAGCTGCCTTTCTTTCTTTAAATTTTTTAGTAAGATTTAGCACTTTTGCTACTTCCAACTCATCTGCATGCACTTGTTCCAAATGTCTTGCCATTTTGGAAATTTGCTTTTCACAATATAGACAACTGTGGTTCTTCAGCTGTCGTTTTTTACCACCCACCACAGACTGCTGCACGTAGAGCTTGTCTTCCTGGTGAACTGATGTGCTGCTACTAAAAATATTTCCAGGCATGGCAAGATTTACAGTTATGTATTCTCGTTTGCAGTTACACACCTCTTTATGGATTAAAAAACATAAGGATATTATGGAACAATTGGTGTGAAAACCAGACTATCATGTAGGCCTATCCTGAAAATGTGTCAAGGGGCACCAGATTTTTGCAAAAAGTCGTGCTTACAAGTGTGGGACGTATGGGTGTATGAGAGTACACCGAGTACTGAAGAAATATGGAGTAGCAACAACTATGCGTCCCCATACCACCCTCAGGCGCTTGTTGGTACATCCCAAAGACAAAGTAGAGCTAGAAGAACAGGGTGAACTGGTGTACCAAATACCATGCAAGAACTGTGGTGCTGAGTACATTGGGGAGACAGGAAGACTACTAAAAACACGACTGGAGGAACACAGAAAGGATGTAGACAACACGAAAAAAGATAAATACACAAGGAGCGGGAAAAAAAGATTGATGTCTACCATCAATAAATCCGCCCTTACAGACCATGCGACAACTGAAAACCACATCATAGACTGGGAGGGAGTGAACATTGTAGACAAGGAACCCAACCGAAGAATCCGGCACATCAAAGAAGCCATCTGGATCAGAAAAACTACAACACCCATCAACAGAGACGAGGGCAATTATGAACTGCCTCACGTGTACGATGACGTCATCAAGCGTCATAGGTACTGATGAAATCAACGTGACACGTTGATGAAAGCCTCTACCAGGTAAACTAAACATAACTTGGATATGTAAAATGAAAGTTATTTGATTTGAAAATGAACTATCCTGAAGAATGTTCAGTAATAAGCCTACACCATTCCACATATGTATTGCTAAAAAGTATTGTGTGCAAAAAAATCAGAAATCTATGAGAAAGTTCTGAGAACCTATAAACATGTTATCGGGCATTATTTTTTTCATTAAAATTTTGCATGAAAAAATTTACATCACGCTAAAACAAACTTCAGTTTGTCAAAGTATGATGTTTTTCAAAATACGTGTCCATATTTGACAGGTATATGTCAATATTTAGTTGTTGACAAATCCAAATGCACCCTCCTGTCGGTGGTAGTGCCTCTTAATAATAAAAGCGTTTGTTGCTCCATCGGCTTGTCATACATGTATATACGTCAATCACGTGATTCAACACTGCATCACATGATAACTCCAATCAACAAAATGTTTAGCCAGGCATTAGGAAAGTTTGTGTTTTGTGCTTGTAATATTATTGCATTCATTAATATCAACAATGTGAGAGTCTGCGCAGAAGATAAAGATACTTATTTAGCGAAGAGGAGAACTTTGCTGCAAGAGGAATGGAATATGACGACTGGAGGCGACGTTGTTTTGAACGTGGACGAGCTCAAAGTGAACAGCATTCTGATGAAGTGGAAAGCCACGGAACTGAGCGAAGCTATGAAACCAAATGGTTTCTTCCTTCCCGCTCACAACTTCATGACAGTCAAGTCCAAAATTGACGAAAGTGATGTATTCAGATTCATTAAGAAAATGCCAAAAGGTTAGATTTCTTGTCCAAGCTATTTTTCGCGCAAGGGCAAGTCCAAGTCTTGGGCTTTAAACAGAAAATACCTGCTGTGGACTTACTAATTCAAAGAGAAGGAAAACTGAAAATAAACCACTCCTATTTTAACTCAAGACAGGGCTGTTTGGAGTTAAATGTCATAAGTCAAGGCTGTACCAATCACAACCCGGCTGATCTGGTCTGGGGACTGTACGTATTTACTTGCCTTTTACTCCTACCGTCTTTGGAAGAACAATTGCCTGGCCAAAGCCATAATATTATATCGATATTTCTTTATAATAAAACAACTATTTTAGAAAGTAAAGAAATAAACTAATAATTGCAAGAATGTGTTTAAATAAATTCTAATTGCATATAGACCTGTAGTAATCAATGTTATGTACATGGTTGCCAGATAAGGTGCACAAGTTAATAAAAAAAAAAATCTTGACATGCTTATTCAGGTTAAAAATGGCATCTTTACATCGAATTGATAAATTGTTCTCGGTCTAAAGATATCCACAGAAACTCAATGAAAGTCAATAAATGTAAGAATTTAGCATTTTTGTTCACAGTGTAGAATCCATAGAAATATATGAATTCAGACACTTAAAAAAGTTCTCACATTTGGCCATTTATTTCCACATGTCAGATGAAAGAAAATGATTTGTTCAAAGTATCCTGTGTTCTGCTGTTTATTTTTTAGATAACTTTAAATCACCTTTATGAATATCTTATTATCTGTACTGGCTTCACAGATGGTCACACATGGTTATCATTATTTTTCTGTCGATGCAGCCAATCTGTGGAATCAGTTGCCTGATTCAATGGAGACAGCAAAGACATTGCTGCAGTATAGCGAACTTTTCAAAACGCATATTTCAGAGTAGCCTTTTTATAATATGCTCATTTGAACATTTACATATGCATTTATTATTATTTTGATTACATATATACATGTTTTAAATGTTATATATGAATTATGGTAGGGATACCATGTATAATACACCCCCAAGTATAATATGCACCTTGACTTTTGGATCTAATCTGACAGAATTTTCCATTTCCATGTATAATACGCACCCCAACTATTTCAAGGGAAACAAAAGGCATGTTTTGGGGGCAGTGCACCTAAAAAAAGAGTTAATGAAAACTAACAATTTCCAACTACAATAAAAAAATTCATGCCAGTGGTTTACTCAGAATTTGTTCTGAAAATGTGTAATTTTGGTCATTTCTCCGAATGACTGAGAGCTGACATGTTAACCATCGTGACTGATAAGCACATGCACAGTTCTATGAAATTGGGGTAAGCTAGAGTAAAGTGACGTATTAAGGGAGGCAATGCAAAGTCTTAAACAAACATGTTCTTTTGCCAGAAAGAAGACTAATTTAGTAAACAAAGGCCAATATTTCTTACATAAGTTGAGTTTGGACGCAAATAGCATGGCCATATCCTAATGGCAAGAAAAGGAATAAGTGTATACAAATATATTTTTATTTGATGAGCGAATATTGCCAGAATGCCACACTCATGACGTAGGGTTATCTAACAGCATGGTGCCTCCCATGAAATTAAGATGTGTGTTCAACAAGGTTTTCCTAGTAAACCACTGGTATGATATTCTCAATGTACATAAGCCTAAGGCCATGACTTTTGTTTCGCTTTAACATCAGTCCACGATTTGTGCACTTCTGATAGTTTCACACAGTTACAGTGTCACACAGTTACAGTGTCACACAGTTACAGTGTCACACAGTTACAATGTCACACAGTTACAGTGTCACACAGTTACAGTGTCACACAGTTACAGTGTCACACGGTTACAGTGTCACACAGTTACAGTGTCACACGGTTACAGTGTCACACAGTTACAGTGTCACACAGTTACAGCATCACACAGTTACAGCATCACCATCAGCATTGGCACATCGCTTAGCTTTCATTGTCGCTCAAACACCATGCTTTATACAAACATATTTAGTTAATTTGTCTAAGCTTAAAAGTTATTTTTTTATTTGCCAGTTTCAGATCATTGGCCCTAGATATATTGTAGAATTCCAATTTTGTATATCCGTCTGACATTATTTGTTGAGCTTGTTACCATGTATAATACATACCTGGGCTTCTAAGTAAAAGTTGAAAGAAAAAATATGTATTATACACGGAAAATTATGGAATAAAAAAAATTAATGGACTGTTTTAAAATAATTATTGTTAGTTTTGTTTTGTAAGTTATTATCACATACATAAAACACCTGAGAACAATCTTGATTGATTGGTCTCTATATATATATATATATATATATATATATATAGTGTTATTATTTATTAATGTGTGCTAACCATATGTTTTAAGACATCTGCATAGGTTTTATGCCAGCTGTAACACTCATTCGGAAATTTCACAACTGTCCAGTATGTGTGAAACTGTATCTATTTAATGCCTATTGTAAAAATTTTTGCTCCGAATTCTGGGTAAATTTTAACAAGAGTATTTATTTGAAACTGAAAGTTGCCTACAACAACATGCATAGGCAAATTTTAGGATATAATAGATGAGACAGTGCGAGTTGTTTGTGTTTGCTAACAATTCCATTGATAATTTTGATGCCATGTTGCGCAAGAAAATTTATGGTTTTAGAAAATGGGTTTATGACATTGAAAATAATTTGATAAAATGTATGGACATATAAATATTCATAATGGACCCATGTGGTTTAAGCGGGCACAGGCACTTTATTGTGTACAGTGGTGAATTGACATCCCATTTATAATTTTTTTTATTATTTAATATGTATATTTTTTAGATTATTTGTTTTTTAATGTATGTATATTTTGAACTTATTTATTCATTTTAACTTATTTATTTGTTTTACTTGTAGGCTTATATATACATAATATATATATATATATATATATATATATATATATATATATATATATATATACAGTGTGTGTATATATATATATATATATTTATACATATATTATATATATATTTTTTTAACATAATTATATTTTTTTTGTACATGTATACTTGCTTGTATATGGTTTTATTTACCTGAAAAAAGTATTTGTATTCGTATTATTATTATTATAATTATGTTGTTTTCAATGTCCACTGTCCACTGAGAGTGAAGGACTGTGTCCAGACTTTTGCCCATTGTTACTGATTGCTCTGACAGGGGCTGCACTTCACATACATGATGTTTCCATGGCCAGCTCTCACTGGTTAATCAAGAATGTCACCTACAGACCTGACTGCTACATGTGCATTGATAAAACTGGGCAGCTGTTGTTTCAACTAGCCAAGTTGAAGCCCATTGACTCAAGTAAGTGACAAATAATTGTGTCTGGTATGCTATGGTATCTTTGAAGCAAAGTGGGACTGGTATTAATAGTCCAGATGGATACTATGGTATTATACACATCGAATGATAACGGGTTTTATGCACTCATTGCTTCAGAATGTTGTATTGAGTGACCATTCGAGCCCAATACAACATTCTGAAACAACAAGTGCATAAAACCCAGCATTGTTCGATAAGGTATTTATTATTGGGTTCATAACTAACATTTCGTCACATTTAATGCAATAAAAAGATAATTTACACATTGTACAGTGCACACCGTTATCAGTTGCAATTACGTATGTCATACATGGCAAGATATCATTGGTTTTAAATACATAAATTTATTAACATGCTTTAAAATTACCATATATGTTGTTGTTTTGTTGATCGCCTGTCTTTGGTTTAAAGAAATGTTTTGTTGCCAGAATGCCAGTGGAACACTGTGGGTTATTATCGGAGCCAGCTGGGAAACACATCGCTGTTTGACTCATAGTAAGTTTGTCTGGGAAGTGAAAAGTTTGTTTACCAATTTTTATTTGTAATTTGTTTACTAGGCGCTGGTTAGGCGCTTGGTCATTACATGTGTGCTCTTGAATTGATGTTGTCCCTAGCACCCAACCCTTCCAGGGCTCTAACCCTGGACATTGGTTTATTTGACTTTGATTTTTGACCACTACTTATTAACCAAACATTTATGGTGAGGACTTTGTCATGTAAATGTCTAACATCTGGTTTATGACTTATCAGCCAGTTTTGATAAAACATTAATAATAGTGTTTAGCTCCCACAGAATTTCAGTAACATTTTAAAATTAATCACTATTAAAAGTAGTTCTTCTGTTTACTTCACTTTACAAAGATAAATGGAAATGTTTCAGGCTTTTCTTCCCCGTTGCTCCCTCTATAAAGTGGTAAGACTTGTTCATAACCACTCCAACTGTTGTCCCTTTCCTTTTTTCAGTATTTTATAACATTTCATCATTGGATGAAAATGTCTTATTTTGGCAGCAGCCATTTATAAATAACAGTTACATTTTGTTTTCTTGTAACAGTGCAACTTCCACACTTAAAGTACAACTAATAATTCGCAGACCAGCAAGTGAATGTTGCCTCTGCAACAACAACGACAACAACAACGACAACAACAATGACAACAACAATATCAACAACACATTATTTGTAATTATTCATTTCATTTGTTTCAGCCTGTACGGGAATATGACAATCGTCACAGATAATCCGGCTAAAGCGTACCGGACCCAGTATGAGGTGTGGCAACAGTTTGGTTCAGCATTCAGAGCTATAGAGGGACTTGTGTTTAACACAGAGATATTTGGTGCCTACTTTGAACAAGCACTGAAGGAGCTACTCACAGACAACGTACAATACGTTGAAACAAGGGCACTTTTAGGACCAGTAAGTTTAGTGAATATCATTACTATACTCCCTATATTGTTTTCAAGCCTACAATTAATTATTTTTGCTTTCTCACAATTTTACACTGGGCTGTATATTTATGAGTTGTTTTTGTTACTTTAGTCAATATAAAATGCATCATAAAATATATGTTTTTATCTCCCTTGACTATTTTTGTTTCTCAGGTATTAACGTGTATGTGTGTTATCTTGTTGCAGACAAAATAATGTGAATGTGGAATTTTATATTCAGCAAAGTGTTGGCATACTGACTTCAATTTGCCATGTTTTGTGTTCATGTGATTTCAGGTATTTGACCTGAATGGGGTGGAGCAAAGCAAGGATTGGGCTGTGGCTAAATACCAAGAAGTACAACGGAAATTCTCCAAAGAGCATCCAGATTTCTTCGGTGCCAAGACCATCTTCATTGCTTCAAGGTTCATTGACAATACTTCAGTTTTTCAGATACAGAACTTCAGTTTGCTGGAGCACTTTTCTCAGATTAACTAAACTAGAAAAACATTAATGGAAATGCACAACATAATGGCTGACAAGAAGGGTGAGCCCATTTTCCATGTGGCCTATTTTATAAGTACACAATAGAAGACCTTGCCTCAACAAAATAATACCTTTCCTGTGTGCACTATTTACCTAAGCAGAATAAGCATTCATTTTACTGTAAAATTGCTCTAATAGAAAGAAGTTATAAATGTTATTATAATTTATAATTTACATTCATTACACCAATTAACACTGCAAATATGTGACATCGCTTTTGCTGTGATATAGAGGCCCCATTTTATATGTGTAGGACAGGTATAACCCCTAGATTGGATAATTATTTTGAAAAAAATGCAAATTGGGATTTCTCACATCATTATTCTATGCACGATAAACATTCCACATCTGAATGAAGCTGATCAATATTAAGAAATGTGCATTTTAGTGGCCGTTTATAATATAATGTATAGGTAATAACATTTTTAAAATGCCATTTTCTTCATTTTGTTTTTTTTATTTCCATTGTCTTAAAACATGGTATCTAAAGAAGTTGTTGGTTTATGTTTATAAAAATTATCACTGAAGCTCTACACGATGAAACACGTGGACTAGAATGATTGATATTGTCTAATTATTTACAGAGATATGGCATATTTTATCAATGATAAAAATATGTTTCTGTAGCGTTTGTACATAAAAAGTCATATTTATTGTAAAATTTATTAGTTATAGTTTCTTTTAGTGCATATGAAAACATAGCTTATTTGTAACACACTGCTAATTTCAGCACATTTTCTCTAGTAATAGCCTTGAAATCTTGTTTTGAAAATACCCTATAAATTTATCTTTGGTGGCTATCTTGCATTATGTGACTTGTCGTAATTGGGTCATTGTCTCATTTTTTTTTTTTACATTATTGAATTTTTTTCACAGAGCATGACACATAAATGTAAGACAATTGGCCCATTGTGGTTGCTACTTTCTACATGCATTCTTCAATCAATATGGCTAGATTTAAACCACTGATACTATTTTTTTTAAATAAACACACAAGAATATTGTCAGTTTTATTGAGGTGATGGTAATTATATATGATGTTCATTAGTCCAAAGCCTTGTTATTTTTGTAAGTTTAGGTGTTTTAAATTGAAGAATTTTTTTACAGCGACATTGGCTATGTCAAGAAAATGGAAACTTTTCTGAGGATTTTTTGCTGTCAAAATTGCAAACCGTTATAGCGTAGTGGTAGTGAAACTTGGAATATCATGCCAGCCCTGATGATGTATGCTCATTTATCAACATAGCAGCACGACAGCATAGCCACAGCTTTCCCATATACATTTATGTAATATTTAATATGTGTGAACAACATTGCAAGTATTCAAACTCTATCTGAATATTTTGTTTACAGAAGCAGCAACTTAGAGGCCATAACTGCTGACGTGAAAGAAGCAATAAGACTACAGCAGAAGTTTCCCAATAGTCTTGTTGGTTTCGACCTTGTGGGAATGGAAGATCAAGGTCACTCCCTCAAGTACCTACTTGATGCTCTTCTCTATCCATCCCAGCATGGGATCAAGCTGCCTTATTTCTTCCATGCCGGAGAAACAGGTCAGATCAGTATCAATGACATTAAAATGTATACTGTCTAAATAGTGTTTTTTTGCATATCTTATATTTGCCATTTTTTTACAGCCAAAATATATATATCTAAATATATAGAATGTTACAACTCTTGCATAAAGTCTACTGTTATGCGTACGTTTTGTGGTAACCATGATGAGCAGGTCAATGTTATCTGGTGTCTTTAATAGGAACTAAATGATGGAAGCACACCATACATAATATGCCATTCAGGCAGACACATGCAAGATTTAGTTCAAACTTGAAATTAGGGCATAAAATGCTGTCTGCCATTTTGTACACGATGATGTAAACAATAGTTCTGTCATCATCACATGCTCCATTTTGTACGCGATGAGGTAAACAATAGTTCTGTCAAAATCACATGCTCCATTTTCTACATGATGGTGTAAACAATAGTTCTGTCAAAATCACATGCTCCATTTTCTACATGATGGTGTAAACAATAGTTCTGTCATTATCACATGCTCCATTTTGTACATGATGGTGTAAACAATAGTTCTGTAAAAATCACATGCTCCATTTTCTACATGATGGTGTAAACAATAGTTCTGTCATCATCACATGCTCCATTTTCTACATGATGGTGTAAACAATATTTCTGTCAAAATCACATGCTCCATTTTCTACATGATGGTGTAAACAATAGTTCTGTCATCATCACATGCTCCATTTTCTACATGATGGTGTAAACAATAGTTTTGTCATCATCATGCTCCATTTTGTACACGATGAAGTAAACAATAGTTCTCAGGCTCTATTTTGTACACAGTGACCATACCATGATGTAGACAGATAATTCCATTGTAATCGCACTTGTTTGATTATGAAATCGTAACTCCACCCCTGAAATGGGCCTGTATTGGATAGAGCAGATTGACTGTGTGTAATAATGCCTTGAACGTTACATGAGTGTTTATTTCTGACACTTGCAGACTGGGAGGACACGTCAGTGGACGAGAACATTCTTGATGCCCTTCTTCTGAACACGTCCCGCATCGGTCATGGGTACGCTGTCATAAAACATCCACGCATCCGCAAACTGCTGCGTGACAACAGAGTCGCCATCGAAGTTAATCCAATCTCCAACCAGGTAAGTTTCAACTATTTAGCCCAACGCTGTCTCCTTTTCATGAGAAATGGTACATGAAAACTGTAAAGATTTCTACCAAAAAGGTAAAATATGCAGGTTATGCATGTACAAAAATGGTTAAGTTTTATTAGGCGTTGGAGGAAAAATTAGAAAGAAAATTCTTAAACCTCAGAGTGGAAGTTTATGTAGGTAAAGAGTTAAGGAAACATCTCATACTTTATGTCTGGGTGCGAGAAGTCCTGGGCTGAGGTCCAGGCAGATAGTTTTAGTTTTGAGTGTAGGGGATGTACGAAGATGAAGGAACTAGAGGTGGAGTTGGAAGAGCTGAGGCTGCTCATTGTGGCAATGGTGGGAAGGGAACAAGGGGGGTTGTGCCAGTAGTTCCGGTGGGGGAACAGTAGATGATAAAGTGGGGAAAGACATGAGAGATGCTAGGGAGAGCTCACCTCAGCCTGGGAGGAAGCTGAGAGGAGGGAAGGTGACAGGTCGTAGGGAGACAGGACGTAACGAGACGGGAAGGAAAGGAAAGAGGGGGAAGACAACCGGAGTGAAGGAGAGGGGAGTGGGTGAGACAGGAGGGAAGGAGAAGGGAGTGGGGGAGAAGGGCGGTAAAACAACCTGAGTGAAGGAGAGGGGAGTGAGGGAGACAAGAGCAAAGGAGAGGGAAGTGGGGGAGAGAGGAACGAAGGAGACAGGAGGGAAGGGGTCAGGACAGAATGTGATGGATGGGATCGAACGGAAGAGCTATTCTGCATCAGTGGTAGAGGGGGTGAGGAAGAGAGCGAAGGTGTTTGTGGGGGATTCGATAGTTAGGAAGACCGACAGAGTCTTAAACAAGGGAGATGATGTGGTGGTCTGCTTGCCTGGAGCCAAAATAGAGGCGATAACTGAGAGGGTAGAAAACATCGTAGGTTCAGGTAAGGGTGGATCTGTTTTAGTACACGTAGGGACAAATAAGGTAGAGAGGGAGGGTACAACTGCCATAGTTAGGAAATATAGGCAGTTGGTCAGAACACTAAAACTGACGCGGGTTGAGCAGGTAATACTGTCAGGGATTTTACCAGTAATGGGCAGGAGGGGTCACAAATATTGAAATTGTCGGGGGATGACAATTAACATGTTAGTCCAGAAACTATGTAGGGAAGAAGAAGGTGGATTTATGGGGAAGTTTTGTTGGGAGGGCTGATATGTACATGAAGGATGGGCTTCATCTAAGTGGAAAGGGGGCAGCAGTATTCACGGACGAACTTTCAGCAGCAGTAGATAGTGGCATGGGTACAATGACAAATATTTTTTGTAGTAAACATTGTTTAAACTAGAAGTGCAGGGGGGTTACCTAGATGTGTCTCAAGCAGAACAAGAGGCCACAGACAAACCAATATCAAATCGTCCGAAAAACATCTCTAAAACAGGTTATAGATGCGTATGTTTAAATGCAAGGAGCATAGTAAATAAGAAAAACTAATTAAACATGGTAGAAGATATTGACCCTCACATAATTGGTATAACTGAATCATGGGCCAACATAGACATAACAGATGCTGAATTAGGACTGACAGGATACGTAATGTTTAGGAAAGATCGAATAGGAAGAAGGGGAGGGGGAGTTATTTTATATGTTAAAGAATCTATTCAGGCTTATGAAATAAAACTAGAAAGGGAAGCAGATTGCGATGAAGCTGTTTGGTGCAAAATTGTTTCAGGAAATTAAAAATTAACTATTGGATTAGTTTACCGAAGTCCAAACATAAACGAAGAGGACAACACAAAAATTAAAAACGCTATAAAGGAAGTTAGTAGAGGGGAATGTATCATAATGGGAGATTTTAACCATAGACACATACAATGGAATTCTCTAAAGAGCACAGGGAGTGAGGACCAACAATTTCTATTTTTAATCCAGGATAGCTTTCTTACTCAGTACGTGCTAGAACCAACCAGGGGAGAAAATGTATTAGATATAGTTTTGTCATCACAAAAAGAATTAGTGGACAATGTAAAAATATTTGAACCATTGGGTAATAGTGACCATAATCAAATACATTTTGACATCAATGTAAAATCAGAAAGTGAAAATAAGAAAACGTACAAGAGAAACTTCCACAAATGTAACTACAAAGATATGAGAAAATACTTAGCAAAGCTAGATTGGAATAACATGCTGATGAATAAGACCGCAATTGAATGTTGGAATATTCTAAAATATGAAATTGACAGTATCATCGATAAATTTGTTCCCTTCCAAAAACAAGGAAAACGGTGTAGAAAGAAACACTTGTCAAAAGAGGCTATTAGAAAAATAGTGTTAAAACAAACTATGTGGAGGGTTTATAGGCGTACCAGAAAGGAAGAAGACTATGCAAATTACAAAGAGGCACTTAATGCAGCTACAACTGAAATCAGACAATCTAAAAGAAGCTATGAGCAAAAACTAGCATGTAACATAAAAAATGACAGCAAGAGTTTTTATGCATATATCAGGAGTAAACAAAATGTACAAGACAAGGTTGGACCTCTAGAAGACAGTGCTGGAAATATAATATCACAGGGGTTTTTAATAGCGGAAGACCTAAATGGTTACTTCAGTTCAGTGTTTACCAAAGAAGATATTAGTTCATTACCAGTTGCTGATGCTAAATTTCAGGGGGCTAAATCTGACTATTTAGGACCGTTAGTTGAAACTCCAGAAATGGTAGCTAAGAAAATAAATGAAGGACAATAAATCACCGGGAGTGGATGGGATTCCTCCAAAATTACTAATGGAAACAGTAGAACAAATCAGTGTACCACTTGCAAGAGTATTCAACTTGTCATTAAAAGAGGGATTTGTTCCGTTTGAATGGAAAGAAGCAAACATCATACCATTATTTAAAAAGGGTTCGAGAAATAAGTCAGAAAATTACAGACCAGTGAGTTTAATGTCAGTGATTTGTAAATTATTAGAAGGGTTAATTAAAGACCATATGGTCGACTTCCTCGTTAAGCATAAATTATTAAATTCATCTCAACATGGATTCCTTAAAGCGAGGTCATGCTTAACAAATATGTTATGTTTTTTGGAAGAAATCACTAAGTGGATAGACGTGGGATCGCCAGTAGATATTATCTACTTAGATTTTCAGAAAGCTTTTGACAAAGTGCCACATCAAAGATTACTACTTAAATTAAAAGCCCATGGTATTGGGGATAGCATAACTGACTGGATAGAACAATGGCTGACTGACAGAAGACAACGAGTTGTAGTGGATGGAGAAGTTTCAAATTGGAAATCGGTTTTGAGTGGGGTACCTCAAGGATCAGTATTAGGACCTATATTATTCTTAATATATATCAATGACTTGGACGACAGTATAACAAGTAACGTACTGAAATTTGCAGATGACACAAAACTGTTTAGAAAGGTTAATACTGATGGTGATAAACAACATTTACAAAACGATCTAGACAGATTAGTGAAATGGTCTGAGAAATGGCAGATGTTGTTAAATTTTGGGAAATGTAAATGCCTACATACAGGACATGGGAACTTGGATGTAAACTATAAAATGGGAGATACTGTTCTGGGTACTACTGTAAAAGAAAAGGACTTAGGAGTTACAATAAGCGCTGATATGAAAGTTTCAGAGCAGTGTGGTATTGCAGCTTCAAAGGGTAATCAAATTCTTGGATTGATTAGAAGAAACATAACATACAAGGGAAAAAAGTTAATTATACCTCTTTATAAAGCAATAGTTAGACCTCATTTAGAATACTGTATACAAGGATGGAGACCATATCGTAAGAAGGATATAGATATGCTTGAACGCATACAAAGGAGAGCAACTAAAATGATTCCAGAACTGAGAGAACTTAGTTATGAAGAACGCCTGAAAGAATGTGGTTTAACAACTCTAGAGACAAGGAGGTTAAGAGGAGATCAGATTGAAATTTTTAAGATATTGAATGGGTATGAAAATATTGATAGAAATATGTTTTCCTCACTCAAGAAGGATAGCAGAACTAGAGGACATGAGGTAAAATTAGTAAAGGATCAATGTAGATTGGACATCAGGAAGCACTCTTTCTCACAGAGGACAATAAATGAATGGAACAAATTGTCTACAGATTGTGTAACTGCTAGCAGCGTGAATATGTTTAAAAACAAGGTTGACACATATCTCAGGAGGGCGGGTTATAAGTAGATGAACATTGTTGGACTCTCGATAAGCCAATGGCTTCCTTGTCCACTTGCCATCTGGGCCTTTGGCTTGGATGGCAAATCTTGTTAAATCTTGTTTATGCATTGCTCGTAAAACTGAACCACACGATGAATAATAGTGCCATCTACATGTTGTTGCAGGTACTCAAGTTGGTAGACGATCTACGCAACCACCCGGCTGCATCCCTCATGGCTGAAGGCTATCCTGTGGTCATCAGCTCAGATGACCCGGCAATGTGGGGTAGCACTGGACTTTCATATGACTTCTACGAAGCCTTCATGGGGTTGGGAGGTGCCTGGGCTAACCTGGCTACCCTCAAGAAGCTAGCCATGGATTCCCTCAGGTGTGTGTGCATGCGTGTGTGTACATGCGTGTGCATGCGTGTGCGCATGTGCGTGCATGCATTCATTTATGCATATGTACGTGTAACTGTGTATGCGTGTTCACACTATTAACTGCAATACTAGTAAAATATGTCAAGTCTGTAATTGTGTCATACAGTCAGAGTACAATCAGAGTAATTAACTAAATCAATGTATGTTTATAATTAGACAAATTTTTCGCAACAATGTTGAGCAAACATTTGACTGATCAGTGTTTGGCACAAGTTTTATTCCTATTCCAGCAGATGCACTCAACATTTCCAGCGAGTTGCTATCCTTGCTAATTTATTTAACTAAAACTTCACATTTGCAAATTATATACACTATGTGACTTCTAAGCCAGATGTTGTAGGTTTGTTTGTCAGCAATTTGGTCTACACGTTTAATAATGACAACAATTTATGATTTTAATATGGCATTTTATGAGTTCCATCCAACACTGTTGCGTCAGAAAAACAGTTAATATAAATGTATGTATTGGCTCATTATTGTAGATACAGTGCCTTGGGTGAAGATGAGAAACTTGCTGCATACAAACTGTGGCAGGTGAAGTGGGATACCTTCATACAGGGAATGCTTCACAAGTACCAGCTGTAAGCAACAGATTGGTGTGTCAGTAGCACTGCTATGTGAACTCCTGGATTGAGGAAAAATCTCTTAAAGGAAATAAATCTTAATTCCCTGTTCTGCTCTGCATTGCCAGTCACCCTCTCTCGTACCCATGGATATAAGGAACATCAGATATATGTAACATAGACAAATGATTGCAAAAATATCAGTTTTTTGGTGAAAGCAACAGACATACTATTAAATTACTTAATGTTTGGTCAAACATTAATTCAAGGGAAAATGGAAATGCTAAAAACTCAGGAATTTCACCCTTTCAACTTTGTCATGTGATCAGAGTGAGGATGGAAGTCACTCTCAAGGTCGGCACTGACCTGCACAATGTTAGATTTTTTTACCACTATTTTGAACCTAACCAGATCTAACGATCAAATAAATTCTTTCGATAATTTCAACAAAAATACACATCTTAAAAATTAAATCAACTACTTATGATACTTAAACTATTCACACACTACATATTTAGACATCAATGAACTAGATTTGCGATGGGCTAAATCAGTTGAGGAAGGAGTTTTAATTAGGGCAGTACAATTAATCCCTTCAAGTTGGTGTTAAATGTTTGTAGTGTAACTTTTTAGAATCATCAATGAATTATTAAAACACATTGGCAAATGAATGACAGGTTTAATTATTCCTGAAGATACTTCTTGATTAATGCACTTTAATAAAACTAAATATAACTAAATGCATCACACCCCAAAATGAAACTGCCTTTTTGGTGCATTTGTAGCATATCTAAAGTTACTTCTAGCCGATGCCATCAGAATCCAACTTTCCGATATGTTGCTCGTGCATCTGGTCATGGCGGTGGAGTTGCAATTGTGCATCGCAACACATACAAGACAAAGTTGCAACCGAAGTTGTCTTTTACGACCATGGACCTACTCCGTCTTCAGATCATTAACCCGCACTGTGTGAAATGCAACGTATGAGTTGTCTACCACCCCCCTGTGTCCAGCAAGTCATCCGGATTAATATCGGAATTTTATGTCGAGCTAGAACACTTATTCACTGAAACAGCCATATCTGTTGTGCCCACCATCGTTGCAGGGGATTTCAATGTACACTTCGACAACGAAGCTAAATCAGAACCACTACGCAATCTACTAGAATCGTTCAACCTGACACAACATGTACTTTCGCCAACACACCATAGTGGTCATATTCTAGATCTGGTGGTTAGTAGTAGTGATAACAACTTAATCTCCTCCGTTACAGTTATTCCAGACTCAGATCACCATCGAATTGAAATTGCAATCAGTACCGTGGCAAGACCTCTGTGGTGGCGATGACTGCAAAACGGAATTTCTGGAATAATGACAACGTTGCACTCAGAAGTGAAATAGAGTATGTTTGTGTAGGTATGACAACGTGTGGTAAAGATCAGCAGGTGGAAGAACTGGTGGCGACGTATAACAACAACATAACGATGTGTCTCAATAAACACGTTCCGTGGCGCAGTGTACGCACTCGAAACAACATTCCCCACCCGTAGTACGATGTGGATATAGCAGATGCCCGCGAAAGGAGACGCAAACTAGAAAATCTGTGGAGGACCAAGCTAGAGGAAAAATGGGATATTTCCAAGAACGTTTAGAACGCTGACAACACAATTATGTTTCGCATTCTGCGATCGCTTGCAGTCCATCAAATGCAACTTCCCGAATTCAATTAAACAAAGGAAAGTTGTGATGCATTTTCACGTTACTTCCAAGAGAAGATTGAGAAGCTGGTTAATAGCTTGCATTGCCACACTGCCGTAGATCATTCAGTGGACGAGACACCTTGTTTTAGTGACTCTCTCGAAGTGTTCGAGCCTACTAATACAGCCGAGATAGCGTCTATTCTCGCCAACACAGATAAGACCTGCACGCTTGATCCCCTTCCCACTAAACAACTGAAGGTTAACATAGACTCTATTGTGCCTATCGTCACATGCATTCCAAACGCCTCTCTAGTGAATGCAGTTATGCCTGGGCTGCTTAAGCAGGCAATTGTTCGGCCATTGCTAAAGAAACTATCACTCGATCAGGACACATTGAACAACTACCGTCCAGTTAGCAATGTAAGTCATCTATCCAAAGTCATCGAGAAAGTTATTGCCCGAAGGATCATCTGTCATATTTCCGATCAGCGAATGCAGGATTGTTTCCAATCAGCTTACCGGAAAAATCATTCAACTGAAACCGCATTGTTATGTGTAATCTTATCTACAGAATCGGACTCGGCGAGTAGTCATTCGTGATGGGTGATCGAACATAACATGTTTGACATCGGGTGTCCCGCAGGGTTCGGTGCTTGGACCATTGCTATTCTCGCTGTACGTCCAACCCATCGGCGATATAATCAGAGCGCATGGACTTTCGTTTCATCATTACGCGGATTATCTGCAATTGTACTGTCACTTTGACCTAACCGCGACAGCTTTGGCTACTACGCTGAGACGTATGGAAGACTGTTTGGATGTTGTGAAACAGTGGATGACATCAAACTGCCTGTGCATGAATGACAATAACACAGAATATCTCCCTGTGGTACCCAGGACTGCAGTTGCACTCGTTGACAGCAGTGTAATACACGTAGGTGATGTCACAATTATTGCATCATGATCTGTTCGTAACCTTGGTGTCGTCATGTATCGACACCTTGATCTTAAGAAGCAAGTGTCAAGCATCGTCAGTGTGTGTTCTTTCCATATCCGCCACATTAACCGGATGAGCCGTTATCTTCCAATGACAACAAAGGAACGTGTCGTCAATGCCATCACGGCTTGACTACTGCAATTCTCTTCTATATGGTACTTGTGTTAACAACATTGCTCGCCTGCAGAGGATGCCGGCCACGAAGCAATGGCACCACGCCTCTTTTGTGCATTCTTCACTGGCTCCCTGTAGCGCGCAGAATCGAGTTTAAGCTCTTAGTGTTTACATATAGAGCTGTGCATGGTGATGCACCGAAATACCTATGTGATCTTGTATGCCCGTATACACCAACAAGAGTCCTGCCCTCTGCTAACAATAACATGTTAACTGTTCAGCAGACTCATGTCAAAGCTGGAGACTGTTCGTTTACAGTCGCTGCGGTGACTCTGTGGAACACTGCCAATTGCCATTAAAATGTCAATGGAATGGATATGAGTCGTCAAGAAGGACAGAGTTACAGTTCGGGCAATGGAATGGATATGAGTTGTCAAGAAGGACAGAGTTACAGTGCTGGCAATGGAATAGATATGAGTTGTCAAGAAGGACAGAGTTACTGTGCTGGCAATGGAATGGATATGAGTTGTCAAGAAGGACAGAGTTACAGTGCTGGCAATGGAATGGATATGAGTCATCAAGAAGGACATAGTTACAGTGCTGGCAATGGAATGGATATGAGTCATCAAGAAGGACAGAGTTACAGTGCTGGCAATGGAATGGATACGAGTCATCAAGAAGGACAGAGTTACAGTGCTGGCAATGGAATGGATATGAGTCGTCAAGAAGGACAGAGTTACAGTGCTGGCAATGGAATAGATATGAGTTGTCAAGAAGAACAGAGTTACAGTGCTGGCAATGGAATGGATATGATTTGTCAAGAAGGACAGAGTTACAGTGCTGGCAATGGAATGGATACGAGTCATCAAGGACAGAGTTACCAACACAGATTGACGAAATAAAACAGGTGTCCAAAATATAATGAAGGAGATGAGAACCAAGAAGTGGAGATGGGCAGGGCACCTCACTAGAAGACACATAAGGGCACCTCGCTACAAGACACACCAGGGCACCTCGCTACAAGACACCACCAGGGCACCTCGCTACAAGACACAACATCAGGGCACCTCACTACAAGACACAACATCAGGGCACCTCGCTACAAGACACATCAGGGCACCTCACTACAAGACACAACATCAGGGCACCTCACTACAAGACACAACATCAGGGCACCTCGCTACAAGACACAACATCAGGGCACCTCACTACAAGACACAACATCAGGGCACCTCGCTACAAGACACAACATCAGGGCACCTCACTACAAGACAACATCAGGGCACCTCGCTACAAGACACAACATCAGGGCACCTCACTACAAGACAACATCAGGGCACCTCACTACAAGACACAACATCAGGGCACCTCACTACAAGACACAACATCAGGGCACCTCGCTACAAGACACAACATCAGGGCACCTCGCTACAAGACACAACATCAGGGCACCTCACTACAAGACACAACATCAGGGCACCTCGCTACAAGACACAACATCAGGGCACCTCACTACAAGACACAACATCAGGGCACCTCGCTACAAGACACAACATCAGGGCACCTCGCTACAAGACACAACATCAGAGCACCTCACTACAAGACACAACATCAGGGCACCTCGCTACAAGACACATCAGGGCACCTCACTACAAGACACAACATCAGGGCACCTCGCTACAAGACACAACATCAGATGGACCAACTGACTGGACACCAAGATCGCATATAAGGAGAAGAGCAAAGCACAACAGGAGGTGGCGAGATGAAACCAGGAGTACAGCATAACACGGAAACAACTGGCCAAAGACACACAAGCCTGCAAGATTGATGAAGAGGCCTTCCTCAAGCAGTGGATTGAAATAGGCTACACAGAACGTACTCAAAACACAGCAATCCATCCACTGCACGTTTTATTTACAGACCTCTCGGTCAAATAGAACAGGCAGTTGAGTAACTTTCTTCAAACTACGCAGCAGTTAGCAAACTACAAGCTATTTCAACACTCTTGCCTATAAACATGCAGACACTTACCAAAATTACAGATACATGTTAAAAAAATAGTAGGATATAACGCTATTGCCGTACTTATTCTGCTATGCTGTGTTGGTCACGGCATCGTCAGGTGCAACAAGCAACATTAATTCACTGAACCTGCCACATGTTCACAACGCAAGTAAATTCTTCAAGCATGTTCAAGTGTGAAGCAGTAGTTTATATTATATTGATACTGTTTTATTTAGGGGTTAAATTTTTTAGCATTTGACACTTCTCCCATATTAGTCACTACTGCGTCAAATATATGAACACACTTATTTAGAAATTTTGTTAACAAACCAAACTGTTGCAAAAGGTATGATTTTATGTAGCACTGTGTGTGGTCCGGGACCATTCAAAGTGCTCTACAATTCACCCCATGGTATACCTATTCATTCCGACTGCAAAGGGCAAATTGCATAAGCAGCAAGAGAATTTGAACCGTGCTCCTCTCGATTGAGTCTGATGTTCTAACCACTGCACCACTATAACGGACAGCATCCTATACTACTACAACCACTGGGATGATGACCTTATATGGACATATACTGATATCACCTGAAAAACCATGCTGTTTGCTCCTTGTCTATCATTTGCATAGATGCAGAAAATCTCTGGCAACTAAAGAACAGCAGATTAACAAACTCAGCGGCTTTCAGTTGAGCCAATGAAACTTGTGTCACTAGAATGCATTATTTTTGCAAACTATAACAAACATAGCTTTGATAGCCGCATTATCTATTGAGATGACCTCTTAGAAGTTACATAGATTATTGATTAGATAATGGTTCCCTTTCAAAACACCACTCACAGCACTATGTTATCAAAACTAAGTTAGCCTACATAAAATCACAAATGTCATAAATAATCTTTCATGTGTTGAAACAGCCTTATGAGTAGGACCCTGATTAACCCCTGGGACAATAAGTTGCAGTAGGCCACTGTTTGGCAACAACACTGTGACAAACAAGCTTCAGTTGGTCAGGTTGCAAAGAAAACTTCTGCACACTATTCCACTTATAACTTAATGTACACAATGCGTTACTTAACAAGAATGCATTAGCCATGCAAGTGTCAATCTTTAACCAGTTTACTATATCACAAACAATACAGCACCAATTTCTTAATAAACAAATTCCACATCCCACATTCAAAGTCAAATGTACTAGAATGACTTGCTGTCTCATGAATTTAAAGCTCATCCAAATTCTATTTAAAACGAGCTTTCTCGGGGTCAAGACAACTCTAAATTACTTATCAGCCTGATTCAAGACACTGTCTGAAAGTGTTCACATTTCTGGAAGTCTACAGCAGCTGGTCAGAGCCCACACAAGTTAGTCTCAACATTCTGAACCGTATCACAGAGACTGCCCATGCTCTGTGGCCAACAAGACTTGTTCGCTTCCTAGAAGCAGAACCGGTTCTCCTTTGAGTAGCCGAGTTTGTCGAGGTTTGGTTCACAGGCATACTGCAGCATCGCTGGGGGTCCACACATGACAATAAGTGTTTCGTCACCAGGGGGTGGCATATGTTCCTTGAGCATCTTGTCCGTCACAAAGCCTGTACTGAACTTCCAGCCTGGAAAAAACGTCTGGATATAGACTACTTTCACAACAAAAATATACAACTGTATGACTTTGTACATAGTTAATTTCTGTTTAATGAAGCAGCATACTTCTCCACCAAGTTAGATGAACATGGTTAATTTAAAATAGTAAAACCGTGTTTACAATGCTTTTCTGCAGCAATTACGAGTTGTTTAACCATCTCACAGAGTTGTTTAAATAACTCAAAGTTGTAAATCAAATAAACAGTAAACATGAACGGTCATTTCCATGATAATCATACCTTCATCAGAAATAATAAAAACAAATGCCTAATATTGTGGAAACTACTTGAAGCTTTTGATTATATATTATGAACCAGGTTCAGTGATGTTCAAATCTGTAGTGTGTGAATTGTTCAGGTAATATGGGCAGTCGGTGTAATAAAAGAGTGTGTACTGAATTTTTACTGGACCCAGTCAAAAATAACTTAATAGCTTTTCCAATTATTTCACAAAAACTAAATCACAAATTAGTCTGTCGTAGTGAATACTAGATAGGTTCAATGCTTATTGAATTTTGACTGGACCCGGTCAAAAATAATTTAATTGCTTTTCCAATTATTTCATCTAAACTAAATCACAAATTAGTTTGTTATAGTGGATACTACATAGGTCCATTATAAAATATTAAATGCAATAAATTTTTAGAGCATTAATAAACAAATAAGCAAAATTATAAATTAAGCGTTAAATTGAGAGCATTAAATTGCATGTAAATAATTTTAAAGTTATGTAGAAACTGAATGTCAACGCTGATGTGACATACCTGGTTGGCAAAGAGAAGGAACATCTTCAGGTTGTCTTTAGGGTTCTTGAGGGCGGCTCGGACCACCTGCAGCATTGGGGTGATCCCTGGGGGCACAAGGAAAAACACATCAATCCTCACACTTGGCACATCAGTCATAGTGACAGAATGACAGTCGTCGTCTGATTGGACCCTACAGACAACTATGGTGTATAAAACATTGACTACTCACGCATGTGATAGGGTTAAAGGGAATAACAACAAGACACTAGCTAACATGTTTTATCGGTGTGTGTATAAACAATTTAATATTGTATGTACTATATGGAAAAAAAATGTTTACAGAAAAATTTATCTATAGGTAAAATTTAATGTTTAATGCATCTAACTTGAAAAGCTCACATAAAATTCGAAGTTAATGAGATGGGCAAAATATGGTTTTGTGACGTCACTTGTGACATTCATTTATATTCAGTCAGTGATTTCCATGCACTGCTTCAGTTTAGCAGTCCATCACGTTTGAGGCGAGCGATTGCTTTCACTCCCATCACTCGCGCAAATCAATAATTAGCCAATTGCTAAAATCGCTCGCCATCTACAAGTGTTCATCTCTACAAGGAGTTTTTTTAGTATCAGATTTGATAGGAAAGTCTAGCCTCTTTTAAATCACGGTGTCCAATATTCAGCGAGGATCGTTTGGAGTTCCCATATCAGCTGGGGGAGCTATAGGCAAAAATGTTCGCCCCGCTCTTCGTCTCTGCTAGTAGCAACAGCCAGATAGAAAAACATTGTAGGGCGATTGACTTTGCCTAGGGGAGCTATTAAACAAATGGCGATCGCTGCCGGCTGTACCGAGATTGCAAGAATGCCACCGAAGCCACGAGTAAACTAGCGTCAATGTGTATTATTTTTAAATGTCACGCTGTTTAATGTCAAACTGAATAAAATGCATGTATACATGTACAGTTATAGAATATATTAAGGATCGACAACATTTCACTATGATCTGATTGACCGACAACACCATATATGGGAATCGAAAATAATAACTTGGATCTGAGCAACCGAACATTTTGAAAACGACAATATTAATAATTGGTCCACTTCGTCTTTCAACCGCTCTGAACATATAAATTTATGACGCACATCTCCGATACCACTTAACATTGATTCAGTGTTTCATGTGCGGATGACGAATTTATATTTTTGTTTGGGTTGAGCGTTTGGCAAAGTGAGTTTCACCCCATTTTATATTGGTGTTGCCTACTAATCTGCATTTAAGACTACCCCCTGTATATATCTGATTCTTATACAAGGCGTATTTGTGAATATTTATTGTAATTTTCAAACCGCCTAAGTGAAGCTGAATGCAATGCCAGTGGCCAGTGCACTAGCTGCCACGGCACACTAGCTTTGCCTAGGCTATGTCTACGGTGATCGATGACATGTTGCAACTCAAAACCATTTCACCAATTGCAATGTATGAGGTTTACTAAAGTAAACATTTATTTCATTG
The DNA here is from genome assembly GCA_963662155.1 of Lamellibrachia columna. Taxonomy (NCBI): domain Eukaryota; kingdom Metazoa; phylum Annelida; class Polychaeta; order Sabellida; family Siboglinidae; genus Lamellibrachia; species Lamellibrachia columna. The sequence continues at coordinate 16,908,214 of OY759271.1, read as the reverse complement.
TACAAAAGTTATAGCGGCAACAAAGTACCTATTAAAATGTCATGGCGACGTAACAGCAGAATCCTAACGGAAATGGTGGCGCCACCACATGGTCAAAAAGCCAACTAACAAATCACTTGCCTAAATTAATTTAGCGATTTACTGCTCGTCATTTCAAACGTGAAGCACTGGTTTAGTTTCACTTGTGTCACTATGGCGAGTGGTGGCGATGAAATTTTTTTTGGAATACAAAGTAAAATGTAACGATTACGAACCGATAGCGGCTTGTGATACCACAGAATCATCTTCGAATTCAGCTCTTTTGGAGCAGCTAAGTGACGCCAGTAGCCGTTGATCTTTTATTTTCTGACCTGTGCGCAAAAAATACGAATTCGTCATCCGCATATGAAACGATGAATCGATGTTAAGTGGTGCGTAATAAATTTGCGCTTTGGTCGAGATCGGTTCAAAGACGAAGTGAAACGATTATTAATTCTACCTATTGTCGTTTTCTGTGTTTTATCAGCTTACATACTACGTTTGTCAAATCATATATGTTTTCGGCTGCTCAGATCCAGGTTATTATTTTCGATTCGTAGGCCTATTGCCTAGGCCAGTACATCATCATCGTAGTAGATCTATTCCATAAACATAACTATATACGTACATGTGTTTTATTCAGTTCAAGAATCATCAGGGTGTGACATTTAAAAATAATACACGTTGATGCTAGCATAAAAAGTTTAATAAGTTCCATAAACTGCATGTTGGCGCATAGAACAGTGCTACAAGCACATAGGGCTTCGACAGCGTTCATGGACTTGGTGCAGCGGGCGGCAATCGCTGTTGTTTAGTAGCTCCCTGGTGGCAGATATGGGAACACCTAACGCGCCTCGCTTACAGCGCGGTCCGATATCGTGGACCCCGACCACCGCGTTATAACGAGGTGCGTCTGTATATAGTTTGTTCATTTCAGTTGACACATTTGTACACATTTCCAACAAATCACTTCCTTCAACCAAAAAACTGGTGTCATCCGCAAACAGTATGGACTTTAAGTGTGAAGAAATATTACATAAGTCATTAACATACATAATAAAAAGAGTTGGCCCTAGAATTGACCCTTGTGGTATACCACAACTCACAAGTAACAGTAGAATAACTTGAATTCATACTATTGAAACATACATACTGATTCCTGTTACCTAAATAACTACTGAACCATTGTTTGGCTACACCCCTAACACCATAATGATCAAGTTTATCAACAAGAATTCTGTGATCCACAGTGTCGAAAGCTTTCTTTAAATCAATAAAAACACCAATGGTAAGCTTTCCCTTATCCATTGCATTTGTAATTTCCTCCACTAAGTCCATAATTGCCATGGAAGTGGACATATTTTTCCTAAAACCATACTGGCGGAAATACAATACTTGTTTTGCATTTAGAAAATTCGTTATCCTGCTGTTGAATATGTTTTCTAGAATCTAGAAAATTGAGGTAGTAGAGATATAGGCCTATAATTGGAGACAGTTTGGTCGTCCCCTGATTTGAATAAAGGAATCACTCGGGCAATTTTCATATCATCTGGAAACACACCTTGTTCTAATGAAGAGTTACATATATGCTTTAATGGAACTAATATAAAAGGAATTTTTTTTACTAAATTCATATCAATGCCATCATAACCTTTATATGCTTTACTTTTACATTTATGCACAATAGTTAATAATTCATCATCAGTGACTGGATTCAAAAATACTGTTTCTTCCACTCTGTCACCTAAGAAAGACTTATAATTTGAATTACATTTCGGTATATTTTTAGCTAATGTTGGCCCTATGATAACAAAGAACTGGTTGAAATGTTCTGCAATATTCTTATTCCCTGAAATAGTTGATCCATTGTTCTTAAATTCAGATGGATAAGATGAATTTTTTGTAGATTTTTTATTCAATAATTTGTTAATGATTTTCAATGTTTCCTTAATATTTTGTTTACTTTCTTCTAAAAGGTTAGAGTAATACTCCTCACATTGTCTCAAGATAGATGTGAGTTTATTCTTATATGATTTATATCTAACTTCAGCAACCTCGCTTCTTGATTTTAGGAAATGTTTGTACAGTATATTATTTTTCTTACATACATTTTTTAATCCGGAAGTCATCCAAGGTTTATGTTGCCTTTTATCCTTTCGAGAAATAGTTCTAACAGGAAAACTAACCTCATAAATATATTTGAACATTTCTATTGACTTCTTATAGCTTGAATTAACATCATCATTGTTCAATATTTCATCCCATTTCATAATTGCTAATGTATTGATAAATGCCTGTAATTGTTCTCCATCGATTGACCTTGTTCAAAAAGACTGGTTTACAATTTGATGAAAGTTATCAACATAATCACAAATTTGGAAAATAGGTAAGTGGTCACTTAGATCATTTATAAGTAAGCCAGTAACTGTGGACTTGTGGAGTTCTGTTGTAAAACTGTTATCTATAAGTGTTGCACTATGCTTTGTTATCCTTGTAGGCCTTGTTATCCTTGTAGGCCTTGTTATTAAAGGGTGTAAACCATAACTATATAAGTGATCAATGAAATTGTTTGTAGCCGCATGGTTTTCATGTTGCAATAGGTCTACATTAAAATCTCCACACAAGTACACTGTTTTACCATTGCAGTTATTAAACATAATGATCTATATGCTCATTTAATAATGCTAGATCAGTATTTGGTGCACGATAGACCGATGCAACTACTATGTTTTTGCCATTATTAGTACAGTCGCGCCTCGTTATAACGCGCCGGCGTTATTACGTGGATTCGGATATAACGCGGTCGGTCGTGGACCCCGAATTTCTGCCGCCAGGGGAAAATGTCAAATGGGCCCGCTTAAACCTACTTAGAATTGCTTTGACAATTCTCAAGAAAAATTAGGTGAACAATGTCAATGAACGAGTATCAACGTGTTGTTTGTTTTGCGCTGCCGCCGACATCAATCGCTGTCGCTGGCTTCGCTTCGACTGTTTGTAAATTGCAATCGAGATTCACAAATATGCCTCGCGTAAGAATCAGATCAACCGTTTTAAATGCATTTAATAGGCAGTACCAACATAACACTTGGGTGAAATTACATGCTTCCATTACATCGTAAATTTAATCGTTTTCGCGACGCGAAACCAACATGCCAAATTCCTAACCCAGGCCATGGCTCTACCGGTGGCGAAAATATGAATTCATCATCCGCATATGAAATGATGAATCGATGTTAAGTGGTGCGTAATAAATATATGCTTCGGTCGAGATCGGTTGAAAGACGAAGTGAAACAATTATTAATTCTACCTATTGTCTTTTTCTGTGTTTTATCAGCTTGCATACATTAAAATCTCCACACAAGTACACTGTTTTACCATTGCAGTTATTAAACATAATTATGATCTATATGCTCATTTAATAATGCTAGATCAGTATTTGGTGCACAATAGACCGATGCAACTACTATGTTTTTGCCATTATTAGTAGTGATTTCTGCACAAATAATTTCTGCGCAGTTTTCTATACACTTTGATATAGTAGTTAGGGGTTTGTGCTTTAGAAACTTATTTATATATAAAGCAACTCCACCTCCAATCCGTTGGTTTCTAGAAGTGTAAAAACAATTATAATTTTCTAACTGGAATTCATAATTTTCATTCATCCAGGTTTCAGAGATTACAATGACATCAAACGTACAGTCTACTAAAGAAATACATGCTTTTAGTTTGTTAAAGTTAGCAGACATACTTCTGACATTAAAGTGTCTGATTGAGAAATTGGATAACCCTTGATTTTTCGGTACAATTTTGGTATTAAATTCATCCTCTGTAAAATAAACACTATCAGCATTAACTCTGTTATATAAATTGTTGTCTGGGTCTATATCATCATTAATACAATGCAAATTTTTTATGAGTAAGTAAATGGTGCATAGTTAAGGTGTGAACATTGTTCATACAAATCAATGATATCATCATCGACACCTGATAAATTAAAATTTAGTTCTTGATCAGTTAAATCACTGAAGGGGAACATTTCGTTAACACAATTATTGCAGAACCAGTCTTCACTAGCACTAGAAAAAAAGTTAACTGTTCATTTGTAAGGTTTGCACAATTACGATGTACCCAAAGTTTACGTTGGTCACAAAAAATAGCATTTGATTTTACATTTTTAATGCATATGCTACAAGGATATTTTGTAGCCATAATGAAATGTTAAGTGCTCACAAGGAGAGAAAAATGAGCATGAAAGTTCGCTACAGGTCAAACCCGAGTCCATTCACTTTCTCCTCGGTCCACCCGATGGTGAAAAGGTCATCTGGAGAGTCGATCTTCAAACGTTTCTCTTCATTGTTCGGCATTTTCTTTACGCAGAACAGCTTGCAGTCAACTGAATATACAGGTGAATTCGGCCCGCACTCTTTGGTGAATTCGGCCCGCAACTCTGGTGACTTCGGCCCCGAGCACAATGGGCTTAGCGATTTCGGCCCGAACATGTGGTTTAATGTTTGTTTTACTGTGAATAAAGCATATTCTCTCATTTGTTAATTGACTATTTGTTTCATTTGTTGATCTAGTTCCACATTAATCCAAAATTGTAACTACTTTTACAGACTTCGTTTCGCATTTCGAGTGCCCATGTACGGCATTATTGTTTAACACATAGTCAGTGAGAGAGATCATTATGACTTATACAATTCATTGTATTGTTAAAATTAAGATCACATAATATGTGTTATATATTACTAAAAACACATGTACAGTTGAATAACTTAAAAACATAAACGTACTATTATCGTAATAGCCTTCTTCTATAGTGAAGTTTTTTTTCATGCGTTACCTCCCAAAAGTCAGGTGAAATTTCACCCAGAAATGTGCTAAATTAACCCTAAATACATAGCAATGAAAACGATAACGGACTGTTGTTTGTGAATACAACGAAACCACCTGCGTAGTGTCTTTGATCTATGCAGCATTTTTCTGTTATTCACACCTGCCCTGTGTTCATTGAGCAAACGTGTTAACCTGGGACATGAAGGATACTATCTCCTATATAAGGGCGTCATATCATCATTATTTGCAACAACAACTATGGCACGAGTATCCAAACGCGCTAGGAAGTGTCGCTATCCTTGTGAACGGTGTCAAGAAGAATGTGTACTGGACGTGATAGAGTGTTCAGAATGCGAATATTGGATCCATGCTATGGACAAGACGATGCTGCGAAACTGGAGCGGCGCTGATAAAGACTTCCTCTGCAAATCATGCGCGTACACCGGTGGCAGCTACGACACAGTAAAGGCTTTGCAAAGGCATGTGGCGTACTTCATATATTGTGTATTTTATTTTGCCTATCAGTAATTTCTACTCAAAGTATGTGTCTTGGATGCAGATTTAGACTCAGGGCATGCAAAATGTAAGTTGACAAAAATATATATGACGAGGACCGTTACGTGTAAGTAAGTAAGTGAGTAATTTATTAGATCCAAACTGTACACGCATTAAATAATAATATATCAGTATATAATTATACGTAATAAAATATTACTGTATACAGAGAGGAACATGGACACTCCGACAAAGACTTATTAAAAGTCCCGTAGGAGCCACCCGTCGTATTTTTTTATTTTAGTTTCTGAGGAAAGCAAAGAATATAGATATAAAGTTATCAACATTAAAATGTAGTAAAAGTAAAGTCCACCGTCAATGAAAACCTGGATTGTTGTTTTATTATGCCGCTGTGGTGTATGTTCATAGTGTGTAGTGAAGTGAGAAAGTGAAAATGTATTTATAGTGTGAATGGTATAATGATGTGATACTTTGCATAATCCAACCTTTGGTAAAACGGGAGAAAATCAGCTAATGACTCTAATAATTATCGAGCCATTGCTCTTTGTAACCCCGTACACAATTTGAAGATCTGAGATGAGAACATATTTGTCAAAAAATCAAAGCTTAATTTGAATTCAATACAGGTTGCAACTCCTGCACTAAGATAATATTTGTTGTCTGCCTGCACATATCTGAAACCATGCCCTTTGTGTGTGCTAAAAATGTGCGAAGCCAACGCCATCCCAATGGGGCATCTTAATAATTAGTAATCGTATTGTTACTCCTGCATTGTTTCATTGAGCAGATATCTGAAACCATGCCCTTTGTTTGTGCTAGGAACGTGTGACGCCATAGCCACCATAATGGGGCATCTTAACAATTAGTAACTGGAATGCTACTCCTGCATTATTTCATTGAGCAGGTTTTTCTGAATAAATAATCAGCCTACTGGTCGTTTCATGTTGTTTGAATAACGGCTCAGCCATTGTCTATATTCTGTACTGTAGCAACTAGCCCCGGTCTCCCCTACTGCGAATGTTTTGATCGATATGCGTATTGTTTCAAATCTGTTTTCGTCTTATAGGTTACTAGAAATTGCCGTCAAAATTGTATGGTTTTATGTTTAAAGCATGCCTGTTTAAACTAAATATTGTACAGGAAGGCAACATCTGTTTTACAAAATTGCTATTCTTTGAATGTCAGTGCAACTAGTATTACCTCTTGAATTAGTTCAATGTATACAAATACTGTTATCACACGGTTATTCCTTTATATATTTTTCTTTAATAACTACTAGTGAAATAATCGGTCTGATGTCTATGAATAAAAGCTGTTGATTGTGATTTCATAGGTCCGCCCGAAACATCCAACGAACATAGCATTTCACCTGCTGAGTGAGCACATCCCAGACGGCTTCCTGCAGCGGGATATACTTAATGACATCGAAACGCGACGACAGATTGTGTTTGCCACACAGCAACAGCTTCAGCTGCTGTGCAACGCCAACGTGTGGTACGCTGACGCTACGTTTCAAGTAGTGAAACAGCCATTCGCCCAGCTGTTTAGCCTACACGGCGACTGCACGAAACAACTTCCTCTGCTGTTCATCTCGATGTCAGGGCGCAAGACGCATGACTACAAGGATGTTCTACGCGCTGTGATCGCGCTGCTCCCGTCTGAACCCCGCGTGAAGCGCGTAGTTATTGACTTCGAACGGGCAACGTGGAAAGGTTTTGTATCCGTCATGCCAGAAGTCGAACTGAAGGGCTGCGCCTTCCACTGGTCGCAGGCGGTATGGAGGAAGGTGCAGGAGTACGGCCTACAGCAGCAGTATATGAAAGATACAGGAACGCTTATGTACATCAATATATTGATTGCACTGCCCTTCCTCCCTGCTCAACACATACCGGCGGTATTCCACAACCTGGCACAGGATGCCGGAAGCGAGCCGCTCTGACGCCTCGTACAATACGTGAGGTACACGTGGCTCGATTCGACCATCTGGCCCCCTGCAGCATGGAGCGTGTTCTCCCTCAACATCCGTACCAACAACGATGTTGAGGGGTAGCACCGACGTCTGAACTTCCGTGGACGACAAAAGATGTGCTTTTACATGTTGATACAACTCCTTCACGAGGAAGCCAGATTGATCACCATCCAGGTTCGTCTGATCAGCGAAAAGAAGCTCCAGATACACAAGAGTAAGACATACATCCACCTCCAAGCCAAGATATTCCAACTGTGGCAGGAGTATGAGGACGGCCACAAGAGTGCGCGACAGTTACTGAATGGCTGCGCCAAAGTGTATGGACCAGCCGTGTAATGTATCATACTTCATGTTGTAATCTGCCGAATGCCGTGATCGTTATTTGACGTAATATTTTATTAATATGTTATAATATAACATTTAACATAACATTATTTGTTCGACATCATCTAGGCGTGTCTTTGCTTTGGTTTAGCGGCATAGCTATGAAGTTGTATTTCATATGATGTCCTAATGTGCTGTCATATGACATTTATTCTTCTTTTGGGGGTATCCAATCTAATTCACTGCTCGTTGTTCTCTGGTAAAAATGTGCGTGTCTTTGCTTAAGGGTTTTTACAATTGGTTTGATACGTTCGACGATGTGGCATTTTCCAGTATTCCCCAAACTTGGGTTTTATAGGCAACCTATCTTAACATTAAATTTCTCGCAGTAATTCAAGAGTATGTATGTGTGTTGGTCTATTTTTTAAAGCCTATAGTTGCCCACGCGCATTTCAATATAATCAATTATGCGTTGATATATATTGTATAAGATTACGTTTTAGCTTTTATTTATTTATTTTATTGCACCTTTGTATTATCATGTCACTGTTGGCGTTGTATAGCACAATCAATATTAATAAAGTTACACTGATGGACATACTGAATGGCCATACAATTGTTGACTTAGTCTTTCATTGGAAATGTTGTAATGTTTGAAACTGCCATCGTGAACACCCATGCTAAAACGTTAATGCTTCCTGGCTAGACCCGGACAGTTCACGCACGCACAGATTCCACCAAGCTACAAACTTTTATTATTACGTTATGTTTATAACATTCATACACCACACAACGATATAAGCATAATAAGAACACTTGGGAAAATGCGGGCCGAATTCACCTAACTGCGGGCCAAAATCACCAAGCCGCAATAACATGGGCCGAATTCACCACCCCATTCACGCCATTATAAAGTGGGCCGAATTCACCTGGTAGTTGGGCCGAATTCACCGTGGGCCGAATTCACCTGTATCCCTATCACCATTCGTTTTCAATCTTGTGTCGTTCGTTGAGTCACCCACTTTCACGTTTTGGAGTGCTTTAGCCTTTGCTCACGGCTCTCTCAACCACTGCATCACATGATAACTCCAATCAACAAAATGTTCAGCCAGGCATTAGGAAAGTTTGTGTTTTGTGCTTGTAATATTATTGCGTTCATTAATATCAACAATGTGAGAGTCTGCGCAGAAGATAAAGATACTTATTTAGCGAAGAGGAGAACTTTGCTGCAAGAGGAATGGAATATGACGACTGGAGGCGACGTTGTTTTGAACGTGGACGAGCTCAAAGTGAACAGCGTTCTGATGAAGTTGAAAGCCACGGAACTGAGCGAAGCTATGAAACCAAATGGTTTCTTCCTTCCCGCTCACAACTTCATGACAGTCAAGTCAAAAATTGATGAAAGTGATGTATTCAGATTCATTAAGAAAATGCCAAAAGGTTAGATTTCTTGTCCAAGCTATTTTTCGCGCAAGGGCAAGTCCAAATCCTGGGCTTTAAACAGAAAATACCTGCTGTGGACTCACTAATTCAAAGAGAAGGAAAACTGAAAATAAACCACTCCTATTTTAACTCAAGACAGGGCTGTTTGGAGTTAAATGTCATAAGTCAAGGCTGTACCAATCACAACCCGGCTGATCTGGTCTGGGGACTGTACGTATTTACTTGCCTTTTACTCCTACCGTCTTTGGAAGAACAATTGCCTGGCCAAAGCCATAATATTATATCGATTTCTTTATAATAAATCAACTATTTTAGAAAGTAAAGAAATAAACTAATAATTGCAAGAATGTGTTTAAATAAATTCTAATTGCATATAGACCTGTAGTAATCAATGTTATGTACATGGTTGCCAGATAAGGTGCACAAGTTAATTAAAAAAAAAATCTTCACATGGTTATTCAGTTTAAAAATGACATCTTTACATCGAATTGATAAATTGTTCTCGGTCTGAAGATATCCACAGAAACTCGATGAAAGTCAATAAATGTAAAAATTTTGCATTTTTGTTCATGGTGTAGAATCCATAGAAATATATGAATTCAGCCACTTAAAAAGTTCTCACATATGGCCATTTATTTCCACATGTCAGATGAAAGAAAATTATTTCTTCAAAGTATCCTGTGGTCTGCTGTTTATTTTTTAGATAGCTTTAAATCACCTTTATGAATATCTTATTATCTGTACTGGCTTCACAGATGGTCACACATGGTTATCATTATTTTTCTGTGGATGCAGCCAATCTGTGGAATCAGTTGCCTGATTCAATGGAGACAGCAAAGACACTGCTGCAGTATAGAGAACTTTTCAAAACGCATATTTCAGAGTAGCCTTTTTATAATATGCTCATTTGAACATTTACATATGCATTTATTATTATTTTTATGACATATATACATGTTTTAAATGCTATATATTAATTATGGTAGGGATACCATGTATAAGTATAATATGCACCCTTACTTTAATCTGACAGAATTTTCCATTTCCATGTATAATATGCACCCCAACAATTTCAAGGGAAACAAAAGGCATGTTTTGGGGGCATTGCATCTAAAAAGAAGAGTTAATGAAAACTAACAATTTCCAACTACAATAAAAAAAATTCACGCCAGTGGTTTACTCAGAATTTGATCTGAAAATATGTAAATTATGGTGGGGTCAGTCACAGAGGGTGACCTAGTGGCGGAGTGACCCCCACCGATACCATGTGAGTTGTATATAAGTCAGTAGTGGTACAGATAGTACTGGTAGTGGGTAGCTGATAGGCATGATTTACTAATGTGTAAACACCTTTTGGGGGTCGGCATGCTTGCTGAGATTATTGGATGTATCTTATTTTGATGGTGTATGCTTGCCTAATTTCATGCTCCTTAATTAATAAATCTAAATGTCATTCTTTAGCCTATTTCAATCTACGCTGGACTTGTGTTGTTATTTTGCATAAATGAATTTATGTGACAGCGGCGCATAAAGGATTTTATGCGAGATGACAAGGCAATGAAGGCGATTTGAGGTTAGACCTTTTAGAGTAGAGAGAGTATTGGCCTAATTACTCGCTTACGCGTATGGATACACCAACCACATGACCTAGAGCCAGCCTCTCTCGATTTCCAAGTTAGCTTGGGTCGTGGTGAGACCTTTGCGCTGCAAATATTTCCGAATTTCTATTGTTACCGATTATTCGTTATCACTGAATTTGTTGATTTTATTGTAAGATAAGTTTTGTTGTTCGGTTTATTCCGATCCGTTTGAAAAATCCCACCCTCCCTCCCTAATATTGTGTTAACAGTTGTTACCCAGTTGTTTCTAAATAAATCAAGTGGTACATTATGTAGGGATACACTATGAAACACTGAAGACAGAGAGGTAGTTCACAAAGTTTTTGAATTTTTTTGACACTTTTCCCTGTTATAGTTTGGTACACGAGGTTTTGCATTAACGCTTTTCCCTCCACTAAGTTTTCAGTAGTGTACACAGGGTTTTTAGTGCGGGTACTTTTTACATTTGTGTGGCTGTTTAGCCCTACCTCTCGGTCTGATGTGTTAGTAGTTATTGGTTGACTAATGTCTAGATATGTAACACCTTTATACATTGTGCGTTGTGTTTCCACAATTTTCATTATGATTTGTTCACGAATGTTGGGTGGTTAGCCCACTTTTTTTATTTATCATGTTTGGCTGGGGGATCGAGTACCCCAGCCTTTCTGTTTGTACATGTATGTGTATGGTTAATTCACGGCGGAGTGACCCCCACCGATACCATGTGAATTGTATATAAGTCAGTAGTGGTACAGATAGTACTGGTAGTGGGTAGCTGATAGGCATGATTTACTAATTATGTGTAAACACCTTTTGGGGGCTGGCATGCTTGCTGAGATTATTGGATGTATCTTATTTTGATGGTGTATGCTTGCCTAATTTCATGCTCCTTAATTGATAAATCTAAATGTCATTCTTTGGCCTGTTTCAATCTACGCTGGACTTGTGTCCAGTTTGCATAAATGTAATTTTGGTCATTTCTCCAAATGATAAGCACATGCACAGTTCTATGAAATTGGGGTAACCTGGAGTAAAGTGACGTATTAAGGGAGGCAATGCAAAGTCTTAAACAAACATGTTCTTTTTCCAGAAAGAACACTAATTTAGTAAACAAAGGCCAATATTTGTTACATAAGTTGAGTTTGGACGCAAATAGCATGGCCATATCCTAATGGCAAGAAAAGGAATAAGTGTATACAAATATATTTTTATTTGATGAGCGAATATTGCCAGAATGCCACACTCATGACGTAGGGTTATCTAACAGCATGGCGCCTCCCATGAAATTAAGATGTGTGTTCAACAAGGTTTTCCTAGTAAACCACTGGTGTGATATTCTTAATGGTTCTGTTTCAGCAATTCTTATATGTGCATAAGCCTAAGGCCATGACTTTTGTTTAGCTTTAACATCAGTCCACGATTTGTGCACTTATGATAGTTTCACACAGTTACAGTGTCACACAGTTACAGTGTCACACGGTTACAATGTCACAGTTACAGTGTCACACAGTTACAGTGTCACACAGTTACAGTGTCACACGGTTACAATGTCACAGTTACAGTGTCACACAGTTACAGTGTCACACAGTTACAGTGTCACACAGTTACAGTGTCACACAGTTACAGTGTCACACAGTTACAGTGTCACACAGTTACAGTGTCACACAGTTACAGTGTCACACAGTTACAGTGTCACACAGTTACAGCATCACCATCAGCATTAGCGCATCGCTTAGCTTTCATTGTAGCTCAAACACCATGCTTTATACAAACATATTTAGTTAATTTGTCTAAGCTTAAAAGTGATTTTTTTTTTATTTGCCAGTTTCAGATCATTGGCCCTAGATATATTGTGGAATTCCAATTTTGTATATCCGTCTGACATTATTTGTTGAGCCTTGTTACCATGTATAATACATACCTGGGCTTCTAAGTAAAAGTTGAAAGAAAAAATATGTATTATACATGGAAAATTATGGAATTAAAAAAATTAATGGACTGTTTTAAAATAATTGTTGGTTTTGTTTTGTAAGTTATTATCACATACATAAAACACCTGAGAACAATCTTGATTGATTGGGCTCTATATATATATATATATAGTTATTATTTATTAATGTGTGCTAACCATATGTTTTATGCAGAAGATTTATGTGTTATTGCGCCTAGTCCCTGTGGTCTACAGGCTTTACTGAACATATATTCTAAATATGGTTTTGAAAATTATATTTTATATAACCCTATAAAATTTATATGTGGTATGGCTATCAAATAAAATGTCCCAATGTTTACTTGAATAACAATAAACTTGAATATGTTGAAAAGGCCAAATATTTAGGTGTAGCCATTTGTAATGATCTGAAAGATGACGAAAATATGTTAAGACATTTGCATAGGTTTTATGCCAGCTGTAACACTCATTCGGAAATTTCACAACTGTTCAGTTGGTGTGAAACTGCATCTATTTAATGCCTATTGTACAATTTATTGTTCCAAACTCGATAAATTTTAACAAGAGTATTTATTTGAAACTGAAAGTTGCCTACAACAACACGCATAGGCAAATTTTAGGATACAATAGATGAGACAGTGCGAGTTGTTTGTGTTTGTTAACAATTCCATTGATACTTTTGACGCCCTATTGCGCAAGAAAATTTATGGTTTTAGAAAATGGGTTTATAACATTGAAAATAATTTGATAAAATGTATGAACATATAAATGTATGAACATATAAATATTCATAATGGACCCATGTGGTCTAGGTGGGCACAAGCACTTTATTGTGTACAGTGCTGATTTTGCATCCCATTTATATATTTTGTATTATTTAATATGTATATTTTTGAGATTATTTATTTTTTAACGTATGTATATTTTAAACTTATTTATTCATTGTAACTTATCTATTTTTTTTACTTGTAGGCTTATATATATATAATATATATTTTTTTTAACATAATTATATTTTTTATGTACATGTATACTTGCTTGTATATGGTTTTATTTACCTGAAATAAAAGTATTTCTATTAATATTATTATTATAATTATGTTGTCTTCAATGTCCACTGTCCACTGAGAGTTAAGGACTGTGTCCAGACTTCTGCCCATTGCTACTGATTGCTCTGACAGGTGCTGCACTTCACATACACGATAATTCCATGGCCAGCTCTGACTGGTTAATCAAGAATGTCACCTACAGACCTGACTGCTACATGTGCATTGATAAAACTGGGCAGCTGTTGTTTCAACTAGCCAAGTCGAAGCCCATTGACTCAAGTAAGTGACAAATAAATGTGTCTGTTTTTAAGGGTATCTTTGAAGCAAAGTGGGACTGTTATTAATAGTCCGGATGGATACTATGGTATTATACACATCGAATGATAACGGGTTTTATGCACTCATTGCTTCAGAATGTTGTATTGAGCAACCATGCGAGCCCAATACAACATTCTGAAACAACAAGTGCATAAAACCCAGCATTGTTCGATAAGGTATTTATTATTAGGTTCATAACTAACATTTCATCACATTTAATGCAATAAAAAGATAATTTACACATTGTACAGTGCACACCGTTATCAGTTGCAATTACCTATGTCATAGATGGCAAGATATCATTGGTTTTAAATACATAAATTTATTAACATGCTTTAAAATTACCATATATATGTTGTTGTTTTGTTGATCGCCTGTCTTTGGTTTAAAGAAATGTTTTGTTGCCAGAATGCCAGTGGAACACTGTGGGTTATTATCGGAGCCAGCTGGGAAACACATCGCTGTTTGACTCATAGTAAGTTTGTCTGGGAAGTGAAAAGTTTGTTTACCAATTTTGATTTGTAATTTGTTTACCAGGCGCTGGTTTGGCGCTTGGTCATTACATGTGTGCTCTTAAATTGATCTTGTCCCTAGCCCCCCAACCCTTCCAGGGCTCTAACCCTGGACATTGGCTTATTTGACTTTGATATTTGACCACTACTTAACCAAACATTTATGGTGAGGACTTTGTCATGTAAATGTCTAACATCTGGTTTATGACTTATCAGCCAGTTTTGATAAAACATTAATAATAGTGTTCAGCTACCACAGAATTTCAGTAACATTTTAAAGATAATCATTATTAAAAGTAGTTCTTCTGTTTACTTCACTTTACAAAGATAAATGGAAATGTTTCAGGCTTTTCTTCCCCGTTGCTCCCTCTATAAAGTGGTAAGACTTGTTCATAACCACTCCAACTGTTGTCCCTTTCCTTTTTTCAGTATTTTATAACATTTCATCATTGGATGAAAATGTCTTATTTTGGCAGCAGCCATTTATAAATAACAGTTACATTTTGTTTTCTTGCAACAGTGCAACTTCCACACTTAAAGCACAACTAATAATTCGCAGACCAGCAAGTGAATGTTGCCTCTGCAACAACAACAATAACAACAACAACAACGACAATAACAACAGCACATTATACGTAATTATTCATTTCATTTGTTTCAGCCTGTTCGGGAATATGACGATCATCACAGACAATCCGGCTAAAGCATACCGAACCCAGTATGAGGTGTGGCAACGGTTTGTTTCAGGATTCAAAGCTATAGAGGGACTTGTGTTTACCACAGAGATATTTGGTGCCTACTTCGAACAAGCACTGAAGGAGCAACTCGCAGACAACGTACAATACGTTGAAACAAGGGCACCTTTAGGACCAGTAAGTTTAGTGAATATCATTACTATACTCCCTATATTGTTTTCAAGCCTACAATTAATTATTTTTGCTTTCACACAATTTTACACTGGGCTGTATATTTATGAGTTGTTTTTGTTACTTTAGTCAATATAAACTGCATCATAAAATTTATGTTTTGTCTCCCTTGACTATTTTTGTTTCTCAGGTATTAATGTGTACATGTGTGTTATCTTGTTGCAGACAAAATAATGTGTATGTGGAATTTTATATTCAGCAAAGTGTTGGCATACTGACTTCAATTTGCCATGTTTTGTGTTCATGTGATTTCAGGTATTTGACCTGAATGGGGTGGAAAAAAGCAAGGATTGGGCTGTGGCTAAATACCAAGAAGTACAACGGAAATTCTCCAAAGAGCATCCAGATTTCTTCGGTGCCAAGACCATCTTCGTTGCTTCAAGGTTCATTGACAATACTTCAGTTTTTCAGATACAGAACTTCAGTTTGCTGGAGCACTTTTCTCAGATTAACTAAACTAGAAAAACATTAATGGAAATGCACAACATAATGGCTGACAAGAAGGGTGAGCCCATTTTCCACGTGGCCTATTTTATAAGTACACAATAGAAGACCTTGCCTCAACAAAATAATACCTTTCCTGTGTGCACTATTTACCTAAGCAGAATCAGCATTCATTGTACTGTAAAATTGCTCTAATAGAAAGAAGTTATAAATGTTATTATAATTTACATTAATTACACCAATTAACACTGCAAATATGTGACATAGCTTTTGCTGTGATATAGAGGCCCCATTTTATATGTGTAGGACAGGTATAACCCCTAGATTGGATAATTATTTTGAAAAAAATGCAAATTGGGATTTTTCACAAGATTTATTTCACATCATCATTCTATGCACGCTAAACATTCCACATCTGAATGAAGCTGATCAATATTAAGAAATGTGCATTTTAGTGGCCGTTTATAATATAATGTATAAGTAATTAAATTTAGAAAATGCCGTTTTCTTCATTTAGTTTTTTTGTGAAATTGCCAGTGTCTTAAAACATGGTATCTAAAGAAGTTGTTGGTTTATGTTTATAAAAATTGGATTATCACTGAAGTTCTACACGATGAAACATGTGGACTAGAATGATTGATATTGTCTAATTATTTACACAAATATGGCATATTTTATCAATGATAAAAATATGTTTCTGTAGCGTTTGTACATAAAAAAGTCATATTTATTGTAAAATTGAAAACAGCTTATTGGTGACACACTGCTAAAATTTCAGCAAATTTTTTCTAGTAATAGTCTTGAAATCTTGTTTTGAAAATGCCCTATAAATTTATCTTTGGTGGCTATCTTGCATTATGTGATTTGTCGTAATTGGGTCATTGTCTCATTTATTTGTTTTTGACATTATTGAATTTTTTGTCACAGAGAATGACACATAAATGTAAGACAATTGGCCCATTGTGGTTGCAACTTTCTACATGCATTCTTCAATATGGCTAGATTTAAACCACTGATACTATTTTAAAAAGATAAACACAAACAAGAAGATTGTCACTTTTATTGAGGTGATGGTGTGGCCCCAGGTAATTATATATGATGTTCATTAGTCCAAAGCCTTGCTATTTTTGTAAGTTTAGGTGTTTTAAACTGAAGAATTTTTTTCTACAGCGACATTGGCTATGTCTAGAAAATGGAAACTTTTCTGAGGATTTTTTGCTGTCAAAATTGCAAACCATTATAGCGTAGTGGTAGTGAAACTTGGAATATCATGCCAGCCCTGATGATGTATGCTCATTTATCCACATAGCAGCACGACAGCATAGCCACAGCTTTCCAATACATTTATGTAATATTTAATATGTGTGAACAACATTGCAAGTATTCAAACTCTATCTGAATATTTTGTTTACAGAAGCAGCAACTTAGAGGCCATAACTACTGACGTGAAAGAAGCAATAAGACTACAGCAGAAGTTTCCCAATAGTCTTGTTGGTTTCGACGTTGCGGGAATGGAAGTTCAAGGTCACTCCCTCAAGTACCTACTTGATGCTCTTCTCTATCCATCCCAGCATGGGATCAAGCTGCCTTATTTCTTCCATGCCGGAGAAACAGGTCAGATCAGTATCAATGACATTAAAATGTATACTGTCTAAATAGTGTTTTTTGGCATATCTTATATTTGCCATTTTTTTTACAGCCAAAATATATATAATAAATATATACAACGTTACAACTCTTGTATAAAGTCTACTGTTATGTGTACGTTTTGTGGTAACCATGATGAGCAGGTCAATGTTATCTGGTGTCTTTAATAGGAACTAAATGATGGAAGCACACCATACATAATATGGCATTCAGGCAGACACATGCAAGATTTAGATTCAGATTTGAAATTAGTGCACAGCATCAAATACTGTCTGCCATTTTCTACACGATGATATAAACAATAGTTCTGTCAAAATCACATGCTCCATTTTGTACATGATGATGTAAACAATAGTTCTGTCATCATCACATGCTCCATTTTGTACATGATGGTGTAAACAATAGTTTTGTCATCATCATGCTCCATTTTGTACGCGATGAAGTAAACAATAGTTCTGTCATCATCACAGGCTCCATTTTGTACACAATGACCATGTCATGATGTGGACAGATAATTCCATTGTAATCACACTTGTTTGATTATGAAATCGTAACTGCACCCCTGAAATGGGCTTGTATTGGATAGAGCAGATTGACTGTGTGTAATAATGCCTTGAACGTTACATGAGTGTTTATTTCTGACACTTGCAGACTGGGAGGACACGTCAGTGGACGAGAACATTCTTGATGCCCTTCTTCTGAACACGTCCCGCATCGGTCATGGGTACGCCATCATGAAACATCCACGCATCCGCAAACTGCTGCGTGACAATAGAGTCGCCATCGAAGTTAATCCAATCTCCAACCAGGTAAGTTTCAATTATTTTATTTAGCCCAACGCTGTCTCCTTTTCATGAGAAATGGTACATGAAAACTGTAAAGATTTCTACAGAAAAGGTAAAATATGCAGGTTATGTATGTACAAAATGGTTAAGTTTTATTAGGCATTGGAGGAAAAATTAGAAAGAAAATTCTTAAACCTCAGAGTGGAAATTTATGTAGGTAAAGAGTTAAGGAAACATCTCATACTTTATGCATTGCTCGTAAAATTAAACCACACGATGAATAATAGTGCCATCTACATGTTGTTGCAGGTACTCAAGTTGGTAGACGATCTACGCAACCACCCGGCTGCATCCCTCATGGCTGAAGGCTATCCTGTGGTCATCAGCTCAGATAACCCGGCAATGTGGGGTAGCACTGGAATTTCATATGACTTCTACGAAGCCTTCATGGGGTTGGGAGGTGCCTGGGCTAACCTGGCTACCCTCAAGAAGCTAGCCATGGATTCCCTCAGGTGTGTGTGCATGCGTGTGTGTACATGCATGTGCATGCATGTGCGCATGTGCGTGCATGCATTCATTTATGCATATGTACGTGTAACTGTGTATGTGTGTTCACACTATTAACTGCAATACTAGTAAAATATGTCAAGTCTGTAATTATGTCATACAGTCAGAGTACAATCAGAGTAATTAACTAAATCAATGTATGTTTATAATTAGACAAATTTTTCGCAACAATGTTGAGCAAACATTTGACTGATCAGTGTTTGGCACAAGTTTTATTCCTATTCCAGCAGATGCACTCAACATTTCCAGCGAGTTGCTATCCTTGCTAATTTATTTAACTAAAACTTCACATTTGCAAATTATATACACTATGTGACTTCTAAGCCAGATGTTGTAGGTTTGTTTGTCAGCAATTTGGTCTACACGTTTAATAATGACAACAATTTCTGATTTTAATATGGCATTTTATGAGTTCCATCCAACACTGTTGCGTCAGAAAAACAGTTAATATAAATGTATGTATTGGCTCATTATTGTAGATACAGTGCCTTGGGTGAAGATGAGAAACTTGCTGCATACAAACTGTGGCAGGTGAAGTGGGATACCTTCATACAGGGAATGCTTCACAAGTACCAGCTGTAAGCAACAGCTTGGTGTGTCAGTAGCACTGCTATGTGAACTCCTGGATTGAGGAAAAATCTCTTAAAGGAAATAAATCTTAATTCCCTGTTCTGCTCTGCATTGCCAGTCACCCTCTCTCGTACCCATGGATATAAGGAACATCAGATATATGTAACATAGACAAATGATTGCAAAAATATAAGTTTTTTGGTGAAAGCAACAGACATACTATTAAATTACTTAATGTTTGGTCAAACACTACCCAGTAATTCAAGGGAAAATGGAAATGCTAAAAACTCAGGAATTTCACCCTTTCAACTTTGTCATGTGATCAGAGTGAGGATGGAAGTCACTCTCAAGGTCGGCACTGACCTGCACAATGTTAGATTTTTTTACCACTATTTTGAACCTAACAAGATCTAACGATCAAATAAATTCTTTCGATCATTTCAACAAAAATACACATCTTAAAAATTAAATCAACTACTTATGATACTTAAACTATTCACACACTACATATTTAGACATCAATGAACTAGATTTGCGATGGGCTAAATCAGTTGAGGAAGGAGTTTTAATTAGGGCAGTACAATTAATCCCTTCAAGTTGGTGTTAAATGTTTGTAGTGTAACTTTTTAGAATCATCAATGAATTATTAAAACACATTGGTAAATGAATGACAGGTTTAATTATTCCTGAAGATACTTCTTGATTAATGCACTTTAATAAAACTAAATATAGCTAAGTGCATCACACCCCAAAATGAAACTGCCTTTTTGGTGCATTTGTAGCATATCTAAAGTTACTTCTAGCCGATGGCATCAGAATCCAACTTTCCAACATGTTGTTCGTGCATCTGGTCATGGCGGTGGAGTTGCAATTGTGCATCGCAACACATACAAGACAAAATTGCAACCGAAGTTGTCTTTTACGACCATGGACCTACTCCGTCTTCAGATCATTAACCCGCACTGTGTGAAATGCAACGTATGAGTTGTCTACCACCCCCCTGTGTCCAGCAAGTCATCCGGATTAATATCGGAATTTTATGTCGAGCTAGAACACTTATTCACTGAAACAGCCATATCTGTTGTGCCCACCATCGTTGCAGGGGATTTCAATGTACACTTCGACAACGAAGCTAAATCAGAACCACTACGCAATCTACTAGAATCGTTCAACCTGACACAACATGTACTTTCGCCAACACACCATAGTGGTCATATTCTAGATCTGGTGGTTAGTAGTAGTGATAACAACTTAATCTCCTCCGTTACAGTTATTCCAGACTCAGATCACCATCGAATTGAAATTGCAATCAGTACCGTGGCAAGACCTCTGTGGTGGCGATGACTGCAAAACGGAATTTCTGGAATAATGACAACGTTGCACTCAGAAGTGAAATAGAGTATGTTTGTGTAGGTATGACAACGTGTGGTAAAGATCAGCAGGTGGAAGAACTGGTGGCGACGTATAACAACAACATAACGATGTGTCTCAATAAACACGCTCCGTGGCGCAGTGTACGCACTCGAAACAACATTCCCCACCCGTAGTACGATGTGGATATAGCAGATGCCCGCGAAAGGAGACGCAAACTAGAAAATCTGTGGAGGACCAAGCTAGAGGAAAAATGGGATATTTCCAAGAACGTTTAGAACGCTGACAACACAAGTATGTTTCGCATTCTGCGATCGCTTGCAGTCCATCAAATGCAACTTCCCGAATTCAATTCAACAAAGGAAAGTTGTGATGCATTTTCACGTTACTTCCAAGAGAAGATTGAGAAGCTGGTTAATAGCTTGCATTGCCACACTGCCGTAGATCATTCAGTGGACGAGACACCTTGTTTTAGTGACTCTCTCGAAGTGTTCGAGCCTACTAATACAGCCGAGATAGCGTCTATTCTCGCCAACACAGATAAGACCTGCACGCTTGATCCCCTTCCCACTAAACAACTGAAGGTTAACATAGACTCTATTGTGCCTATCGTCACATGCATTCCAAACGCCTCTCTAGTGAATGCAGTTATGCCTGGGCTGCTTAAGCAGGCAATTGTTCGGCCATTGCTAAAGAAACTATCACTCGATCAGGACACACTGAACAACTACCGTCCAGTTAGCAATGTAAGTCATCTATCCAAAGTCATCGAGAAAGTTATTGCCCGAAGGATCATCTGTCATATTTCCGATCAGCGAATGCAGGATTGTTTCCAATCAGCTTACCGGAAAAATCATTCAACTGAAACCGCATTGTTATGTGTAATCTTATCTACAGAATCGGACTCGGCGAGTAGTCATTCGTGATGGGTGATCGAACATGTCATGTTTGACATCGGGTGTCCCGCAGGGTTCGGTGCTTGGACCATTGCTATTCTCGCTGTACGTCCAACCCATCGGCGATATAATCAGAGCGCATGGACTTTCGTTTCATCATTACGCGGATTATCTGCAATTGTACTGTCACTTTGACCTAACCGCGACAGCTTTGGCTACTACGCTGAGACGTATGGAAGACTGTTTGGATGTTGTGAAACAGTGGATGACATCAAACTGCCTGTGCATGAATGACAATAACACAGAATATCTCCCTGTGGTACCCAGGACTGCAGTTGCACTCGTTGACAGCAGTGTAATACGCGTAGGTGATGTCACAATTATTGCGTCACGATCTGTTTGTAACCTTGGTGTCGTCATGTATCGACACCTTGATCTTAAGAAGCAAGTGTCAAGCATCGTCAGTGTGTGTTCTTTCCATATCCGCCACATTAACCGGATGAGCCGTTATCTTCCAATGACAACAAAGGAACGTGTCGTCAATGCCATCACGGCTTGACTACTGCAATTCTCTTCTATATGGTACTTGTGTTAACAACATTGCTCGCCTGCAGAGGATGCCGGCCACGAAGCAATGGCACCACGCCTCTTTTGTGCATTCTTCACTGGCTCCCTGTAGCGCGCAGAATCGAGTTTAAGCTCTTAGTGTTTACATATAGAGCTGTGCATGGTGATGCACCGAAATACCTATGTGATCTTGTATGCCCGTATACACCAACAAGAGTCCTGCCCTCTGCTAACAATAACATGTTAACTGTTCAGCAGACTCATGTCAAAGCTGGAGACTGTTCGTTTACAGTCGCTGCGGTGACTCTGTGGAACACTGCCAATTGCCATTAAAATGTCAATGGAATGGATATGAGTCGTCAAGAAGGACAGAGTTACAGTTCGGGCAATGGAATGGATATGAGTTGTCAAGAAGGACAGAGTTACAGTGCTGGCAATGGAATAGATATGAGTTGTCAAGAAGGACAGAGTTACTGTGCTGGCAATGGAATGGATATGAGTTGTCAAGAAGGACAGAGTTACAGTGCTGGCAATGGAATGGATATGAGTCATCAAGAAGGACATAGTTACAGTGCTGGCAATGGAATGGATATGAGTCATCAAGAAGGACAGAGTTACAGTGCTGGCAATGGAATGGATACGAGTCATCAAGAAGGACAGAGTTACAGTGCTGGCAATGGAATGGATATGAGTCGTCAAGAAGGACAGAGTTACAGTGCTGGCAATGGAATGGATATGATTTGTCAAGAAGGACAGAGTTACAGTGCTGGCAATGGAATGGATACGAGTCATCAAGGACAGAGTTACCAACACAGATTGACGAAATAAAACAGGTGTCCAAAATATAATGAAGGAGATGAGAACCAAGAAGTGGAGATGGGCAGGGCACCTCACTAGAAGACACATAAGGGCACCTCGCTACAAGACACACCAGGGCACCTCGGTACAAGACACAACACCAGGGCACCTCGCTACAAGACACAACATCAGGGCACCTCACTACAAGACACAACATCAGGGCACCTCGCTACAAGACACATCAGGGCACCTCACTACAAGATACAACATCAGGGCACCTCACTACAAGACACAACATCAGGGCACCTCGCTACAAGACACAACATCAGGGCACCTCACTACAAGACACAACATCAGGGCACCTCGCTACAAGACACAACATCAGGGCACCTCACTACAAGACACAACATCAGGGCACCTCGCTACAAGACACAACATCAGGGCACCTCACTACAAGACAACATCAGGGCACCTCGCTACAAGACACAACATCAGGGCACCTCACTACAAGACACAACATCAGGGCACCTCGCTACAAGACACAACATCAGGGCACCTCGCTACAAGACACAACATCAGGGCACCTCACTACAAGACACAACATCAGAGCACCTCGCTACAAGACACAACATCAGGGCACCTCACTACAAGACACAACATCAGGGCACCTCGCTACAAGACACAACATCAGTGCACCTCGCTACAAGACACAACATCAGAGCACCTCACTACAAGACACAATATCAGGGCACCTCGCTACAAGACACATCAGGGCACCTCACTACAAGACACAACATCAGGGCACCTCGCTACAAGACACAACATCAGATGGACCAACTGACTGGACACCAAGATCGCATATAAGGAGAAGAGCAAAGCACAACAGGAGGTGGCGAGATGAAACCAGGAGTACAGCATAACACGGAAACAACTGGCCAAAGACACACAAGCCTGCAAGATTGATGAAGAGGCCTTCCTCAAGCAGTGGATTGAAATAGGCTACACAGAACGTACTCAAAACACAGCAATCCATCCACTGCACGTTTTATTTACAGACCTCTCGGTCAAATAGAACAGGCAGTTGAGTAACTTTCTTCAAACTACGCAGCAGTTAGCAAACTACAAGCTATTTCAACACTCTTGCCTATAAACATGCAGACACTTACCAAAATTACAGATACATGTTAAAAAAATAGTAGGATATAACGCTATTGCCGTACTTATTCTGCTATGCTGTGTTGGTCACGGCATCGTCAGGTGCAACAAGCAACATTAATTCACTGAACCTGCCACATGTTCACAACGCAAGTAAATTCTTCAAGCATGTTCAAGTGTGAAGCAGTAGTTTATATTATATTGATACTGTTTTATTTAGGGGTTAAATTTTTTAGCATTTGACACTTCTCCCATATTAGTCACTACTGCGTCAAATATATGAACACACTTATTTAGAAATTTTTTTAACAAACCAAACTGTTGCAAAAGGTATGATTTTATGTAGCACTGTGTGTGGTCCGGGACCATTCAAAGTGCTCTACAATTCACCCCATGGTATACCTATTCATTCCGACTGCAAAGGGCAAATTGCATAAGCAGCAAGAGAATTTGAACCGTGCTCCTCTCGATTGAGTCTGATGTTCTAACCACTGCACCACTATAACGGACAGCATCCTATACTACTACAACCACTGGGATGATGACCTTATATGGACATATACTGATATCACCTGAAAAACCATGCTGTTTGCTCCTTGTCTATCATTTGCATAGATGCAGAAAATCTCTGGCAACTAAAGAACAGCAGATTAACAAACTCAGCGGCTTTCAGTTGAGCCAATGAAACTTGTGTCACTAGAATGCATTATTTTTGCAAACTATAACAAACATAGCTTTGATAGCCGCATTATCTATTGAGATGACCTCTTAGAAGTTACATAGATTATTGATTAGATAATGGTTCCCTTTCAAAACACCACTCACAGCACTATGTTATCAAAACTAAGTTAGCCTACATAAAATCACAAATGTCATAAATAATCTTTCATGTGTTGAAACAGCCTTATGAGTAGGACCCTGATTAACCCCTGGGACAATAAGTTGCAGTAGGCCACTGTTTGGCAACAACACTGTGACAAACAAGCTTCAGTTGGTCAGGTTGCAAAGAAAACTTCTGCACACTATTCCACTTATAACTTAATGTACACAATGCGTTACTTAACAAGAATGCATTAGCCATGCAAGTGTCAATCTTTAACCAGTTTACTATATCACAAACAATACAGCACCAATTTCTTAATAAACAAATTCCACATCCCACATTCAAAGTCAAATGTACTAGAATGACTTGCTGTCTCATGAATTTAAAGCTCATCCAAATTCTATTTAAAACGAGCTTTCTCGGGGTCAAGACAACTCTAAATTACTTATCAGCCTGATTCAAGACACTGTCTGAAAGTGTTCACATTTCTGGAAGTCTACAGCAGCTGGTCAGAGCCCACACAAGTTAGTCTCAACATTCTGAACCGTATCACAGAGACTGCCCATGCTCTGTGGCCAACAAGACTTGTTCGCTTCCTAGAAGCAGAACCGGTTCTCCTTTGAGTAGCCGAGTTTGTCGAGGTTTGGTTCACAGGCATACTGCAGCATCGCTGGGGGTCCACACATGACAATAAGTGTTTCGTCACCAGGGGGTGGCATATGTTCCTTGAGCATCTTGTCCGTCACAAAGCCTGTACTGAACTTCCAGCCTGGAAAAAACGTCTGGATATAGACTACTTTCACAACAAAAATATACAACTGTATGACTTTGTACATAGTTAATTTCTGTTTAATGAAGCAGCATACTTCTCCACCAAGTTAGATGAACATGGTTAATTTAAAATAGTAAAACCGTGTTTACAATGCTTTTCTGCAGCAATTACGAGTTGTTTAACCATCTCACAGAGTTGTTTAAATAACTCAAAGTTGTAAATCAAATAAACAGTAAACATGAACGGTCATTTCCATGATAATCATACCTTCATCAGAAATAATAAAAACAAATGCCTAATATTGTGGAAACTACTTGAAGCTTCTGATTATATATTATGAACCAGGTTCAGTGATGTTCAAATCTGTAGTGTGTGAATTGTTCAGGTAATATGGGCAGTCGGTGTAATAAAAGAGTGTGTACTGAATTTTGACTGGACCCAGTCAAAAATAACTTAATAGCTTTTCCAATTATTTCACAAAAACTAAATCACAAATTAGTCTGTCGTAGTGAATACTAGATAGGTTCAATGCTTATTGAATTTTGACTGGACCCGGTCAAAAATAATTTAATTGCTTTTCCAATTATTTCATCTAAACTAAATCACAAATTAGTTTGTTATAGTGGATACTAGATAGGTTCATTATAAAATATTAAATGCAATAAATTTTTAGAGCATTAATAAACAAATAAGCAAAATTATAAATTAAGCGTTAAATTGAGAGCATTAAATTGCATGTAAATAATTTTAAAGTTATGTAGAAACTGAATGTCAACGCTGATGTGACATACCTGGTTGGCAAAGAGAAGGAACATCTTCAGGTTGTCTTTAGGGTTCTTGAGGGCGGCTCGGACCACCTGCAGCATTGGGGTGATCCCTGGGGGCACAAGGAAAAACACATCAATCCTCACACTTGGCACATCAGTCATAGTGACAGAATGACAGTCGTCGTCTGATTGGACCCTACAGACAACTATGGTGTATAAAACATTGACTACTCACGCATGTGATAGGGTTAAAGGGAATAACAACAAGACACTAGCTAACATGTTTTATCGGTGTGTATAAACAATTTAATATTGTATGTACTATATGGAAAA
The DNA here is from genome assembly GCA_963662155.1 of Lamellibrachia columna. Lineage (NCBI taxonomy): Eukaryota > Metazoa > Annelida > Polychaeta > Sabellida > Siboglinidae > Lamellibrachia > Lamellibrachia columna. The sequence goes on along the minus strand of OY759271.1, from coordinate 16,881,258 downwards.
AAAAAATGTACAGAAAAATTTATCTATAGGTAAAATTTAATGTTTAATGCATCTAACTTGAAAAGCTCACATAAAATTCGAAGTTAATGAGATGGGCAAAATATGGTTTTGTGACGTCACTTGTGACATTCATTTATATTCAGTCAGTGATTTCCATGCACTGCTTCAGTTTAGCAGTCCATCACGTTTGAGGCGAGCGATTGCTTTCACTCCCATCACTCGCGCAAATCAATAATTAGCCAATTGCTAAAATCGCTCGCCATCTACAAGTGTTCATCTCTACAAGGAGTTTTTTTAGTATCAGATTTGATAGGAAAGTCTAGCCTCTTTTAAATCACGGTGTCCAATATTCAGCGAGGATCGTTTGGAGTTCCCATATCAGCTGCGGGAGCTATTAAACAAATGGCGATCACCACCGGCTGCACCGAGATTGCAAGAATGCCACCGAAGCCACGAGTAAACTAGCGTCAATGTGTATTATTTTTAAATGTCACGCTGTTTAATGTCAAACTAAATCAAATGCATGTATACATGTACAGTTATAGAATACATTAAGGATCGACAATATATAGTTCGCTTAATTAGCCTAATAGTTCGCTATGATCTGATTGACCGACAACACCATAATGGGAATCGAACATAATAACTTGGATCTGAGCAACCGAACATTTGGAAAACGACAATATTAATAATTGGTCCACTTCGTCTTTCAACCGCTCTGAACATATAAATTTATGACGCACATCTCCGATACAAGGTTTGATCAGATTTGATAGGAAAGTCTAGCCTCTTTTAAATCACGGTGTCCAATATTCAGCGAGGATCGTTTGGAGTTCCCATATCAGCTGGGGGAGCTATAGGCAAAAATGTTCGCCCCGCTCTTCGTCTCTGCTAGTAGCAACAGCCAGATAGAAAAACATTGTAGGGCGATTGACTTTGCCTAGGGGAGCTATTAAACAAATGGCGATCGCTGCCGGCTGTACCGAGATTGCAAGAATGCCACCGAAGCCACGAGTAAACTAGCGTCAATGTGTATTATTTTTAAATGTCACGCTGTTTAATGTCAAACTGAATAAAATGCATGTATACATGTACAGTTATAGAATATATTAAGGATCGACAACATTTCACTATGATCTGATTGACCGACAACACCATATATGGGAATCGAAAATAATAACTTGGATCTGAGCAACCGAACATTTTGAAAACGACAATATTAATAATTGGTCCACTTCGTCTTTCAACCGCTCTGAACATATAAATTTATGACGCACATCTCCGATACCACTTAACATTGATTCAGTGTTTCATGTGCGGATGACGAATTTATATTTTTGTTTGGGTTGAGCGTTTGGCAAAGTGAGTTTCACCCCATTTTATATTGGTGTTGCCTACTAATCTGCATTTAAGACTACCCCCTGTATATATCTGATTCTTATACAAGGCGTATTTGTGAATATTTATTGTAATTTTCAAACCGCCTAAGTGAAGCTGAATGCAATGCCAGTGGCCAGTGCACTAGCTGCCACGGCACACTAGCTTTGCCTAGGCTATGTCTACGGTGATCGATGACATGTTGCAACTCAAAACCATTTCACCAATTGCAATGTATGAGGTTTACTAAAGTAAACATTTATTTCATTGTACAAAAGTTATAGCGGCAACAAAGTACCTATTAAAATGTCATGGCGACGTAACAGCAGAATCCTAACGGAAATGGTGGCGCCACCACATGGTCAAAAAGCCAACTAACAAATCACTTGCCTAAATTAATTTAGCGATTTACTGCTCGTCATTTCAAACGTGAAGCACTGGTTTAGTTTCACTTGTGTCACTATGGCGAGTGGTGGCGATGAAATTTTTTTTGGAATACAAAGTAAAATGTAACGATTACGAACCGATAGCGGCTTGTGATACCACAGAATCATCTTCGAATTCAGCTCTTTTGGAGCAGCTAAGTGACGCCAGTAGCCGTTGATCTTTTATTTTCTGACCTGTGCGCAAAAAATACGAATTCGTCATCCGCATATGAAACGATGAATCGATGTTAAGTGGTGCGTAATAAATTTGCGCTTTGGTCGAGATCGGTTCAAAGACGAAGTGAAACGATTATTAATTCTACCTATTGTCGTTTTCTGTGTTTTATCAGCTTACATACTACGTTTGTCAAATCATATATGTTTTCGGCTGCTCAGATCCAGGTTATTATTTTCGATTCGTAGGCCTATTGCCTAGGCCAGTACATCATCATCGTAGTAGATCTATTCCATAAACATAACTATATACGTACATGTGTTTTATTCAGTTCAAGAATCATCAGGGTGTGACATTTAAAAATAATACACGTTGATGCTAGCATAAAAAGTTTAATAAGTTCCATAAACTGCATGTTGGCGCATAGAACAGTGCTACAAGCACATAGGGCTTCGACAGCGTTCATGGACTTGGTGCAGCGGGCGGCAATCGCTGTTGTTTAGTAGCTCCCTGGTGGCAGATATGGGAACACCTAACGCGCCTCGCTTACAGCGCGGTCCGATATCGTGGACCCCGACCACCGCGTTATAACGAGGTGCGTCTGTATATAGTTTGTTCATTTCAGTTGACACATTTGTACACATTTCCAACAAATCACTTCCTTCAACCAAAAAACTGGTGTCATCCGCAAACAGTATGGACTTTAAGTGTGAAGAAATATTACATAAGTCATTAACATACATAATAAAAAGAGTTGGCCCTAGAATTGACCCTTGTGGTATACCACAACTCACAAGTAACAGTAGAATAACTTGAATTCATACTATTGAAACATACATACTGATTCCTGTTACCTAAATAACTACTGAACCATTGTTTGGCTACACCCCTAACACCATAATGATCAAGTTTATCAACAAGAATTCTGTGATCCACAGTGTCGAAAGCTTTCTTTAAATCAATAAAAACACCAATGGTAAGCTTTCCCTTATCCATTGCATTTGTAATTTCCTCCACTAAGTCTATAATTGCCATGGAAGTGGACATATTTTTCCTAAAACCATACTGGCGGAAATACAATACTTGTTTTGCATTTAGAAAATTCGTTATCCTGCTGTTGAATGTTTTCTAGAATCTAGAAAATTGAGGTAGTAGAGATATAGGCCTATAATTGGAGACAGTTTGGTCGTCCCCTGATTTGAATAAAGGAATCACTCGGGCAATTTTCATATCATCTGGAAACACACCTTGTTCTAATGAAGAGTTACATATATGCTTTAATGGAACTAATATAAAAGGAATTTTTTTTACTAAATTCATATCAATGCCATCATAACCTTTAGATGCTTTACTTTTACATTTATGCACAATAGTTAATAATTCATCATCAGTGACTGGATTCAAAAATACTGTTTCTTCCACTCTGTCACCTAAGACTTATAATTTGAATTACATTTCGGTATATTTTTAGCTAATGTTGGCCCTATGATAACAAAGAACTGGTTGAAATGTTCTGCAATATTCTTATTCCCTGAAATAGTTGATCCATTGTTCTTAAATTCAGATGGATAAGATGAATTTTTTGTAGATTTTTTATTCAATAATTTAATGATTTTCAATGTTTCCTTAATATTTTGTTTACTTTCTTCTAAAAGGTTAGAGTAATATTCCTCACATTGTCTCAAGATAGATGTGAGTTTATTCTTATATGATTTATATCTAACTTCAGCAACCTCGCTTCTTGATTTTAGGAAATGTTTGTACAGTATATTCTTTTTCTTACATACATTTTTTAATCCGGAAGTCATCCAAGGTTTATGTTGCCTTTTATCCTTTCGAGAAATAGTTCTAACAGGAAAACTAACCTCATAAATATATTTGACAACATTTCTATGGACTTCTTATAGCTTGAATTAACATCATCATTATTCAATATTTCATCCCATTTCATAATTGCTAATGTATTGATAAATGCCTGTAATTGTTCTCCATCGATTGACCTTGTTCAAAAAGACTGGTTTACAATTTGATGAAAGTTATCAACATAATCACAAATTTGGAAAATAGGTAAGTGGTCACTTAGATCATTTATAAGTAAGCCACTAACTGTGGACTTGTGGAGTTCTGTTGTAAAACTGTTATCTATAAGTGTTGCACTATGCTTTGTTATCATTGTAGGCCTTGTTATTAAAGGGTGTAAACCATAACTATATAAGTGATCAATGAAATTGTTTGTAGCCGCATGGTTTTCATGTTGCAATAGGTCTACATTAAAATCTCCACACAAGTACAGTTTTACCATTGCAGTTATTAAACATAATGATCTATATGCTCATTTAATAATGCTAGATCAGTATTTGGTGCACGATAGACCGATGCAACTACTATGTTTTTGCCATTATTAGTACAGTCGCGCCTCGTTATAACGCGCCGGCGTTATTACGTGGATTCGGATATAACGCGGTCGGTCGCGGACCCCGAATTTCTACCGCCAGGGGAAAATGTCAAATGGGCCCGCTTAAACCTACTTAGAATTGCTTTGACAATTCTCAAGAAAAATTAGGTGAACAATGTCAATGAACGAGTATCAACGTGTTGTTTGTTTTGCGCTGCCGCCGACATCAATCGCTGTCGCTGACGCTGGCTTCGCTTCGACGGTTTGTAAATTGCAATCGAGATTCACAAATATGCCTCGCGTAAGAATCAGATCAACCGTTTTAAATGCATTTAATATGCAGTACCAACATAACACTTGGGTGAAATTACATGCTTCCATTACATCGTAAATTTAATCGTTTTCGCGACGCGAAACCAACATGCCAAATTCCTAACCCAGGCCATGGCTCTACCGGTGGCGAAAATATGAATTCATCATCCGCATATGAAATGATGAATCGATGTTAAGTGGTGCGTAATAAATATATGCTTCGGTCGAAAGACGAAGTGAAACAATTATTAATTCTACCTATTGTCTTTTTCTGTGTTTTATCAGCTTGCATACATTAAAATCTCCACACAAGTACACTGTTTTACCAATGCAGTTATTAAACATAATATTATGATCTATATGCTCATTTAATAATGCTAGATCAGTATTTGGTGCACGTTAGACCGATGCAACTACTATGTTTTTGCCATTATTAGTAGTGATTTCTGCACAAATAATTTCTGCGCAGTTTTCTATACACTTTGATATAGTAGTTAGGGGTTTGTGCTTTAGAAACTTATTTATATATAAAGCAACTCCACCTCCAATCCGTTGGTTTCTAGAAGTGTAAAAACAATTATAATTTCCTAACTGGAATTCATAATTTTCATTCATCCAGATTTCAGAGATTACAATGACATCAAACGTACAGTCTACTAAAGAAATACATGCTTTTAGTTTGTTAAAGTTAGCAGACATACTTCTGACATTAAAGTGTCTGATTGAGAAATTGGATAACCCTTGATTTTTCGGTACAATTTTGGTATTAAATTCATCCTCTGTAAAATAAACACTATCAGCATTAACTCTGTTATATAAATTGTTGTCTGGGTCTATATCATCATTAATATAATGCACATTTTTTCTGAGTAAGTAAATGGTGCATAGTTAAGGTATGAACATTGTTCATACAAATCAATTATATCATCATCGACACCTGATAAATTAAAATTTAGTTCTTGATCAGTTAAATCACTGAAGGGGAACATTTCGTTAACACAATTATTGCAGAACCAGTCTTCACTAGCACTAGAAAAAAAGTTAACTGTTCATTTGTAAGGTTTGCACACTTACGATGTACCCAAAGTTTACGTTGGTCACAAAAAATAGCATTTGATTTTACATTTTTAATGCATATGCTACAAGGATATTTTGTAGCCATAATGAAATGTTAAGTGCTCACAAGGAGAGAAAAATGAGCATGAAAGTTCGCTACAGGTCAAACCCGAGTCCATTCACTTTCTCCTCGGTCCACCCGATGGTGAAAAGGTCATCTGGAGAGTCGATCTTCAAACGTTTCTCTTCATTGTTCGGCATTTTCTTTACGCAGAACAGCTTGCAGTCAAGTGAATATACAGGTGAATTCGGCCCGGTGAATTCGGCCCGCACTCTTTGGTGAATTCGGCCCGCAACTCTGGTGACTTCGGCCCTGAGCACAATGGGCTTAGCGATTTCGGCCTGAACATGTGGTTTAATGTTTGTTTTACTGTGAATAAAGCATATTCTCTCATTTGTTAATTGACTATTTGTTTCATTTGTTGATCTAGTTCCACATTAATCCAACATTGTAACTACTTTTACAGACTTCGTTTCGCATTTCGAGTGCCCATGTACGGCATTATTGTTTAACACATAGTCAGTGAGAGAGATCATTATGACTTATACAATTCATTTATTGTTAAAATTAAGATCACATAATATGTGTTATATATTACTAAAAAAACATGTACGGTTGAATAACATAAAAACATAAACGTACTATTATCGTAATAGCCTTCTTCTATAGTGAAGTTTTTTTCATGCGTTACCTCCCAAAAGTCAGGTGAAATTTCACCCAGAAATGTGCTAAATTAACCCTAAATACATAGCAATGAAAACAATAACGGACTGTTGTTTGTGAATACAACGAAACCACCTGCGTAGTGTCTTTGATCTATGCAGCATTTTTCTGTTATTCACACCTGCCCTGTGTTCATTGAGCAAACGTGTTAACCTGGGACATGAAGGATACTATCTCCTATATAAGGGCGTCATATCATCATTATTTGCAACAACAACTATGGCACGAGTATCCAAACGCGCTAGGAAGTGTCGCTATCCTTGTGAACGGTGTCAAGAAGAATGTGTACTGGACGTGATAGAGTGTTCAGAATGCGAATATTGGATCCATGCTATGGACAAGACGATGCTGCGAAACTGGAGCGGCGCTGATAAAGACTTCCTCTGCAAATCATGTGCGTACACCGGTGGCAGCTACGACATAGTAAAGGCTTTGCAAAGGCATGTGGCGTACTTCATATATTGTGTATTTTATTTTGCCTATCAGTAATTTCTACTCAAAGTATGTGTCTTGGATGCAGATTTAGACTCAGGGCATGCAAAATGTAAGTTGACAAAAATATATATGACGAGGACCGTTACGTGTAAGTAAGTAAGTGAGTAATTTATTAGATCCAAACTGTACACGCATTAAATAATAATATATCAGTATATAATTATACGTAATAAAATATTACTGTATACAGAGAAGAACATGGACACTCCGACAAAGACTTATTAAAAGCCCCGTAGGAGCCACCCGTCATATTTTCTTATTTTAGTTTCTGAGGAAAGCAAAGAATATAGATATAAAGTTATCAACATTAAAATGTAGTAAAAGTAAAGTCCACCGTCAATGAAAACCTGGATTGTTGTTTTATTATGCCGCTGTGGTGTATGTTCATAGTGTGTAGTGAAGTGAGAAAGTGAAAATGTATTTATAGTGTGAATGATATAATGATGTGATACTTTGCATAATCCAACCTTTGGTAAAACGGGAGAAAATCAGCTAATGACTCTAATAATTATCGAGCCATTGCTCTTTGTAACCCCGTACACAATTTGAAGATCTGAGATGAGAACATATTTGTCAAAAAATCAAAGCTTAATTTGAATTCAATACAGGTTGCAGCTCCTGCACTAAGATAATATTTGTTGTCTGCCTGCACATATCTGAAACCATGCCCTTTGTGTGTGCTAAAAATGTGCGAAGCCAACGCCATCCCAATGGGGCATCTTAATAATTAGTAATCGTATTGTTACTCCTGCATTGTTTCATTGAGCAGGTATCTGAAACCATGCCCTTTGTTTGTGCTAGGAACGTGTGACGCCATAGCCACCACAATGGGGCATCTTAACAATTAGTAACTGGAATGCTACTCCTGCATTATTTCATTGAGCAGGTTTTTCTGAATAAATAATCAGCCTACTGGTCGTTTCATGTTGTTTGAATAACGGCTCAGCCATTGTCTATATTCTGTACTGTAGCAACTAGCCCCGGTCTCCCCTACTGCAAATGTTTTGATCGATATGCGTATTGTTTCAAATCTGTTTTCGTCTTATAGGTTACTAGAAATTGCCGTCAAAATTGTATGGTTTTATGTTTAAAGCATGCCTGTTTAAACTAAATATTGTACAGGAAGGCAACATCTGTTTTACAAAATTGCTATTCTTTGAATGTCAGTGCAACTAGTATTACCTCTTGAATTAGTTCAATGTATACAAATACTGTTATCACACGGTTATTCCTTTATATATTTTTCTTTAATAACTACTAGTGAAATAATCGGTCTGATGTCTATGAATAAAAGCTGTTGATTGTGATTTCATAGGTCCGCCCGAAACATCCAACGAACATAGCATTTCACCTGCTGAGTGAGCACATTCCAGACGGCTTCCTGCAGCGGGATATACTTAATGACATCGAAACGCGACGACAGATTGTGTTTGCCACACAGCAACAGCTTCAGCTGCTGTGCAACGCCAAAGTGTGGTACACTGACGCTACGTTTCAAGTAGTGAAACAGCCATTCGCCCAGCTGTTTAGCCTACACGGCGACTGCACGAAACAACTTCCTCTGCTGTTCATCTCGATGTCAGGGCGCAAGACGCATGACTACAAGGATGTTCTACGCGCTGTGATCGCGCTGCTCCCGTCTGAACCCCGCGTGAAGCGCGTAGTTATTGACTTCGAACCGGCAATGTGGAAAGGTTTTGTATCCGTCATGCCAGAAGTCAAACTGAAGGGCTGCGCCTTCCACTGGTCGCAGGCGGTGTGGAGGAAGGTGCAGGAGTACGGCCTACAGCAGCAGTATATGAAAGATACAGGAACGCTTATGTACATCAAGATATTGATCGCACTGCCCTTCCTCCCTGCTCAACACATACCGGCGGTATTCCACAACCTGGCGCAGGATGCCGGAAGCGAGCCGCTCTGACGCCTCGTACAAAACGTGAGGTACACGTGGCTCGATTCAACCATCTGGCCCCCTGCAGCATGGAGCGTGTTCTCCCTCAACATCCGTACCAACAACGATGTTGAGGGGTGGCACCGACGTCTGAACTTCCGTGGACGACAACAGATGTGCTTTTACATGTTGATACAACTCCTTCACGAGGAAGCCAGATTGATCACCATCCAGGTTCGTCTGATCAGCGAAAAGAAGCTCCAGATACACAAGAGTAAGACATACATCCACCTCCAAGCCAAGATATTCCAACTGTGGCAGGAGTATGAATACGGCCACAAGAGTGCGCGACAGTTACTGAATGGCTGCGCCAAAGTGTATGGACCAGCCGTGTAATGTATCATACTTCATGTTGTCATCTGCCGAATGCCGTGATCTTTATTTGACGTAATATTTTATTAATATGTTATAATATAACATTTAACATAACATTATTTGTTCGACATCATCTAGGCGTGTCTTTGCTTTGGTTTAGCGGCATAGCTATGAAGTTGTATTTCATATGATGTCCTAATGTGCTGTCATATGACATTTATTCTTCTTTTGGGGGTATCCAATCTAATTCACTGCTCGTTGTTCTCTGGTAAAAATGTGCGTGTCTTTGCTTAATGGTTTTTACTATTGGTTTGATACGTTCGACGATGTGGCATTTTCCAGTATTCCCCAAACTTGGGTTTTATAGGCAACCTATCTTAACATTAAATTTCTCGCAGTAATTCAAGAGTATGTATGTGTGTTGGTTTATTTTTTAAAGCCTATAGTTGCCCACGCGCATTTCAATATAATCAATTATGCGTTGATATATATTGCATAAGATTACGTTTTAGCTTTTATTTATTTATTTTATTGCACCTTTGTATTATCATGTCACTGTTGGCGTTGTATAGCACAATCAATATTAATAAAGTTACACTGATGGACATATTGAATGGCCATACAATTGTTGACTTAGTATTTCATTGGAAATGTTGTAATGTTTGAAACTGCCATCGTGAACACCAATGCTAAAACGTTAATGCTTCCTGGCTAGACCCGGACAGTTCACGCACGCACAGATTCCACCAAACTACAAACTTTTATTATTAAGTTATGTTTATAACATTCATACACCACACAACGATATAAGCATAATAAAAACACTTGGGGAAATGCGGGCCGAATTCACCTAACTGCGGGCCGAAATCACCAAGTCGCAATAACATGGGCCGAATTCACCACCCCATTCACGCCATTATAAAGTGGGCCGAATTCACCGTGGGCCGAATTCACCTGTATCCCTATCACCATTCGTTTTCAATCTTGTGTCGTTCGTTGAGTCACCCACTTTCACGTTTTGGAGTGCTTTGCTCACGGCTCTCTCAACCACTGCATCACATGATAACTCCAATCAACAAAATGTTCAGCCAGGCATTAGGAAAGTTTGTGTTTTGTGCTTGTAATATTATTGCGTTCATTAATATCAACAATGTGAGAGTCTGCGCAGAAGATAAAGATACTTATTTAGCGAAGAGGAGAACTTTGCTGCAAGAGGAATGGAATATGACGACTGGAGGCGACGTTGTTTTGAACGTGGACGAGCTCAAAGTGAACAGCATTCTGATGAAGTTGAAAGCCACGGAACTGAGCGAAGCTATGAAACCAAATGGTTTCTTCCTTCCCGCTCACAACTTCATGACAGTCAAGTCCAAAATTGACGAAAGTGATGTATTCAGATTCATTAAGAAAATGCCAAAAGGTTAGATTTCTTGTCCAAGCTATTTTTCGCGCAAGGGCAAGTCCAAGTCTTGGGCTTTAAACAGAAAATACCTGCTGTGGACTCACTAATTCAAAGAGAAGGAAACCTGAAAATAAACCACTCCTATTTTAACTCAAGACAGGGCTGTTTGGAGTTAAATGTCATAAGTCAAGGCTGTACCAATCACAACCCGGCTGATCTGGTCTGGGGACTGTACGTATTTACTTGCCTTTTACTCCTACCGTCTTTGGAAGAACAATTGCCTGGCCAAAGCCATAATATTATATCGATTTCTTTATAATAAAACAACTATTTTAGAAAGTAAAGAAATAAACTAATAATTGCAAGAATGTGTTTAAATAAATTCTAATTGCATATAGACCTGTAGTAATCAATGTTATGTACATGGTTGCCAGATAAGGTGCACAAGTTAATTAAAAAAAAAAATCTTCTCATGGTTATTCAGTTTAAAAATTATATCTTTACATCGAATTGATAAATTGTTCTCGGTCTGAAGATACCCACAGAAACTCGATGAAAGTCAATAAATGTAAGAATTTAGCATTTTTGTTCATGGTGTAGAATCCATAGAAATATATGAATTCAGCCACTTAAAAAGTTCTCACATATGGCCATTTATTTCCACATGTCAGATGAAAGAAAATTATTTCTTCAAAGTATCCTGTGGTCTGCTGTTTATTTTTTAGATAGCTTTTAATCACCTTTATGAATATCTTATTATCTGTACTGGCTTCACAGATGGTCACACATGGTTATCATTATTTTTCTGTCGATGCAGCCAATCTGTGGAATCAGTTGCCTGATTCAATGGAGACAGCAAAGACATTGCTGCAGTATAGAGAACTTTTCAAAACGCATATTTCAGAGTAGCCTTTTTATAATATGCTCATTTGAACATTTACATATGCATTTATTATTATTTTTATTACATATATACATGTTTTAAATGTTATATATTAATTATGGTAGGGATACCATGTATAAGTATAATATGCACCCTTACTTTAATCTGACAGAATTTTCCATTTCCATGTATAATATGCACCCCAACAATTTCAAGGGAAACAAAAGGCATATTTTGGGGGCATTGCATCTAAAAAGAAGAGTTAATGAAAACTAACAATTTCCAACTACAATAAAAAAATTTCATGCCAGTGGTTTACTCAGAATTTGATCTGAAAATATGTAAATTATGGTTAAATTAATTAATGGACTGTATTAAAATAATTGTTGGTTTTGTTTTGTAAGTTATTATCACATACATAAAACACCTGAGAACAATATTGATTGATTGGGCTCTATATATATATATATAGTTATTATTTATTAATGTGTGCTAACCATATGTTTTATGCAGAAGATTTATGTGTTATTGCGCCTAGTCCCTGTGGTCTACAGGCTTTACTGAACATATATTCTAAATATGGTTTTGAAAATTATATTTTATATAACCCTATAAAATTTATATGTGGTATGGCTATCAAATAAAATGTCCCAATGTTTACTTGAATAACAATAAACTTGAATATGTTGAAAAGGCCAAATATGTGGGTTATTATCGGAGCCAGCTGGGAAACACATCGCTGTTTGACTCATAGTAAGTTTGTCTGGGAAGTGAAAAGTTTGTTTACCAATTTTGATTTGTAATTTGTTTACCAAGCGCTGGTTTGGCGCTTGGTCATTACATGTGTGCTCTTAAATTGATCTTGTCCCTAGCCCACCAACCCTTCCAGGGCTCTAACCCTGGACATTGGCTTATTTGACTTTGATATTTGACCACTACTTAACCAAACATTTATAGTGAGGACTTTGTCATGTAAATGTCTAACATCTGGTTTATGACTTATCAGCCAGTTTTGATAAAACATTAATAATAGTGTTTAGCTACCACAGAATTTCAGTAACATTTTAAAGATAATCATTATATTAAGTATTATACATGGAAAATTATGGAATTAAAAAAAATAATGGACTGTTTTAAAATAATTGTTGGTTTTGTTTTGTAAGTTATTATCACATACATAAAACACCTGAGAACAATCTTGATTGATTGGGCTCTATATATATATATATATAGTTATTATTTATTAATGTGTGCTAACCATATGTTTTATGCAGAAGATTTATGTGTTATTGCGCCTAGTCCCTGTGGTCTACAGGCTTTACTGAACATATATTCTAAATATGGTTTTGAAAATTATATTTTATATAACCCTATAAAATTTATATGTGGTATGGCTATCAAATAAAATGTCCCAATGTTTACTTGAATAACAATAAACTTGAATATGTTGAAAAGGCCAAATATTTAGGTGTAGCCATTTGTAATGATCTGAAAGATGACGAAAATATGTTAAGACATTTGCATAGGTTTTATGCCAGCTGTAACACTCATTCGGAAATTTCACAACTGTTCAGTTGGTGTGAAACTGCATCTATTTAATGCCTATTGTACAATTTATTGTTCCAAACTCGATAAATTTTAACAAGAGTATTTATTTGAAACTGAAAGTTGCCTACAACAACACGCATAGGCAAATTTTAGGATACAATAGATGAGACAGTGCGAGTTGTTTGTGTTTGTTAACAATTCCATTGATACTTTTGACGCCCTATTGCGCAAGAAAATTTATGGTTTTAGAAAATGGGTTTATAACATTGAAAATAATTTGATAAAATGTATGAACATATAAATGTATGAACATATAAATATTCATAATGGACCCATGTGGTCTAGGTGGGCACAAGCACTTTATTGTGTACAGTGCTGATTTTGCATCCCATTTATATATTTTGTATTATTTAATATGTATATTTTTGAGATTATTTATTTTTTAACGTATGTATATTTTAAACTTATTTATTCATTGTAACTTATCTATTTTTTTTACTTGTAGGCTTATATATATATAATATATATTTTTTTTAACATAATTATATTTTTTATGTACATGTATACTTGCTTGTATATGGTTTTATTTACCTGAAATAAAAGTATTTCTATTCATATTATTATTATAATTATGTTGTCTTCAATGTCCACTGTCCACTGAGAGTTAAGGACTGTGTCCAGACTTCTGCCCATTGCTACTGATTGCTCTGACAGGTGCTGCACTTCACATACACGATAATTCCATGGCCAGCTCTGACTGGTTAATCAAGAATGTCACCTACAGACCTGACTGCTACATGTGCATTGATAAAACTGGGCAGCTGTTGTTTCAACTAGCCAAGTCGAAGCCCATTGACTCAAGTAAGTGACAAATAAATGTGTCTGTTTTTAAGGGTATCTTTGAAGCAAAGTGGGACTGTTATTAATAGTCCGGATGGATACTATGGTATTATACACATCGAATGATAACGGGTTTTATGCACTCATTGCTTCAGAATGTTGTATTGAGCAACCATGCGAGCCCAATACAACATTCTGAAACAACAAGTGCATAAAACCCAGCATTGTTCGATAAGGTATTTATTATTAGGTTCATAACTAACATTTCACCACATTTAATGCAATAAAAAGATAATTTACACATTGTATAGTGCACACCGTTATCAGTTGCAATTACCTATGTCATAGATGGCAAGATATCATTGGTTTTAAATACATAAATTTATTAACATGCTTTAAAATTACCATATATATGTTGTTGTTTTGTTGATCGCCTGTCTTTGGTTTAAAGAAATGTTTTGTTGCCAGAATGCCAGTGGAACACTGTGGGTTATTATCGGAGCCAGCTGGGAAACACATCGCTGTTTGACTCATAGTAAGTTTGTCTGGGAAGTGAAAAGTTTGTTTACCAATTTTGATTTGTAATTTGTTTACCAGGCGCTGGTTTGGCGCTTGGTCATTACATGTGTGCTCTTAAATTGATCTTGTCCCTAGCCCCCCAACCCTTCCAGGGCTCTAACCCTGGACATTGGCTTATTTGACTTTGATATTTGACCACTACTTAACCAAACATTTATGGTGAGGACTTTGTCATGTAAATGTCTAACATCTGGTTTATGACTTATCAGCCAGTTTTGATAAAACATTAATAATAGTGTTCAGCTACCACAGAATTTCAGTAACATTTTAAAGATAATCATTATTAAAAGTAGTTCTTCTGTTTACTTCACTTTACAAAGATAAATGGAAATGTTTCAGGCTTTTCTTCCCCGTTGCTCCCTCTATAAAGTGGTAAGACTTGTTCATAACCACTCCAACTGTTGTCCCTTTCCTTTTTTCAGTATTTTATAACATTTCATCATTGGATGAAAATGTCTTATTTTGGCAGCAGCCATTTATAAATAACAGTTACATTTTGTTTTCTTGCAACAGTGCAACTTCCACACTTAAAGCACAACTAATAATTCGCAGACCAGCAAGTGAATGTTGCCTCTGCAACAACAACAATAACAACAACAACAACGACAATAACAACAGCACATTATACGTAATTATTCATTTCATTTGTTTCAGCCTGTTCGGGAATATGACGATCATCACAGACAATCCGGCTAAAGCATACCGAACCCAGTATGAGGTGTGGCAACGGTTTGTTTCAGGATTCAAAGCTATAGAGGGACTTGTGTTTACCACAGAGATATTTGGTGCCTACTTCGAACAAGCACTGAAGGAGCAACTCGCAGACAACGTACAATACGTTGAAACAAGGGCACCTTTAGGACCAGTAAGTTTAGTGAATATCATTACTATACTCCCTATATTGTTTTCAAGCCTACAATTAATTATTTTTGCTTTCACACAATTTTACACTGGGCTGTATATTTATGAGTTGTTTTTGTTACTTTAGTCAATATAAACTGCATCATAAAATTTATGTTTTGTCTCCCTTGACTATTTTTGTTTCTCAGGTATTAATGTGTACATGTGTGTTATCTTGTTGCAGACAAAATAATGTGTATGTGGAATTTTATATTCAGCAAAGTGTTGGCATACTGACTTCAATTTGCCATGTTTTGTGTTCATGTGATTTCAGGTATTTGACCTGAATGGGGTGGAAAAAAGCAAGGATTGGGCTGTGGCTAAATACCAAGAAGTACAACGGAAATTCTCCAAAGAGCATCCAGATTTCTTCGGTGCCAAGACCATCTTCGTTGCTTCAAGGTTCATTGACAATACTTCAGTTTTTCAGATACAGAACTTCAGTTTGCTGGAGCACTTTTCTCAGATTAACTAAACTAGAAAAACATTAATGGAAATGCACAACATAATGGCTGACAAGAAGGGTGAGCCCATTTTCCACGTGGCCTATTTTATAAGTACACAATAGAAGACCTTGCCTCAACAAAATAATACCTTTCCTGTGTGCACTATTTACCTAAGCAGAATCAGCATTCATTGTACTGTAAAATTGCTCTAATAGAAAGAAGTTATAAATGTTATTATAATTTACATTAATTACACCAATTAACACTGCAAATATGTGACATAGCTTTTGCTGTGATATAGAGGCCCCATTTTATATGTGTAGGACAGGTATAACCCCTAGATTGGATAATTATTTTGAAAAAAATGCAAATTGGGATTTTTCACAAGATTTATTTCACATCATCATTCTATGCACGCTAAACATTCCACATCTGAATGAAGCTGATCAATATTAAGAAATGTGCATTTTAGTGGCCGTTTATAATATAATGTATAAGTAATTAAATTTAGAAAATGCCGTTTTCTTCATTTAGTTTTTTTGTGAAATTGCCAGTGTCTTAAAACATGGTATCTAAAGAAGTTGTTGGTTTATGTTTATAAAAATTGGATTATCACTGAAGTTCTACACGATGAAACATGTGGACTAGAATGATTGATATTGTCTAATTATTTACACAAATATGGCATATTTTATCAATGATAAAAATATGTTTCTGTAGCGTTTGTACATAAAAAAGTCATATTTATTGTAAAATTGAAAACAGCTTATTGGTGACACACTGCTAAAATTTCAGCAAATTTTTTCTAGTAATAGTCTTGAAATCTTGTTTTGAAAATGCCCTATAAATTTATCTTTGGTGGCTATCTTGCATTATGTGATTTGTCGTAATTGGGTCATTGTCTCATTTATTTGTTTTTGACATTATTGAATTTTTTGTCACAGAGAATGACACATAAATGTAAGACAATTGGCCCATTGTGGTTGCAACTTTCTACATGCATTCTTCAATATGGCTAGATTTAAACCACTGATACTATTTTAAAAAGATAAACACAAACAAGAAGATTGTCACTTTTATTGAGGTGATGGTGTGGCCCCAGGTAATTATATATGATGTTCATTAGTCCAAAGCCTTGTTATTTTTGTAAGTTTAGGTGTTTTAAACTGAAGAATTTTTTTCTACAGCGACATTGGCTATGTCTAGAAAATGGAAACTTTTCTGAGGATTTTTTGCTGTCAAAATTGCAAACCATTATAGCGTAGTGGTAGTGAAACTTGGAATATCATGCCAGCCCTGATGATGTATGCTCATTTATCCACATAGCAGCACGACAGCATAGCCACAGCTTTCCAATACATTTATGTAATATTTAATATGTGTGAACAACATTGCAAGTATTCAAACTCTATCTGAATATTTTGTTTACAGAAGCAGCAACTTAGAGGCCATAACTACTGACGTGAAAGAAGCAATAAGACTACAGCAGAAGTTTCCCAATAGTCTTGTTGGTTTCGACGTTGCGGGAATGGAAGTTCAAGGTCACTCCCTCAAGTACCTACTTGATGCTCTTCTCTATCCATCCCAGCATGGGATCAAGCTGCCTTATTTCTTCCATGCCGGAGAAACAGGTCAGATCAGTATCAATGACATTAAAATGTATACTGTCTAAATAGTGTTTTTTGGCATATCTTATATTTGCCATTTTTTTTACAGCCAAAATATATATAATAAATATATACAACGTTACAACTCTTGTATAAAGTCTACTGTTATGTGTACGTTTTGTGGTAACCATGATGAGCAGGTCAATGTTATCTGGTGTCTTTAATAGGAACTAAATGATGGAAGCACACCATACATAATATGGCATTCAGGCAGACACATGCAAGATTTAGATTCAGATTTGAAATTAGTGCACAGCATCAAATACTGTCTGCCATTTTCTACACGATGATATAAACAATAGTTCTGTCAAAATCACATGCTCCATTTTGTACATGATGATGTAAACAATAGTTCTGTCATCATCACATGCTCCATTTTGTACATGATGGTGTAAACAATAGTTTTGTCATCATCATGCTCCATTTTGTACGCGATGAAGTAAACAATAGTTCTGTCATCATCACAGGCTCCATTTTGTACACAATGACCATGTCATGATGTGGACAGATAATTCCATTGTAATCACACTTGTTTGATTATGAAATCGTAACTGCACCCCTGAAATGGGCTTGTATTGGATAGAGCAGATTGACTGTGTGTAATAATGCCTTGAACGTTACATGAGTGTTTATTTCTGACACTTGCAGACTGGGAGGACACGTCAGTGGACGAGAACATTCTTGATGCCCTTCTTCTGAACACGTCCCGCATCGGTCATGGGTACGCCATCATGAAACATCCACGCATCCGCAAACTGCTGCGTGACAATAGAGTCGCCATCGAAGTTAATCCAATCTCCAACCAGGTAAGTTTCAATTATTTTATTTAGCCCAACGCTGTCTCCTTTTCATGAGAAATGGTACATGAAAACTGTAAAGATTTCTACAGAAAAGGTAAAATATGCAGGTTATGTATGTACAAAATGGTTAAGTTTTATTAGGCATTGGAGGAAAAATTAGAAAGAAAATTCTTAAACCTCAGAGTGGAAATTTATGTAGGTAAAGAGTTAAGGAAACATCTCATACTTTATGCATTGCTCGTAAAATTAAACCACACGATGAATAATAGTGCCATCTACATGTTGTTGCAGGTACTCAAGTTGGTAGACGATCTACGCAACCACCCGGCTGCATCCCTCATGGCTGAAGGCTATCCTGTGGTCATCAGCTCAGATAACCCGGCAATGTGGGGTAGCACTGGAATTTCATATGACTTCTACGAAGCCTTCATGGGGTTGGGAGGTGCCTGGGCTAACCTGGCTACCCTCAAGAAGCTAGCCATGGATTCCCTCAGGTGTGTGTGCATGCGTGTGTGTACATGCATGTGCATGCATGTGCGCATGTGCGTGCATGCATTCATTTATGCATATGTACGTGTAACTGTGTATGTGTGTTCACACTATTAACTGCAATACTAGTAAAATATGTCAAGTCTGTAATTATGTCATACAGTCAGAGTACAATCAGAGTAATTAACTAAATCAATGTATGTTTATAATTAGACAAATTTTTCGCAACAATGTTGAGCAAACATTTGACTGATCAGTGTTTGGCACAAGTTTTATTCCTATTCCAGCAGATGCACTCAACATTTCCAGCGAGTTGCTATCCTTGCTAATTTATTTAACTAAAACTTCACATTTGCAAATTATATACACTATGTGACTTCTAAGCCAGATGTTGTAGGTTTGTTTGTCAGCAATTTGGTCTACACGTTTAATAATGACAACAATTTCTGATTTTAATATGGCATTTTATGAGTTCCATCCAACACTGTTGCGTCAGAAAAACAGTTAATATAAATGTATGTATTGGCTCATTATTGTAGATACAGTGCCTTGGGTGAAGATGAGAAACTTGCTGCATACAAACTGTGGCAGGTGAAGTGGGATACCTTCATACAGGGAATGCTTCACAAGTACCAGCTGTAAGCAACAGCTTGGTGTGTCAGTAGCACTGCTATGTGAACTCCTGGATTGAGGAAAAATCTCTTAAAGGAAATAAATCTTAATTCCCTGTTCTGCTCTGCATTGCCAGTCACCCTCTCTCGTACCCATGGATATAAGGAACATCAGATATATGTAACATAGACAAATGATTGCAAAAATATAAGTTTTTTGGTGAAAGCAACAGACATACTATTAAATTACTTAATGTTTGGTCAAACACTACCCAGTAATTCAAGGGAAAATGGAAATGCTAAAAACTCAGGAATTTCACCCTTTCAACTTTGTCATGTGATCAGAGTGAGGATGGAAGTCACTCTCAAGGTCGGCACTGACCTGCACAATGTTAGATTTTTTTACCACTATTTTGAACCTAATAAGATCTAACGATCAAATAAATTCTTTCGATCATTTCAACAAAAATACACATCTTAAAAATTAAATCAACTACTTATGATACTTAAACTATTCACACACTACATATTTAGACATCAATGAACTAGATTTGCGATGGGCTAAATCAGTTGAGGAAGGAGTTTTAATTAGGGCAGTACAATTAATCCCTTCAAGTTGGTGTTAAATGTTTGTAGTGTAACTTTTTAGAATCATCAATGAATTATTAAAACACATTGGTAAATGAATGACAGGTTTAATTATTCCTGAAGATACTTCTTGATTAATGCACTTTAATAAAACTAAATATAGCTAAGTGCATCACACCCCAAAATGAAACTGCCTTTTTGGTGCATTTGTAGCATATCTAAAGTTACTTCTAGCCGATGGCATCAGAATCCAACTTTCCAACATGTTGTTCGTGCATCTGGTCATGGCGGTGGAGTTGCAATTGTGCATCGCAACACATACAAGACAAAATTGCAACCGAAGTTGTCTTTTACGACCATGGACCTACTCCGTCTTCAGATCATTAACCCGCACTGTGTGAAATGCAACGTATGAGTTGTCTACCACCCCCCTGTGTCCAGCAAGTCATCCGGATTAATATCGGAATTTTATGTCGAGCTAGAACACTTATTCACTGAAACAGCCATATCTGTTGTGCCCACCATCGTTGCAGGGGATTTCAATGTACACTTCGACAACGAAGCTAAATCAGAACCACTACGCAATCTACTAGAATCGTTCAACCTGACACAACATGTACTTTCGCCAACACACCATAGTGGTCATATTCTAGATCTGGTGGTTAGTAGTAGTGATAACAACTTAATCTCCTCCGTTACAGTTATTCCAGACTCAGATCACCATCGAATTGAAATTGCAATCAGTACCGTGGCAAGACCTCTGTGGTGGCGATGACTGCAAAACGGAATTTCTGGAATAATGACAACGTTGCACTCAGAAGTGAAATAGAGTATGTTTGTGTAGGTATGACAACGTGTGGTAAAGATCAGCAGGTGGAAGAACTGGTGGCGACGTATAACAACAACATAACGATGTGTCTCAATAAACACGCTCCGTGGCGCAGTGTACGCACTCGAAACAACATTCCCCACCCGTAGTACGATGTGGATATAGCAGATGCCCGCGAAAGGAGACGCAAACTAGAAAATCTGTGGAGGACCAAGCTAGAGGAAAAATGGGATATTTCCAAGAACGTTTAGAACGCTGACAACACAAGTATGTTTCGCATTCTGCGATCGCTTGCAGTCCATCAAATGCAACTTCCCGAATTCAATTCAACAAAGGAAAGTTGTGATGCATTTTCACGTTACTTCCAAGAGAAGATTGAGAAGCTGGTTAATAGCTTGCATTGCCACACTGCCGTAGATCATTCAGTGGACGAGACACCTTGTTTTAGTGACTCTCTCGAAGTGTTCGAGCCTACTAATACAGCCGAGATAGCGTCTATTCTCGCCAACACAGATAAGACCTGCACGCTTGATCCCCTTCCCACTAAACAACTGAAGGTTAACATAGACTCTATTGTGCCTATCGTCACATGCATTCCAAACGCCTCTCTAGTGAATGCAGTTATGCCTGGGCTGCTTAAGCAGGCAATTGTTCGGCCATTGCTAAAGAAACTATCACTCGATCAGGACACACTGAACAACTACCGTCCAGTTAGCAATGTAAGTCATCTATCCAAAGTCATCGAGAAAGTTATTGCCCGAAGGATCATCTGTCATATTTCCGATCAGCGAATGCAGGATTGTTTCCAATCAGCTTACCGGAAAAATCATTCAACTGAAACCGCATTGTTATGTGTAATCTTATCTACAGAATCGGACTCGGCGAGTAGTCATTCGTGATGGGTGATCGAACATGTCATGTTTGACATCGGGTGTCCCGCAGGGTTCGGTGCTTGGACCATTGCTATTCTCGCTGTACGTCCAACCCATCGGCGATATAATCAGAGCGCATGGACTTTCGTTTCATCATTACGCGGATTATCTGCAATTGTACTGTCACTTTGACCTAACCGCGACAGCTTTGGCTACTACGCTGAGACGTATGGAAGACTGTTTGGATGTTGTGAAACAGTGGATGACATCAAACTGCCTGTGCATGAATGACAATAACACAGAATATCTCCCTGTGGTACCCAGGACTGCAGTTGCACTCGTTGACAGCAGTGTAATACGCGTAGGTGATGTCACAATTATTGCGTCACGATCTGTTTGTAACCTTGGTGTCGTCATGTATCGACACCTTGATCTTAAGAAGCAAGTGTCAAGCATCGTCAGTGTGTGTTCTTTCCATATCCGCCACATTAACCGGATGAGCCGTTATCTTCCAATGACAACAAAGGAACGTGTCGTCAATGCCATCACGGCTTGACTACTGCAATTCTCTTCTATATGGTACTTGTGTTAACAACATTGCTCGCCTGCAGAGGATGCCGGCCACGAAGCAATGGCACCACGCCTCTTTTGTGCATTCTTCACTGGCTCCCTGTAGCGCGCAGAATCGAGTTTAAGCTCTTAGTGTTTACATATAGAGCTGTGCATGGTGATGCACCGAAATACCTATGTGATCTTGTATGCCCGTATACACCAACAAGAGTCCTGCCCTCTGCTAACAATAACATGTTAACTGTTCAGCAGACTCATGTCAAAGCTGGAGACTGTTCGTTTACAGTCGCTGCGGTGACTCTGTGGAACACTGCCAATTGCCATTAAAATGTCAATGGAATGGATATGAGTCGTCAAGAAGGACAGAGTTACAGTTCGGGCAATGGAATGGATATGAGTTGTCAAGAAGGACAGAGTTACAGTGCTGGCAATGGAATAGATATGAGTTGTCAAGAAGGACAGAGTTACTGTGCTGGCAATGGAATGGATATGAGTTGTCAAGAAGGACAGAGTTACAGTGCTGGCAATGGAATGGATATGAGTCATCAAGAAGGACATAGTTACAGTGCTGGCAATGGAATGGATATGAGTCATCAAGAAGGACAGAGTTACAGTGCTGGCAATGGAATGGATACGAGTCATCAAGAAGGACAGAGTTACAGTGCTGGCAATGGAATGGATATGAGTCGTCAAGAAGGACAGAGTTACAGTGCTGGCAATGGAATGGATATGATTTGTCAAGAAGGACAGAGTTACAGTGCTGGCAATGGAATGGATACGAGTCATCAAGGACAGAGTTACCAACACAGATTGACGAAATAAAACAGGTGTCCAAAATATAATGAAGGAGATGAGAACCAAGAAGTGGAGATGGGCAGGGCACCTCACTAGAAGACACATAAGGGCACCTCGCTACAAGACACACCAGGGCACCTCGGTACAAGACACAACACCAGGGCACCTCGCTACAAGACACAACATCAGGGCACCTCACTACAAGACACAACATCAGGGCACCTCGCTACAAGACACATCAGGGCACCTCACTACAAGATACAACATCAGGGCACCTCACTACAAGACACAACATCAGGGCACCTCGCTACAAGACACAACATCAGGGCACCTCACTACAAGACACAACATCAGGGCACCTCGCTACAAGACACAACATCAGGGCACCTCACTACAAGACACAACATCAGGGCACCTCGCTACAAGACACAACATCAGGGCACCTCACTACAAGACAACATCAGGGCACCTCGCTACAAGACACAACATCAGGGCACCTCACTACAAGACACAACATCAGGGCACCTCGCTACAAGACACAACATCAGGGCACCTCGCTACAAGACACAACATCAGGGCACCTCACTACAAGACACAACATCAGAGCACCTCGCTACAAGACACAACATCAGGGCACCTCACTACAAGACACAACATCAGGGCACCTCGCTACAAGACACAACATCAGTGCACCTCGCTACAAGACACAACATCAGAGCACCTCACTACAAGACACAATATCAGGGCACCTCGCTACAAGACACATCAGGGCACCTCACTACAAGACACAACATCAGGGCACCTCGCTACAAGACACAACATCAGATGGACCAACTGACTGGACACCAAGATCGCATATAAGGAGAAGAGCAAAGCACAACAGGAGGTGGCGAGATGAAACCAGGAGTACAGCATAACACGGAAACAACTGGCCAAAGACACACAAGCCTGCAAGATTGATGAAGAGGCCTTCCTCAAGCAGTGGATTGAAATAGGCTACACAGAACGTACTCAAAACACAGCAATCCATCCACTGCACGTTTTATTTACAGACCTCTCGGTCAAATAGAACAGGCAGTTGAGTAACTTTCTTCAAACTACGCAGCAGTTAGCAAACTACAAGCTATTTCAACACTCTTGCCTATAAACATGCAGACACTTACCAAAATTACAGATACATGTTAAAAAAATAGTAGGATATAACGCTATTGCCGTACTTATTCTGCTATGCTGTGTTGGTCACGGCATCGTCAGGTGCAACAAGCAACATTAATTCACTGAACCTGCCACATGTTCACAACGCAAGTAAATTCTTCAAGCATGTTCAAGTGTGAAGCAGTAGTTTATATTATATTGATACTGTTTTATTTAGGGGTTAAATTTTTTAGCATTTGACACTTCTCCCATATTAGTCACTACTGCGTCAAATATATGAACACACTTATTTAGAAATTTTTTTAACAAACCAAACTGTTGCAAAAGGTATGATTTTATGTAGCACTGTGTGTGGTCCGGGACCATTCAAAGTGCTCTACAATTCACCCCATGGTATACCTATTCATTCCGACTGCAAAGGGCAAATTGCATAAGCAGCAAGAGAATTTGAACCGTGCTCCTCTCGATTGAGTCTGATGTTCTAACCACTGCACCACTATAACGGACAGCATCCTATACTACTACAACCACTGGGATGATGACCTTATATGGACATATACTGATATCACCTGAAAAACCATGCTGTTTGCTCCTTGTCTATCATTTGCATAGATGCAGAAAATCTCTGGCAACTAAAGAACAGCAGATTAACAAACTCAGCGGCTTTCAGTTGAGCCAATGAAACTTGTGTCACTAGAATGCATTATTTTTGCAAACTATAACAAACATAGCTTTGATAGCCGCATTATCTATTGAGATGACCTCTTAGAAGTTACATAGATTATTGATTAGATAATGGTTCCCTTTCAAAACACCACTCACAGCACTATGTTATCAAAACTAAGTTAGCCTACATAAAATCACAAATGTCATAAATAATCTTTCATGTGTTGAAACAGCCTTATGAGTAGGACCCTGATTAACCCCTGGGACAATAAGTTGCAGTAGGCCACTGTTTGGCAACAACACTGTGACAAACAAGCTTCAGTTGGTCAGGTTGCAAAGAAAACTTCTGCACACTATTCCACTTATAACTTAATGTACACAATGCGTTACTTAACAAGAATGCATTAGCCATGCAAGTGTCAATCTTTAACCAGTTTACTATATCACAAACAATACAGCACCAATTTCTTAATAAACAAATTCCACATCCCACATTCAAAGTCAAATGTACTAGAATGACTTGCTGTCTCATGAATTTAAAGCTCATCCAAATTCTATTTAAAACGAGCTTTCTCGGGGTCAAGACAACTCTAAATTACTTATCAGCCTGATTCAAGACACTGTCTGAAAGTGTTCACATTTCTGGAAGTCTACAGCAGCTGGTCAGAGCCCACACAAGTTAGTCTCAACATTCTGAACCGTATCACAGAGACTGCCCATGCTCTGTGGCCAACAAGACTTGTTCGCTTCCTAGAAGCAGAACCGGTTCTCCTTTGAGTAGCCGAGTTTGTCGAGGTTTGGTTCACAGGCATACTGCAGCATCGCTGGGGGTCCACACATGACAATAAGTGTTTCGTCACCAGGGGGTGGCATATGTTCCTTGAGCATCTTGTCCGTCACAAAGCCTGTACTGAACTTCCAGCCTGGAAAAAACGTCTGGATATAGACTACTTTCACAACAAAAATATACAACTGTATGACTTTGTACATAGTTAATTTCTGTTTAATGAAGCAGCATACTTCTCCACCAAGTTAGATGAACATGGTTAATTTAAAATAGTAAAACCGTGTTTACAATGCTTTTCTGCAGCAATTACGAGTTGTTTAACCATCTCACAGAGTTGTTTAAATAACTCAAAGTTGTAAATCAAATAAACAGTAAACATGAACGGTCATTTCCATGATAATCATACCTTCATCAGAAATAATAAAAACAAATGCCTAATATTGTGGAAACTACTTGAAGCTTCTGATTATATATTATGAACCAGGTTCAGTGATGTTCAAATCTGTAGTGTGTGAATTGTTCAGGTAATATGGGCAGTCGGTGTAATAAAAGAGTGTGTACTGAATTTTGACTGGACCCAGTCAAAAATAACTTAATAGCTTTTCCAATTATTTCACAAAAACTAAATCACAAATTAGTCTGTCGTAGTGAATACTAGATAGGTTCAATGCTTATTGAATTTTGACTGGACCCGGTCAAAAATAATTTAATTGCTTTTCCAATTATTTCATCTAAACTAAATCACAAATTAGTTTGTTATAGTGGATACTAGATAGGTTCATTATAAAATATTAAATGCAATAAATTTTTAGAGCATTAATAAACAAATAAGCAAAATTATAAATTAAGCGTTAAATTGAGAGCATTAAATTGCATGTAAATAATTTTAAAGTTATGTAGAAACTGAATGTCAACGCTGATGTGACATACCTGGTTGGCAAAGAGAAGGAACATCTTCAGGTTGTCTTTAGGGTTCTTGAGGGCGGCTCGGACCACCTGCAGCATTGGGGTGATCCCTGGGGGCACAAGGAAAAACACATCAATCCTCACACTTGGCACATCAGTCATAGTGACAGAATGACAGTCGTCGTCTGATTGGACCCTACAGACAACTATGGTGTATAAAACATTGACTACTCACGCATGTGATAGGGTTAAAGGGAATAACAACAAGACACTAGCTAACATGTTTTATCGGTGTGTATAAACAATTTAATATTGTATGTACTATATGGAAAAAAAAAATGTACAGAAAAATTTATCTATAGGTAAAATTTAATGTTTAATGCATCTAACTTGAAAAGCTCACATAAAATTCGAAGTTAATGAGATGGGCAAAATATGGTTTTGTGACGTCACTTGTGACATTCATTTATATTCAGTCAGTGATTTCCATGCACTGCTTCAGTTTAGCAGTCCATCACGTTTGAGGCGAGCGATTGCTTTCACTCCCATCACTCGCGCAAATCAATAATTAGCCAATTGCTAAAATCGCTCGCCATCTACAAGTGTTCATCTCTACAAGGAGTTTTTTTAGTATCAGATTTGATAGGAAAGTCTAGCCTCTTTTAAATCACGGTGTCCAATATTCAGCGAGGATCGTTTGGAGTTCCCATATCAGCTGCGGGAGCTATTAAACAAATGGCGATCACCACCGGCTGCACCGAGATTGCAAGAATGCCACCGAAGCCACGAGTAAACTAGCGTCAATGTGTATTATTTTTAAATGTCACGCTGTTTAATGTCAAACTAAATCAAATGCATGTATACATGTACAGTTATAGAATACATTAAGGATCGACAATATATAGTTCGCTTAATTAGCCTAATAGTTCGCTATGATCTGATTGACCGACAACACCATAATGGGAATCGAACATAATAACTTGGATCTGAGCAACCGAACATTTGGAAAACGACAATATTAATAATTGGTCCACTTCGTCTTTCAACCGCTCTGAACATATAAATTTATGACGCACATCTCCGATACAAGGTTTGATCAGATTTGATAGGAAAGTCTAGCCTCTTTTAAATCACGGTGTCCAATATTCAGCGAGGATCGTTTGGAGTTCCCATATCAGCTGGGGGAGCTATAGGCAAAAATGTTCGCCCCGCTCTTCGTCTCTGCTAGTAGCAACAGCCAGATAGAAAAACATTGTAGGGCGATTGACTTTGCCTAGGGGAGCTATTAAACAAATGGCGATCGCTGCCGGCTGTACCGAGATTGCAAGAATGCCACCGAAGCCACGAGTAAACTAGCGTCAATGTGTATTATTTTTAAATGTCACGCTGTTTAATGTCAAACTGAATAAAATGCATGTATACATGTACAGTTATAGAATATATTAAGGATCGACAACATTTCACTATGATCTGATTGACCGACAACACCATATATGGGAATCGAAAATAATAACTTGGATCTGAGCAACCGAACATTTTGAAAACGACAATATTAATAATTGGTCCACTTCGTCTTTCAACCGCTCTGAACATATAAATTTATGACGCACATCTCCGATACCACTTAACATTGATTCAGTGTTTCATGTGCGGATGACGAATTTATATTTTTGTTTGGGTTGAGCGTTTGGCAAAGTGAGTTTCACCCCATTTTATATTGGTGTTGCCTACTAATCTGCATTTAAGACTACCCCCTGTATATATCTGATTCTTATACAAGGCGTATTTGTGAATATTTATTGTAATTTTCAAACCGCCTAAGTGAAGCTGAATGCAATGCCAGTGGCCAGTGCACTAGCTGCCACGGCACACTAGCTTTGCCTAGGCTATGTCTACGGTGATCGATGACATGTTGCAACTCAAAACCATTTCACCAATTGCAATGTATGAGGTTTACTAAAGTAAACATTTATTTCATTGTACAAAAGTTATAGCGGCAACAAAGTACCTATTAAAATGTCATGGCGACGTAACAGCAGAATCCTAACGGAAATGGTGGCGCCACCACATGGTCAAAAAGCCAACTAACAAATCACTTGCCTAAATTAATTTAGCGATTTACTGCTCGTCATTTCAAACGTGAAGCACTGGTTTAGTTTCACTTGTGTCACTATGGCGAGTGGTGGCGATGAAATTTTTTTTGGAATACAAAGTAAAATGTAACGATTACGAACCGATAGCGGCTTGTGATACCACAGAATCATCTTCGAATTCAGCTCTTTTGGAGCAGCTAAGTGACGCCAGTAGCCGTTGATCTTTTATTTTCTGACCTGTGCGCAAAAAATACGAATTCGTCATCCGCATATGAAACGATGAATCGATGTTAAGTGGTGCGTAATAAATTTGCGCTTTGGTCGAGATCGGTTCAAAGACGAAGTGAAACGATTATTAATTCTACCTATTGTCGTTTTCTGTGTTTTATCAGCTTACATACTACGTTTGTCAAATCATATATGTTTTCGGCTGCTCAGATCCAGGTTATTATTTTCGATTCGTAGGCCTATTGCCTAGGCCAGTACATCATCATCGTAGTAGATCTATTCCATAAACATAACTATATACGTACATGTGTTTTATTCAGTTCAAGAATCATCAGGGTGTGACATTTAAAAATAATACACGTTGATGCTAGCATAAAAAGTTTAATAAGTTCCATAAACTGCATGTTGGCGCATAGAACAGTGCTACAAGCACATAGGGCTTCGACAGCGTTCATGGACTTGGTGCAGCGGGCGGCAATCGCTGTTGTTTAGTAGCTCCCTGGTGGCAGATATGGGAACACCTAACGCGCCTCGCTTACAGCGCGGTCCGATATCGTGGACCCCGACCACCGCGTTATAACGAGGTGCGTCTGTATATAGTTTGTTCATTTCAGTTGACACATTTGTACACATTTCCAACAAATCACTTCCTTCAACCAAAAAACTGGTGTCATCCGCAAACAGTATGGACTTTAAGTGTGAAGAAATATTACATAAGTCATTAACATACATAATAAAAAGAGTTGGCCCTAGAATTGACCCTTGTGGTATACCACAACTCACAAGTAACAGTAGAATAACTTGAATTCATACTATTGAAACATACATACTGATTCCTGTTACCTAAATAACTACTGAACCATTGTTTGGCTACACCCCTAACACCATAATGATCAAGTTTATCAACAAGAATTCTGTGATCCACAGTGTCGAAAGCTTTCTTTAAATCAATAAAAACACCAATGGTAAGCTTTCCCTTATCCATTGCATTTGTAATTTCCTCCACTAAGTCTATAATTGCCATGGAAGTGGACATATTTTTCCTAAAACCATACTGGCGGAAATACAATACTTGTTTTGCATTTAGAAAATTCGTTATCCTGCTGTTGAATGTTTTCTAGAATCTAGAAAATTGAGGTAGTAGAGATATAGGCCTATAATTGGAGACAGTTTGGTCGTCCCCTGATTTGAATAAAGGAATCACTCGGGCAATTTTCATATCATCTGGAAACACACCTTGTTCTAATGAAGAGTTACATATATGCTTTAATGGAACTAATATAAAAGGAATTTTTTTTACTAAATTCATATCAATGCCATCATAACCTTTAGATGCTTTACTTTTACATTTATGCACAATAGTTAATAATTCATCATCAGTGACTGGATTCAAAAATACTGTTTCTTCCACTCTGTCACCTAAGACTTATAATTTTAATTACATTTCGGTATATTTTTAGCTAATGTTGGCCCTATGATAACAAAGAACTGGTTGAAATGTTCTGCAATATTCTTATTCCCTGAAATAGTTGATCCATTGTTCTTAAATTCAGATGGATAAGATGAATTTTTTGTAGATTTTTTATTCAATAATTTAATGATTTTCAATGTTTCCTTAATATTTTGTTTACTTTCTTCTAAAAGGTTAGAGTAATATTCCTCACATTGTCTCAAGATAGATGTGAGTTTATTCTTATATGATTTATATCTAACTTCAGCAACCTCGCTTCTTGATTTTAGGAAATGTTTGTACAGTATATTCTTTTTCTTACATACATTTTTTAATCCGGAAGTCATCCAAGGTTTATGTTGCCTTTTATCCTTTCGAGAAATAGTTCTAACAGGAAAACTAACCTCATAAATATATTTGACAACATTTCTATGGACTTCTTATAGCTTGAATTAACATCATCATTATTCAATATTTCATCCCATTTCATAATTGCTAATGTATTGATAAATGCCTGTAATTGTTCTCCATCGATTGACCTTGTTCAAAAAGACTGGTTTACAATTTGATGAAAGTTATCAACATAATCACAAATTTGGAAAATAGGTAAGTGGTCACTTAGATCATTTATAAGTAAGCCACTAACTGTGGACTTGTGGAGTTCTGTTGTAAAACTGTTATCTATAAGTGTTGCACTATGCTTTGTTATCATTGTAGGCCTTGTTATTAAAGGGTGTAAACCATAACTATATAAGTGATCAATGAAATTGTTTGTAGCCGCATGGTTTTCATGTTGCAATAGGTCTACATTAAAATCTCCACACAAGTACAGTTTTACCATTGCAGTTATTAAACATAATGATCTATATGCTCATTTAATAATGCTAGATCAGTATTTGGTGCACGATAGACCGATGCAACTACTATGTTTTTGCCATTATTAGTACAGTCGCGCCTCGTTATAACGCGCCGGCGTTATTACGTGGATTCGGATATAACGCGGTCGGTCGCGGACCCCGAATTTCTACCGCCAGGGGAAAATGTCAAATGGGCCCGCTTAAACCTACTTAGAATTGCTTTGACAATTCTCAAGAAAAATTAGGTGAACAATGTCAATGAACGAGTATCAACGTGTTGTTTGTTTTGCGCTGCCGCCGACATCAATCGCTGTCGCTGACTTCGCTTCGACGGTTTGTAAATTGCAATCGAGATTCACAAATATGCCTCGCGTAAGAATCAGATCAACCGTTTTAAATGCATTTAATATGCAGTACCAACATAACACTTGGGTGAAATTACATGCTTCCATTACATCGTAAATTTAATCGTTTTCGCGACGCGAAACCAACATGCCAAATTCCTAACCCAGGCCATGGCTCTACCGGTGGCGAAAATATGAATTCATCATCCGCATATGAAATGATGAATCGATGTTAAGTGGTGCGTAATAAATATATGCTTCGGTCGAAAGACGAAGTGAAACAATTATTAATTCTACCTATTGTCTTTTTCTGTGTTTTATCAGCTTGCATACATTAAAATCTCCACACAAGTACACTGTTTTACCAATGCAGTTATTAAACATAATATTATGATCTATATGCTCATTTAATAATGCTAGATCAGTATTTGGTGCACGTTAGACCGATGCAACTACTATGTTTTTGCCATTATTAGTAGTGATTTCTGCACAAATAATTTCTGCGCAGTTTTCTATACACTTTGATATAGTAGTTAGGGGTTTGTGCTTTAGAAACTTATTTATATATAAAGCAACTCCACCTCCAATCCGTTGGTTTCTAGAAGTGTAAAAACAATTATAATTTCCTAACTGGAATTCATAATTTTCATTCATCCAGATTTCAGAGATTACAATGACATCAAACGTACAGTCTACTAAAGAAATACATGCTTTTAGTTTGTTAAAGTTAGCAGACATACTTCTGACATTAAAGTGTCTGATTGAGAAATTGGATAACCCTTGATTTTTCGGTACAATTTTGGTATTAAATTCATCCTCTGTAAAATAAACACTATCAGCATTAACTCTGTTATATAAATTGTTGTCTGGGTCTATATCATCATTAATATAATGCACATTTTTTCTGAGTAAGTAAATGGTGCATAGTTAAGGTATGAACATTGTTCATACAAATCAATTATATCATCATCGACACCTGATAAATTAAAATTTAGTTCTTGATCAGTTAAATCACTGAAGGGGAACATTTCGTTAACACAATTATTGCAGAACCAGTCTTCACTAGCACTAGAAAAAAAGTTAACTGTTCATTTGTAAGGTTTGCACACTTACGATGTACCCAAAGTTTACGTTGGTCACAAAAAATAGCATTTGATTTTACATTTTTAATGCATATGCTACAAGGATATTTTGTAGCCATAATGAAATGTTAAGTGCTCACAAGGAGAGAAAAATGAGCATGAAAGTTCGCTACAGGTCAAACCCGAGTCCATTCACTTTCTCCTCGGTCCACCCGATGGTGAAAAGGTCATCTGGAGAGTCGATCTTCAAACGTTTCTCTTCATTGTTCGGCATTTTCTTTACGCAGAACAGCTTGCAGTCAAGTGAATATACAGGTGAATTCGGCCCGGTGAATTCGGCCCGCACTCTTTGGTGAATTCGGCCCGCAACTCTGGTGACTTCGGCCCTGAGCACAATGGGCTTAGCGATTTCGGCCTGAACATGTGGTTTAATGTTTGTTTTACTGTGAATAAAGCATATTCTCTCATTTGTTAATTGACTATTTGTTTCATTTGTTGATCTAGTTCCACATTAATCCAACATTGTAACTACTTTTACAGACTTCGTTTCGCATTTCGAGTGCCCATGTACGGCATTATTGTTTAACACATAGTCAGTGAGAGAGATCATTATGACTTATACAATTCATTTATTGTTAAAATTAAGATCACATAATATGTGTTATATATTACTAAAAAAACATGTACGGTTGAATAACTTAAAAACATAAACGTACTATTATCGTAATAGCCTTCTTCTATAGTGAAGTTTTTTTCATGCGTTACCTCCCAAAAGTCAGGTGAAATTTCACCCAGAAATGTGCTAAATTAACCCTAAATACATAGCAATGAAAACAATAACGGACTGTTGTTTGTGAATACAACGAAACCACCTGCGTAGTGTCTTTGATCTATGCAGCATTTTTCTGTTATTCACACCTGCCCTGTGTTCATTGAGCAAACGTGTTAACCTGGGACATGAAGGATACTATCTCCTATATAAGGGCGTCATATCATCATTATTTGCAACAACAACTATGGCACGAGTATCCAAACGCGCTAGGAAGTGTCGCTATCCTTGTGAACGGTGTCAAGAAGAATGTGTACTGGACGTGATAGAGTGTTCAGAATGCGAATATTGGATCCATGCTATGGACAAGACGATGCTGCGAAACTGGAGCGGCGCTGATAAAGACTTCCTCTGCAAATCATGTGCGTACACCGGTGGCAGCTACGACATAGTAAAGGCTTTGCAAAGGCATGTGGCGTACTTCATATATTGTGTATTTTATTTTGCCTATCAGTAATTTCTACTCAAAGTATGTGTCTTGGATGCAGATTTAGACTCAGGGCATGCAAAATGTAAGTTGACAAAAATATATATGACGAGGACCGTTACGTGTAAGTAAGTAAGTGAGTAATTTATTAGATCCAAACTGTACACGCATTAAATAATAATATATCAGTATATAATTATACGTAATAAAATATTACTGTATACAGAGAAGAACATGGACACTCCGACAAAGACTTATTAAAAGCCCCGTAGGAGCCACCCGTCATATTTTCTTATTTTAGTTTCTGAGGAAAGCAAAGAATATAGATATAAAGTTATCAACATTAAAATGTAGTAAAAGTAAAGTCCACCGTCAATGAAAACCTGGATTGTTGTTTTATTATGCCGCTGTGGTGTATGTTCATAGTGTGTAGTGAAGTGAGAAAGTGAAAATGTATTTATAGTGTGAATGATATAATGATGTGATACTTTGCATAATCCAACCTTTGGTAAAACGGGAGAAAATCAGCTAATGACTCTAATAATTATCGAGCCATTGCTCTTTGTAACCCCGTACACAATTTGAAGATCTGAGATGAGAACATATTTGTCAAAAAATCAAAGCTTAATTTGAATTCAATACAGGTTGCAGCTCCTGCACTAAGATAATATTTGTTGTCTGCCTGCACATATCTGAAACCATGCCCTTTGTGTGTGCTAAAAATGTGCGAAGCCAACGCCATCCCAATGGGGCATCTTAATAATTAGTAATCGTATTGTTACTCCTGCATTGTTTCATTGAGCAGGTATCTGAAACCATGCCCTTTGTTTGTGCTAGGAACGTGTGACGCCATAGCCACCACAATGGGGCATCTTAACAATTAGTAACTGGAATGCTACTCCTGCATTATTTCATTGAGCAGGTTTTTCTGAATAAATAATCAGCCTACTGGTCGTTTCATGTTGTTTGAATAACGGCTCAGCCATTGTCTATATTCTGTACTGTAGCAACTAGCCCCGGTCTCCCCTACTGCAAATGTTTTGATCGATATGCGTATTGTTTCAAATCT
This sequence comes from Lamellibrachia columna, assembly GCA_963662155.1. Taxonomy (NCBI): domain Eukaryota; kingdom Metazoa; phylum Annelida; class Polychaeta; order Sabellida; family Siboglinidae; genus Lamellibrachia; species Lamellibrachia columna. Next base: position 16,846,261 of record OY759271.1, on the reverse strand, counting down.
GTTTTCGTCTTATAGGTTACTAGAAATTGCCGTCAAAATTGTATGGTTTTATGTTTAAAGCATGCCTGTTTAAACTAAATATTGTACAGGAAGGCAACATCTGTTTTACAAAATTGCTATTCTTTGAATGTCAGTGCAACTAGTATTACCTCTTGAATTAGTTCAATGTATACAAATACTGTTATCACACGGTTATTCCTTTATATATTTTTCTTTAATAACTACTAGTGAAATAATCGGTCTGATGTCTATGAATAAAAGCTGTTGATTGTGATTTCATAGGTCCGCCCGAAACATCCAACGAACATAGCATTTCACCTGCTGAGTGAGCACATTCCAGACGGCTTCCTGCAGCGGGATATACTTAATGACATCGAAACGCGACGACAGATTGTGTTTGCCACACAGCAACAGCTTCAGCTGCTGTGCAACGCCAAAGTGTGGTACACTGACGCTACGTTTCAAGTAGTGAAACAGCCATTCGCCCAGCTGTTTAGCCTACACGGCGACTGCACGAAACAACTTCCTCTGCTGTTCATCTCGATGTCAGGGCGCAAGACGCATGACTACAAGGATGTTCTACGCGCTGTGATCGCGCTGCTCCCGTCTGAACCCCGCGTGAAGCGCGTAGTTATTGACTTCGAACCGGCAATGTGGAAAGGTTTTGTATCCGTCATGCCAGAAGTCAAACTGAAGGGCTGCGCCTTCCACTGGTCGCAGGCGGTGTGGAGGAAGGTGCAGGAGTACGGCCTACAGCAGCAGTATATGAAAGATACAGGAACGCTTATGTACATCAAGATATTGATCGCACTGCCCTTCCTCCCTGCTCAACACATACCGGCGGTATTCCACAACCTGGCGCAGGATGCCGGAAGCGAGCCGCTCTGACGCCTCGTACAAAACGTGAGGTACACGTGGCTCGATTCAACCATCTGGCCCCCTGCAGCATGGAGCGTGTTCTCCCTCAACATCCGTACCAACAACGATGTTGAGGGGTGGCACCGACGTCTGAACTTCCGTGGACGACAACAGATGTGCTTTTACATGTTGATACAACTCCTTCACGAGGAAGCCAGATTGATCACCATCCAGGTTCGTCTGATCAGCGAAAAGAAGCTCCAGATACACAAGAGTAAGACATACATCCACCTCCAAGCCAAGATATTCCAACTGTGGCAGGAGTATGAATACGGCCACAAGAGTGCGCGACAGTTACTGAATGGCTGCGCCAAAGTGTATGGACCAGCCGTGTAATGTATCATACTTCATGTTGTCATCTGCCGAATGCCGTGATCTTTATTTGACGTAATATTTTATTAATATGTTATAATATAACATTTAACATAACATTATTTGTTCGACATCATCTAGGCGTGTCTTTGCTTTGGTTTAGCGGCATAGCTATGAAGTTGTATTTCATATGATGTCCTAATGTGCTGTCATATGACATTTATTCTTCTTTTGGGGGTATCCAATCTAATTCACTGCTCGTTGTTCTCTGGTAAAAATGTGCGTGTCTTTGCTTAATGGTTTTTACTATTGGTTTGATACGTTCGACGATGTGGCATTTTCCAGTATTCCCCAAACTTGGGTTTTATAGGCAACCTATCTTAACATTAAATTTCTCGCAGTAATTCAAGAGTATGTATGTGTGTTGGTCTATTTTTTAAAGCCTATAGTTGCCCACGCGCATTTCAATATAATCAATTATGCGTTGATATATATTGCATAAGATTACGTTTTAGCTTTTATTTATTTATTTTATTGCACCTTTGTATTATCATGTCACTGTTGGCGTTGTATAGCACAATCAATATTAATAAAGTTACACTGATGGACATATTGAATGGCCATACAATTGTTGACTTAGTATTTCATTGGAAATGTTGTAATGTTTGAAACTGCCATCGTGAACACCAATGCTAAAACGTTAATGCTTCCTGGCTAGACCCGGACAGTTCACGCACGCACAGATTCCACCAAACTACAAACTTTTATTATTACGTTATGTTTATAACATTCATACACCACACAACGATATAAGCATAATAAAAACACTTGGGGAAATGCGGGCCGAATTCACCTAACTGCGGGCCGAAATCACCAAGCCGCAATAACATGGGCCGAATTCACCACCCCATTCACGCCATTATAAAGTGGGCCGAATTCACCGTGGGCCGAATTCACCTGTATCCCTATCACCATTCGTTTTCAATCTTGTGTCGTTCGTTGAGTCACCCACTTTCACGTTTTGGAGTGCTTTGCTCACGGCTCTATCAACCACTGCATCACATGATAACTCCAATCAACAAAATGTTCAGCCAGGCATTAGGAAAGTTTGTGTTTTGTGCTTGTAATATTATTGCGTTCATTAATATCAACAATGTGAGAGTCTGCGCAGAAGATAAAGATACTTATTTAGCGAAGAGGAGAACTTTGCTGCAAGAGGAATGGAATATGACGACTGGAGGCGACGTTGTTTTGAACGTGGACGAGCTCAAAGTGAACAGCATTCTGATGAAGTTGAAAGCCACGGAACTGAGCGAAGCTATGAAACCAAATGGTTTCTTCCTTCCCGCTCACAACTTCATGACAGTCAAGTCCAAAATTGACGAAAGTGATGTATTCAGATTCATTAAGAAAATGCCAAAAGGTTAGATTTCTTGTCCAAGCTATTTTTCGCGCAAGGGCAAGTCCAAGTCTTGGGCTTTAAACAGAAAATACCTGCTGTGGACTCACTAATTCAAAGAGAAGGAAACCTGAAAATAAACCACTCCTATTTTAACTCAAGACAGGGCTGTTTGGAGTTAAATGTCATAAGTCAAGGCTGTACCAATCACAACCCGGCTGATCTGGTCTGGGGACTGTACGTATTTACTTGCCTTTTACTCCTACCGTCTTTGGAAGAACAATTGCCTGGCCAAAGCCATAATATTATATCGATTTCTTTATAATAAAACAACTATTTTAGAAAGTAAAGAAATAAACTAATAATTGCAAGAATGTGTTTAAATAAATTCTAATTGCATATAGACCTGTAGTAATCAATGTTATGTACATGGTTGCCAGATAAGGTGCACAAGTTAATTAAAAAAAAAAATCTTCTCATGGTTATTCAGTTTAAAAATTATATCTTTACATCGAATTGATAAATTGTTCTCGGTCTGAAGATACCCACAGAAACTCGATGAAAGTCAATAAATGTAAGAATTTAGCATTTTTGTTCATGGTGTAGAATCCATAGAAATATATGAATTCAGCCACTTAAAAAGTTCTCACATATGGCCATTTATTTCCACATGTCAGATGAAAGAAAATTATTTCTTCAAAGTATCCTGTGGTCTGCTGTTTATTTTTTAGATAGCTTTTAATCACCTTTATGAATATCTTATTATCTGTACTGGCTTCACAGATGGTCACACATGGTTATCATTATTTTTCTGTCGATGCAGCCAATCTGTGGAATCAGTTGCCTGATTCAATGGAGACAGCAAAGACATTGCTGCAGTATAGAGAACTTTTCAAAACGCATATTTCAGAGTAGCCTTTTTATAATATGCTCATTTGAACATTTACATATGCATTTATTATTATTTTTATTACATATATACATGTTTTAAATGTTATATATTAATTATGGTAGGGATACCATGTATAAGTATAATATGCACCCTTACTTTAATCTGACAGAATTTTCCATTTCCATGTATAATATGCACCCCAACAATTTCAAGGGAAACAAAAGGCATATTTTGGGGGCATTGCATCTAAAAAGAAGAGTTAATGAAAACTAACAATTTCCAACTACAATAAAAAAATTTCATGCCAGTGGTTTACTCAGAATTTGATCTGAAAATATGTAAATTATGGTTAAATTAATTAATGGACTGTATTAAAATAATTGTTGGTTTTGTTTTGTAAGTTATTATCACATACATAAAACACCTGAGAACAATATTGATTGATTGGGCTCTATATATATATATATAGTTATTATTTATTAATGTGTGCTAACCATATGTTTTATGCAGAAGATTTATGTGTTATTGCGCCTAGTCCCTGTGGTCTACAGGCTTTACTGAACATATATTCTAAATATGGTTTTGAAAATTATATTTTATATAACCCTATAAAATTTATATGTGGTATGGCTATCAAATAAAATGTCCCAATGTTTACTTGAATAACAATAAACTTGAATATGTTGAAAAGGCCAAATATGTGGGTTATTATCGGAGCCAGCTGGGAAACACATCGCTGTTTGACTCATAGTAAGTTTGTCTGGGAAGTGAAAAGTTTGTTTACCAATTTTGATTTGTAATTTGTTTACCAGGCGCTGGTTTGGCGCTTGGTCATTACATGTGTGCTCTTAAATTGATCTTGTCCCTAGCCCACCAACCCTTCCAGGGCTCTAACCCTGGACATTGGCTTATTTGACTTTGATATTTGACCACTACTTAACCAAACATTTATAGTGAGGACTTTGTCATGTAAATGTCTAACATCTGGTTTATGACTTATCAGCCAGTTTTGATAAAACATTAATAATAGTGTTTAGCTACCACAGAATTTCAGTAACATTTTAAAGATAATCATTATATTAAGTATTATACATGGAAAATTATGGAATTAAAAAAAATAATGGACTGTTTTAAAATAATTGTTGGTTTTGTTTTGTAAGTTATTATCACATACATAAAACACCTGAGAACAATCTTGATTGATTGGGCTCTATATATATATATATATAGTTATTATTTATTAATGTGTGCTAACCATATGTTTTATGCAGAAGATTTATGTGTTATTGCGCCTAGTCCCTGTGGTCTACAGGCTTTACTGAACATATATTCTAAATATGGTTTTGAAAATTATATTTTATATAACCCTATAAAATTTATATGTGGTATGGCTATCAAATAAAATGTCCCAATGTTTACTTGAATAACAATAAACTTGAATATGTTGAAAAGGCCAAATATTTAGGTGTAGCCATTTGTAATGATCTGAAAGATGACGAAAATATGTTAAGACATTTGCATAGGTTTTATGCCAGCTGTAACACTCATTCGGAAATTTCTCAACTGTCCAGTATGTGTGAAACTGCATCTATTTAATGCCTATTGTACAATTTATTGTTCCAAACTCGATAAATTTTAACAAGAGTATTTATTTGAAACTGAAAGTTGCCTACAACAACACGCATAGGCAAATTTTAGGATACAATAGATGAGACAGTGCCAGTTGTTTGTGTTTGTTAACAATTCCATTGATACTTTTGACGCCCTATTGCGCAAGAAAATTTATGGTTTTAGAAAATGGGTTTATAACATTGAAAATAATTTGATAAAATGTATGAACATATAAATGTATGAACATATAAATATTCATAATGGACCCATGTGGTCTAGGTGGGCACAAGCACTTTATTGTGTAAAGTGCTGATTTTGCATCCCATTTATATATTTTGTATTATTTAATATGTATATTTTTGAGATTATTTATTTTTTAACGTATGTATATTTTAAACTTATTTATTCATTGTAACTTATCTATTTTTTTTACTTGTAGGCTTATATATATATAATATATATTTTTTTTAACATAATTATATTTTTTATGTACATGTATACTTGCTTGTATATGGTTTTATTTACCTGAAATAAAAGTATTTCTATTCATATTATTATTATAATTATGTTGTCTTCAATGTCCACTGTCCACTGAGAGTTAAGGACTGTGTCCAGACTTCTGCCCATTGCTACTGATTGCTCTGACAGGTGCTGCACTTCACATACACGATAATTCCATGGCCAGCTCTGACTGGTTAATCAAGAATGTCACCTACAGACCTGACTGCTACATGTGCATTGATAAAACTGGGCAGCTGTTGTTTCAACTAGCCAAGTCGAAGCCCATTGACTCAAGTAAGTGACAAATAAATGTGTCTGTTTTTAAGGGTATCTTTGAAGCAAAGTGGGACTTATTAATAGTCCGGATGGATACTATGGTATTATACACATCGAATGATAACGGGTTTTATGCACTCATTGCTTCAGAATGTTGTATTGAGCAACCATGCGAGCCCAATACAACATTCTGAAACAACAAGTGCATAAAACCCAGCATTGTTCGATAAGGTATTTATTATTAGGTTCATAACTAACATTTCACCACATTTAATGCAATAAAAAGATAATTTACACATTGTATAGTGCACACCGTTATCAGTTGCAATTACCTATGTCATAGATGGCAAGATATCATTGGTTTTAAATACATAAATTTATTAACATGCTTTAAAATTACCATATATATGTTGTTGTTTTGTTGATCGCCTGTCTTTGGTTTAAAGAAATGTTTTGTTGCCAGAATGCCAGTGGAACACTGTGGGTTATTATCGGAGCCAGCTGGGAAACACATCGCTGTTTGACTCATAGTAAGTTTGTCTGGGAAGTGAAAAGTTTGTTTACCAATTTTGATTTGTAATTTGTTTACCAGGCGCTGGTTTGGCGCTTGGTCATTACATGTGTGCTCTTAAATTGATCTTGTCCCTAGCCCCCCAACCCTTCCAGGGCTCTAACCCTGGACATTGGCTTATTTGACTTTGATATTTGACCACTACTTAACCAAACATTTATGGTGAGGACTTTGTCATGTAAATGTCTAACATCTGGTTTATGACTTATCAGCCAGTTTTGATAAAACATTAATAATAGTGTTCAGCTACCACAGAATTTCATTAACATTTTAAAGATAATCATTATTAAAAGTAGTTCTTCTGTTTACTTCACTTTACAAAGATAAATGGAAATGTTTCAGGCTTTTCTTCCCCGTTGCTCCCTCTATAAAGTGGTAAGACTTGTTCATAACCACTCCAACTGTTGTCCCTTTCCTTTTTTCAGTATTTTATAACATTTCATCATTGGATGAAAATGTCTTATTTTGGCAGCAGCCATTTATAAATAACAGTTACATTTTGTTTTCTTGCAACAGTGCAACTTCCACACTTAAAGCACAACTAATAATTCGCAGACCAGCAAGTGAATGTTGCCTCTGCAACAACAACAATAACAACAACAACAACGACAATAACAACAGCACATTATACGTAATTATTCATTTCATTTGTTTCAGCCTGTTCGGGAATATGACGATCATCACAGACAATCCGGCTAAAGCATACCGAACCCAGTATGAGGTGTGGCAACGGTTTGTTTCAGGATTCAAAGCTATAGAGGGACTTGTGTTTACCACAGAGATATTTGGTGCCTACTTCGAACAAGCACTGAAGGAGCAACTCGCAGACAACGTACAATACGTTGAAACAAGGGCACCTTTAGGACCAGTAAGTTTAGTGAATATCATTACTATACTCCCTATATTGTTTTCAAGCCTACAATTAATTATTTTTGCTTTCACACAATTTTACACTGGGCTGTATATTTATGAGTTGTTTTTGTTACTTTAGTCAATATAAACTGCATCATAAAATTTATGTTTTGTCTCCCTTGACTATTTTTGTTTCTCAGGTATTAATGTGTACATGTGTGTTATCTTGTTGCAGACAAAATAATGTGTATGTGGAATTTTATATTCAGCAAAGTGTTGGCATACTGACTTCAATTTGCCATGTTTTGTGTTCATGTGATTTCAGGTATTTGACCTGAATGGGGTGGAAAAAAGCAAGGATTGGGCTGTGGCTAAATACCAAGAAGTACAACGGAAATTCTCCAAAGAGCATCCAGATTTCTTCGGTGTCAAGACCATCTTCGTTGCTTCAAGGTTCATTGACAATATTTCAGTTTTTCAGATACAGAACTTCAGTTTGCTGGAGCACTTTTCTCAGATTAACTAAACTAGAAAAACATTAATGGAAATGCACAACATAATGGCTGACAAGAAGGGTGAGCCCATTTTCCACGTGGCCTATTTTATAAGTACACAATAGAAGACCTTGCCTCAACAAAATAATACCTTTCCTGTGTGCACTATTTACCTAAGCAGAATCAGCATTCATTGTACTGTAAAATTGCTCTAATAGAAAGAAGTTATAAATGTTATTATAATTTACATTAATTACACCAATTAACACTGCAAATATGTGACATAGCTTTTGCTGTGATATAGAGGCCCCATTTTATATGTGTAGGACAGGTATAACCCCTAGATTGGATAATTATTTTGAAAAAAATGCAAATTGGGATTTTTCACAAGATTTATTTCACATCATCATTCTATGCACGCTAAACATTCCACATCTGAATGAAGCTGATCAATATTAAGAAATGTGCATTTTAGTGGCCGTTTATAATATAATGTATAAGTAATTAAATTTAGAAAATGCCGTTTTCTTCATTTAGTTTTTTTGTGAAATTGCCAGTGTCTTAAAACATGGTATCTAAAGAAGTTGTTGGTTTATGTTTATAAAAATTGGATTATCACTGAAGTTCTACACGATGAAACATGTGGACTAGAATGATTGATATTGTCTAATTATTTACACAAATATGGCATATTTTATCAATGATAAAAATATGTTTCTGTAGCGTTTGTACATAAAAAAGTCATATTTATTGTAAAATTAAAAACATAGCTTATTGGTGACACACTGCTAAAATTTCAGCAAATTTTTTCTAGTAATAGTCTTGAAATCTTGTTTTGAAAATGCCCTATAAATTTATCTTTGGTGGCTATCTTGCATTATGTGATTTGTCGTAATTGGGTCATTGTCTCATTTATTTGTTTTTGACATTATTGAATTTTTTGTCACAGAGAATGACACATAAATGTAAGACAATTGGCCCATTGTGGTTGCAACTTTCTACATGCATTCTTCAATATGGCAGATTTAAACCACTGATACTATTTTAAAAAGATAAACACAAACAAGAAGATTGTCACTTTTATTGAGGTGATGGTGTGGCCCCAGGTAATTATATATGATGTTCATTAGTCCAAAGCCTTGTTATTTTTGTAAGTTTAGGTGTTTTAAACTGAAGAATTTTTTTCTACAGCGACATTGGCTATGTCTAGAAAATGGAAACTTTTCTGAGGATTTTTTGCTGTCAAAATTGCAAACCATTATAGCGTAGTGATAGTGAAACTTGGAATATCATGCCAGCCCTGATGATGTATGCTCATTTATCCACATAGCAGCACGACAGCATAGCCACAGCTTTCCAATACATTTATGTAATATTTAATATGTGTGAACAACATTGCAAGTATTCAAACTCTATCTGAATATTTTGTTTACAGAAGCAGCAACTTAGAGGCCATAACTACTGACGTGAAAGAAGCAATAAGACTACAGCAGAAGTTTCCCAATAGTCTTGTTGGTTTCGACGTTGCGGGAATGGAAGTTCAAGGTCACTCCCTCAAGTACCTACTTGATGCTCTTCTCTATCCATCCCAGCATGGGATCAAGCTGCCTTATTTCTTCCATGCCGGAGAAACAGGTCAGATCAGTATCAATGACATTAAAATGTATACTGTCTAAATAGTGTTTTTTGGCATATCTTATATTTGCCATTTTTTTTACAGCCAAAATATATATAATAAATATATACAACGTTACAACTCTTGTATAAAGTCTACTGTTATGTGTACGTTTTGTGGTAACCATGATGAGCAGGTCAATGTTATCTGGTGTCTTTAATAGGAACTAAATGATGGAAGCACACTTTACATAATATAGCATTCAGACACATGCAAGATTTAGTTCAGACTTGAAATTAGTGCACGGCATCAAATGCTGTCTGCCATTTTGTACACGATGATGTAAACAATAGTTCTGTCATCATCACATGCTCCATTTTGTACGCGATGAGGTAAACAATAGTTCTGTCAAAATCACATGCTCCATTTTCTACATGATGGTGTAAACAATAGTTCTGTCATCATCACATGCTCCATTTTCTACATGATGTAAACAATAGTTCTGTCATCATCACGTCCATTTTGCATGTGATGAGGTAAACAATAGTTCTGTAAAAATCACATGCTCCATTTTGTACATGATGGTGTAAACAATAGTTTTTTCATCATCATGCTCCATTTTGTATGCGATGAAGTAAACAATAGTTATGTCATCATCACAGGCTCCATTTTGTACACAATGACCATGTCATGATGTGGACAGATAATTCCATTGTAATCACACTTGTTTGATTATGAAATCGTAACTCCACCCCTGAAATGGGCCTGTATTGGATAGAGCAGATTGACTGTGTGTAATAATGCCTTGAACGTTACATGAGTGTTTATTTCTGACACTTGCAGACTGGGAGGACACGTCAGTGGACGAGAACATTCTTGATGCCCTTCTTCTGAACACGTCCCGCATCGGTCATGGGTACGCCATCATGAAACATCCATGCATCCGCAAACTGCTGCGTGACAACAGAGTCGCCATCGAAGTTAATCCAATCTCCAACCAGGTAAGTTTCAACTATTTAGCCCAACGCTGTCTCCTTTTCATGAGAAATGGTACATGAAAACTGTAAAGATTTCTACCGAAAAAATAAAATATGCAGGTTATGCATGTACAAAATGGTTAAGTTTTATTAGGCGTTGGAGGAAAAATTAGAAAGAAAATTCTTAAACCTCAGAGTGGAAATTTATGTAGGTAAAGAGTTAAGGAAACATCTCATACTTTATGCATTGCTCGTAAAATTAAACCACACGATGAATAATAGTGCCATCTACATGTTGTTGCAGGTACTCAAGTTGGTAGACGATCTACGCAACCACCCGGCTGCATCCCTCATGGCTGAAGGCTATCCTGTGGTCATCAGCTCAGATAACCCGGCAATGTGGGGTAGCACTGGAATTTCATATGACTTCTACGAAGCCTTCATGGGGTTGGGAGGTGCCTGGGCTAACCTGGCTACCCTCAAGAAGCTAGCCATGGATTCCCTCAGGTGTGTGTGCATGCGTGTGTGTACATGCATGTGCATGCATGTGCGCATGTGAGTGCATGCATTCATTTATGCATATGTACGTGTAACTGTGTATGTGTGTTCACACTATTAACTGCAATACTAGTAAAATATGTCAAGTCTGTAATTGTGTCATACAGTCAGAGTACAATAAGAGTAATTAACTAAATCAATGTATGTTTATAATTAGACAAATTTTTCGCAACAATGTTGAGCAAACATTTGACTGATCAGTGTTTGGCACAGGTTTTATTCCTATTCCAGCAGATGCACTCAACATTTCCAGCGAGTTGCTATCCTTGCTAATTTATTTAACTAAAACTTCACATTTGCAAATGATATACACTATGTGACTTCTAAGCCAAATGTAGGTTTGTTTGTCAGCAATTTGGTCTACACGTTTAATAATGACAACAATTTCTGATTTTAATATGGCATTTTATGAGTTCCATCCAACACTGTTGTGTCAGAAAAACAGTTAATGTGTGTATTGGCTCATTATTGTAGATACAGTGCCTTGGGTGAAGATGAGAAACTTGCTGCATACAAATTGTGGCAGGTGAAGTGGGATACCTTCATACAGGGAATGCTTCACAAGTACCAACTGTAAGCAACAGATTGGTGTGTCAGTAGCACTGTGGTCTACCTGACGTATTAAGGCAGAGTTAGTCAACGTATCTTCATCCAAGTGTAAAGTGGATTCTCGCTATGTAAACTCCTGGATTGAGGAATTGAGGAAAAATCTCTTAAAGGAAATAAATCTTAATTCCCTGTTCTGCCCTGCATTGCCGGTCACCCTTCCTCATACCCATGGATATAAGGAACATCAGATATATGTAACATTTTGTCCCAACATGTTCCATATAGCGAGAATCCACTGTAATTAAACATGGTGGTAAAATGGCAGATATGATACAGAATTGTTTTAGTTTTTTGGCTAAATCAAATCAGTCACTGTGCTAAAATAGATAAATGATTGCAAAAATATTGTCTTTTTTAGACTGCTTTTGGCCACCTTCCATATATATGTTCACTTGTCTTTACATGGCCATGTGATACCAGTTAATATTCACTGTGTTTACAATTTGGTTTAATAAACATATTTATTCAGTGCACCTGTAATATTCACATTCACAGGAACTTGTTGAAACTAGGGCTAGTTTTAACACTAATTGACAATTCATAATTCGGGTGTAAAACAGTTAAAACCGTCCTCAAATATTAGCTCCATGTGGTCCCTTATAAGTTGACCCAGTGCTTTGATCAACTGGTTATATAAGTAATTTTACATTTAGACAAGAATGATATATGTTGGCCTATTTTACATGGCCAATTGATACCATTTAATATTCACTAAATGTTTCAATTTGGCTTAATAAACATATTTATTCATTACACCTGTAATATTCACATTGTCATCTGGAACTTGTTGAAACTGGGGTTAGTTTTAACACTAGTTAACATTTCATCATTCGGGTGTAAAACGGTTAAACCATCCTCAAATGTTAACTTCACATGGACCCGTTATAAGTTGCCCAGTGGTTTGACAACTGGTTGCATAAATGAATTTATGTGATGGGGGTCAGTCACAGAGGGTGACCTAGTGGCGGAGTGACCCCTCCGATATCATGTGAATTGTATTGAAGACAGTAGTGGTACAGATAGTACTGGTAGTCGGTAGCTGATAGGCATGAGATACTTAATTATGTATAAACACTTTTTAGGGGCCGGCATGCTTGCTGAGATTATTTGATGTATCTTATTTTGATGATGTATGCTTGCCTGATTTCCTGCTACTTAATTAATAAATCTAAATGTCATTCCTTGGCCTATTTCAATCTACGCTGGACTTGTGTTGTTATTTTGCATAAATGAATTTATGTGACAGCGGCGCATAAAGGATTTTATGCGAAGTAACAAGACAATGAAGGTGGTTCGAGGTTAGACATGTTCTGTGGGCGAGAGTAGTAGCCTAATTACTCGCTCACGCGTAGGGATACACCAACCACATGACCTAGAGCCAGCCTCTCTCGATTTCCAAGTCAGCTTGTGTCATTGTGAGACCTTTGCTTTGATGATGTATGCTTGCCTGATTTCCTGCTACTTAATTAATAAATCTAAATGTCATTCCTTGGCCTATTTCAATCTACGCTGGACTTGTGTTGTTATTTTGCATAAATGAATTTATGTGACAGCGGCGCATAAAGGATTTTATGCGAAGTAACAAGACAATGAAGGTGGTTCGAGGTTAGACATGTTCTGTGGGCGAGAGTAGTAGCCTAATTACTCGCTCACGCGTAGGGATACACCAACCACATGACCTAGAGCCAGCCTCTCTCGATTTCCAAGTCAGCTTGTGTCACTGTGAGACCTTTGCGCTGCAAATATTTCCGAATATCTATTGTTACTGGTTAATCGTTATCGCTGAATTTGTTGATTTTATTGCAAGATCAGTTTTGTTGTTCGGTATTCCGCTCCGTTTGAAAAATCCCACCCCCCCTACCTAATATTGCGTTAACAGTTGTTACCCAGTTGTTATCTAATAAATCAAGTCTTGTATTATGTGTAGATACACTGTGAAACACTGAAGACAGAGAGGTAGTTCACAAAGTTTTTTAATTTTTTGACGCTTTTCCCTGTTATAGTTTGGTACACGAGGTTTTGCATTAACGCTTTTCCCTCCACTGAGTTTTCAGTAGTGTACACAGGGTTTTTAGTGCAGGGCTGTTTGGCCCTACCTCTCGGACTTATGTGTTATTAGTTATTGGTTGACTAATGTCTAGATACGTAACACCTTTATACATTGTGTGTTGTGTTAACATAATTTTCATTATGAATTGTTCACGAATGTTGGGTGGTTAGCCCACTTTTTTCATTTATCATGTTTGGCTGGGGGATCGAGTACCCCATCCTTTCTGTTTGTACATGTATGTGTATGGTTAATTCACGGCGGAGTGACCCCCACCGATACCATGTGAATTGTATATAAGTCAGTAGTGGTACAGATAGTACTGGTAGTGGGTAGCTGATAGGCATGATTTACTAATTATGTGTAAACACCTTTTGGGGGCCGGCATGCTTGCTGAGATTATTTGATGTATCTTATTTTGATGGTGTATGCTTGCCTAATTTCCTGCTCCTTAATTAATAAATCTAAATGTCATTCTTTGGCCTATTTCAATCTACGCTGGACTTGTGTTGTTATTTTGCATAAGTAATTTTACATTTAGACAAGAATGATGTGAACGTTTTACTTTTCCAGTCTGATAAGTCGATCAGTATTATTGTTTATGTGGCAGGTACATACATAGTCATGTTGTGTCGGAGTTAGGTTGTGGTTATGTGATTGGCTTCAGAGGTCACATTCAGTTTGCAGTGAAACCAAGGAGGGTATTGATGTTTAAATGTTGACCTATGGACCAACCAACTACTTAAAGGTCTCTCCTCACTTTTTTTGGCTAGTCTCATTTCAAAATGATTTTGTAAAAAATCAAACCTACCTAGTATCCCCTGCAACATGCTAGCTCGTTTGTGCAACTTTTGTATTAGTTTTTTGGTGAAATCAACAGACATACTATTAAATTACTTAATGTTTGGTCAAACATTAATTCAAGGGAAAATGGAAATGCTAAAAACTCAGGAATTTCACCCTTGGTGAAATTGTTTAACTGTCATGTGATGAGCGTGAGGTTGGAAGTTACTCTTATGGTTGGCACAATGTTAGATTTTTTACCACTATTTTGAACCTAACCAGATCTTAACGATCAAAATAAATTCTTTCGATCATTTGAACAAAAATACACATCTTAAAAATTAAATCAACTACTTATGATACTTAAACTATTCACACACTACATATTTAGACATCAATGAACTGGATTTGCAATTGGCTAAATCAGTTGAGGAAGGAGTTTTAATTAGGGCAGTACAATTAACCCCTTCAAGTTGGTGTTAAATGTTTGTAATGTAACTTTTTAGAATCATCAATGAATTATTAAAACACATTGGCAAATGAATGACAGGTTTAATTATTCCTGAAGATACTTCTTGATTAATGCACTTTAATAAAACTAAATATAGCTAAGTGCATCACACCCCAAAATGAAACTGCCTTTTTGGTGCATTTGTAGCATATCTAAAGTTACTTCTAGCCGATGGCATCAGAATCCAACTTTCCAACATGTTGTTCGTGCATCTGGTCATGGCGGTGGAGTTGCAATTGTGCATCGCAACACATACAAGACAAAATTGCAACCGAAGTTGTCTTTTACGACCATGGACCTACTCCGTCTTCAGATCATTAACCCGCACTGTGTGAAATGCAACGTATGAGTTGTCTACCACCCCCCTGTGTCCAGCAAGTCATCCGGATTAATATCGGAATTTTATGTCGAGCTAGAACACTTATTCACTGAAACAGCCATATCTGTTGTGCCCACCATCGTTGCAGGGGATTTCAATGTACACTTCGACAACGAAGCTAAATCAGAACCACTACGCAATCTACTAGAATCGTTCAACCTGACACAACATGTACTTTCGCCAACACACCATAGTGGTCATATTCTAGATCTGGTGGTTAGTAGTAGTGATAACAACTTAATCTCCTCCGTTACAGTTATTCCAGACTCAGATCACCATCGAATTGAAATTGCAATCAGTACCGTGGCAAGACCTCTGTGGTGGCGATGACTGCAAAACGGAATTTCTGGAATAATGACAACGTTGCACTCAGAAGTGAAATAGAGTATGTTTGTGTAGATATGACAACGTGTGGTAAAGATCAGCAGGTGGAAGAACTGGTGGCGACGTATAACAACAACTTAACGATGTGTCTCAATAAACACGCTCCGTGGCGCAGTGTATGCACTCGAAACAACATTCCCCACCCGTAGTACGATGTGGATATAGCAGATGCCCGCGAAAGGAGACGCAAACTAGAAAATCTGTGGAGGACCAAGCTAGAGGGAAAATGGGATATTTCCAAGAACGTTTAGAACGCTGACAACACAAGTATGTTTCGCATTCTGCGATCGCTTGCAGTCCATCAAATGCAACTTCCCGAATTCAATTAAACAAAGGAAAGTTGTGATGCATTTTCACGTTACTTCCAAGAGAAGATTGAGAAGCTGGTTAATAGCTTGCATTGCCACACTGCCGTAGATCATTCAGTGGACGAGACACCTTGTTTTAGTGACTCTCTCGAAGTGTTCGAGCCTACTAATACAGCCGAGATAGCGTCTATTCTCGCCAACACAGATAAGACCTGCACGCTTGATCCCCTTCCCACTAAACAACTGAAGGTTAACATAGACTCTATTTTGCCTATCGTCACATGCATTCCAAACGCCTCTCTAGTGAATGCAGTTATGCCGGGGCTGCTTAAGCAGGCAATTGTTCGGCCATTGCTAAAGAAACTATCACTCGATAAGGACACACTGAACAACTACCGTCCAGTTAGCAATGTAAGTCATCTATCCAAAGTCATCGAGAAAGTTATTGCCCGAAGGATCATCTGTCATATTTCCGATCAGCGAATGCAGGATTGTTTCCAATCAGCTTACCGGAAAAATCATTCAACTGAAACCGCATTGTTATGTGTAATCTTATCTACAGAATCGGACTCGGCGAGTAGTCATTCGTGATGGGTGATCGAACATAACATGTTTGACATCGGGTGTCCCGCAGGGTTCGGTGCTTGGACCATTGCTATTCTCGCTGTACGTCCAACCCATCGGCGATATAATCAGAGCGCATGGACTTTCGTTTCATCATTACGCGGATTATCTGCAATTGTACTGTCACTTTGACCTAACCGCGACAGCTTTGGCTACTACGCTGAGACGTATGGAAGACTGTTTGGATGTTGTGAAACAGTGGATGACATCAAACTGCTTGTGCATGAATGACAATAACACAGAATATCTCCCTGTGGTACCCAGGACTGCAGTTGCACTCGTTGACAGCAGTGTAATACGCGTAGGTGATGTCACAATTATTGCGTCACGATCTGTTTGTAACCTTGGTGTCGTCATGTATCGACACCTTGATCTTAAGAAGCAAGTGTCAAGCATCGTCAGTGTGTGTTCTTTCCATATCCGCCACATTAACCGGATGAGCCGTTATCTTCCAATGACAACAAAGGAACGTGTCGTCAATGCCATCACGGCTTGACTACTGCAATTCTCTTCTATATGGTACTTGTGTTAACAACATTGCTCGCCTGCAGAGGATGCACAATTCGGCTGCGAGGTTAATGTTACGCCGGCCACGAAGCAATAGCAACCCGCCTCTTTTGTGCATTCTTTACTGGCTCCCTGTAGCGCGCAGAATCTAGTTTAAGCTCTTAGTGTTTACATATAGAGCTGTGCATGGTGATGCACCAAAATACCTATGTGATCTTGTATGCCCGTATACACCAACAAGAGTCCTGCCCTCTGCTAACAATAACATGTTAACTGTTCAGCAGACTCATGTCAAAGCTGGAGACTGTTCGTTTACAGTCGCTGCGGTGACTCTGTGGAACACTGCCAATTGCCATTAAAATGTCAATGGAATGGATATGAGTCAAGAAGGACAGAGTTACAGTTCGGGCAATGGAATGGATACGAGTTGTCAAGAAGGACAGAGTTACAGTGCTGGCAATGGAATAGATATGAGTTGTCAAGAAGGACAGAGTTACAGTGCTGGCAATGGAATGGATATGAGTTGTCAAGAAGGACAGAGTTACAGTGCTGGCAATGGAATGGATATGAGTCGTCAAGAAGGACATAGTTACAGTGCTGGCAATGGAATGGATATGAGTCATCAAGAAGGACAGAGTTACAGTGCTGGCAATGGAATGGATACGAGTCATCAAGAAGGACAGAGTTACAGTGCTGGCAATGGAATGGATATGAGTCGTCAAGTAGGACAGAGTTACAGTGCTGGCAATGGAATAGATATGAGTTGTCAAGAAGGACAGAGTTACAGTGCTGGCAATGGAATGGATATGATTTGTCAAGGACAGAGTTACAGTGCTGGCAATGGAATGGATACGAGTCATCAAGGACAGAGTTACCAACACAAATTGACGAAATAAAACAGGTGTCCAAAATATAATGAAGGAGATGAGAACCAAGAAATGGAGATGGGCAGGGCACCTCACTAGAAGACACATAAGGGCACCTCGCTACAAGACACACCAGGGCACCTCGCTACAAGACACAACACCAGGGCACCTCGCTACAAGACACAACATCAGGGCACCTCACTACAAGACACAACATCAGGGCACCTCGTTACAAGACACAACATCAGGGCACCTCACTACAAGACACAACATCAGGGCACCTCGCTACAAGACACAACATCAGAGCACCTCACTACAAGACACAACATCAGGGCACTTCGCTACAAGACACATCAGGGCACCTCACTACAAGACACAACATCAGGGCACCTCGCTACAAGACACAACATCAGATGGACCAACTGACTGGACATCAAGATCGCATATAAGGAGATGAGCAAAGCACAACAGGAGGTGGCGAGATGAAACCAGGAGTACAGCATAACACGGAAACAACTGGCCAAAGACACACAAGCCTGCAAGATTGATGAAGAGGCCTTCCTCAAACAGTGGATTGAAATAGGCTACACAGAACGTACTCAAAACACAGCAATCCATCCACTGCACGTTTTATTTACAGACCTCTCGGTCAAATAGAACAGGCAGTTGAGTAACTTTCTTCAAACTACGCAGCAGTTAGCAAACTACAAGCTATTTCAACACTCTTGCCTATAAACATGCAGACACTCACCAAAATTACAGATACATGTTAAAAAAATAGTAGGATATAACGCTATTGTCGTACTTATTCTGCTATGCTGTGTTGGTCACGGCATCGTCAGGTGCAACAAGCAACATTAATTCACTGAACCTGCCACATGTTCACAACGAAAGTAAATTCTTCAAGGATGTTCAAGTGTGAAACAGTAGTTTTTATTATATTGATACTGTTTTATTTAGAGGTTAAATTTTTTAGCATTTGACACTTCTCCCGTATTAGTCACTACTGTGTCAAATATTACGAACACGCTTGTTTAGAAAAATTTTTAATAAACCAAACTGTTGCAAAAGGTATGATTTTATGTAGCACTGTGTGTGGTCTGGGACCATTCAAAGTGCTCTACAATTCACCCCATGGTATACCTATTCATTCCGACTGCAAAGGGAAAATTGCATAAGCAGCAAGAGAATTTGAACCGTGCTCCTCTCGATTGAGTCTGATGTTCTAACCACTGCACCTCTATAACGGACAGCATCCTATACTACTACAACCACTGGGATGATGACCTTATATGGACATATACTGATATCACCTGAAAAACCATGCTGTTTGCTCCTTGTCTATCATTTGCATAGATGCAGAAAATCTCTGGCAACTAAAGAACAGCAGATTAACAAACTCAGCGGCTTTCAGTTGAGCCAATGAAACTTGTGTCACTAGAATGCATTATTTTTGCAAACTGTAACAAACATAGCTTTGATAGCCACATTATCTATTGAGATGACCTCTTAGAAATTACATAGATTATTGATTAGATAATGGTTCCCTTTCAAAACACCACTCACAGCACTATGTTATCAAAACTAAGTTAGCCTACATAAAATCACAAATGTCATAAATAATCTTTCATGTGTTGCTACAGCCTTATGAGTAGGACCCTGATTAACCCCCGGGACAATAAGTTGCAGTAGGCCACTGTTTGGCAACAACACTGTGACAAACAAGCTTCAGTTGGTCAGGTTGCAAAGAAAACTTCTGCATACTATTCCACTTATAACTTAATGTACACAATGCGTTACTTAACAAGAATGCATTAGCCATGCAAGTGTCAATCTTTAACCAGTTTACTATATCACAAACAATACAGCACCAATTTCTTATTAAACAAATTCCACATCCCACATTGAAAGTCAAATGTACTAGAATGACTTACTGTCTCATGAATTTAAAGCTCATCCAAACTCTATTTAAAACGAGCTTTCTCGGGGTCAAGACAACTCTAAATTACTTATCAGCCTGATTCAAAAAACTGTCTGAAAGTGTTCACATTTCTGGAAGTCTACAGCAGCTGGTCAGAGCCCACACAAGTTAGTCTCAACATTCTGAACCGTATCACAGAGACTGCCCATGCTCTGTGGCCAACAAGACTTGTTCGCTTCCTAGAAGCAGAACCGGTTCTCCTTTGAGTAGCCGAGTTTGTCGAGGTTTGGTTCACAGGCATACTGCAGCATCGCTGGGGGTCCACACATGACAATAAGTGTTTCGTCACCAGGGGGTGGCATATGTTCCTTGAGCATCTTGTCCGTCACAAAGCCTGTACTGAACTTCCAGCCTGGAAAAAACGTCTGGATATAGACTACTTTCACAACAAAAATATACAACTGTATGACTTTGTACATAGTTAATTTCTGTTTAATGAAGCAGCATACTTCTCCACCAAGTTAGATGAACATGGTTAATCTAAAATAGTAAAACCGTGTTTACAATGCTTTCCTGCAGCAATTACTCAGAGTTGTTTAACCATCTCACAGAGTTGTTTAAATAACTCAAAGTTGTAAATCAAATAAACAGTAAACATGAACGGTCATTTCCATGATAATCATACCTTCATCACAAATAATAAAAACAAATGCCTAATATTGTGGAAACTACTTGAAGCTTTTGATTATATATAATACAGTGTCATATAGTGTTGGTACTATTGAGCTAGGTGGCAACACATTATAATACAGTGTCACATAGTGTTGGTACTATTGAGCTAGGTGGCAACACATTATAATAGTGTCACATAACGTTGGTACTATTGAGCTAGGTGGCGACACATTATAATACAGTGTTACATAGTGTTGGCACTATTCATCTAGGTGGCGACACATTTCACAAGGAGATACTTGCACACAAATTGACACAAAATAAACTTAATTAAATCTAAGCACTAAAATCTTCCAGACTTTATTCCATGACATAAGTTGAGGTATTATGATAAATTGTAACTCGTACCCTCTTCGGGGCGATCAAGGGTGTACCACACTTTGAGGCGGTTGGGGTAGTCTTCAACCAACTTGTCCAACTCGTCACGCAGCAGGATGTCCGTCTCCATCTGTCACAAACACACGGGTGACTCATTAAAACTCCCTCATCAACTGATTTCTCCCAAAATGAATCAGGTTCAGTGATGTTCAAATCTGTAGTGTGTGAATTGTTCAAGTAATACGGGCAGTCGGTGTAATAAAAGAGTGTGCTTTTCCAATTATTGCACAAAAACTAAATCACAAATTAGTCTGTCGTAGTGGATACTAGATCGGTTCATTATAAAATATTAAATGCAATAAATTATTAGAGCATTAATAAATAAATAAGCAAAATTATAAATAAGCATTAAATTGAGAGCATTAAATTGCATGTAAATAATTTTAAAGTTATGTAGAAAGTGAATGTCAACGCTGATGTGACATACCTGGTTGGCAAAGAGAAGGAACATCTTCAGGTTGTCTTTAGGGTTCTTGAGGGCGGCTCGGACCACCTGCAGCATTGGGGTGATCCCTGGGACCACAAGGAGAAACACATCAATCCTCACACTTGGCACATCAGTCATAGTGACAGAATGACAGTCGTTTACAGAAAAATTTATCTATAGGTAAAATTTAATGTTTAATGCATCTAACTTGAAAAGCTCACATAAAATTCGAAGTTAATGAGATGGGCAAAATATGGTTTTGTGACGTCACTTGTGACATTCATTTATATTCAGTCAGTGATTTCCATGCACTGCTTCAGTTTAGCAGTCCATCACGTTTGAGGCGAGCGATTGCTTTCACTCCCATCACTCGCGCAAATCAATAATTAGCCAATTGCTAAAATTGTTTGCCATCTAAAAGTGTTCATCTCAACAAGGAGTTTTTTGAGTATCAGATTTGATAGGAAAGTCTAGCCTCTTTTAAATCACGGTGTCCAATATTCAGCGAGGATCGTTTGGAGTTCCCATATCAGCTGGGGGAGCTATTAAACAAATGGCGATCACCGCCGGCTGCACCGAGATTGCAAGAATGCCACCGAAGCCATGAGTAAACTAGCGTCAATGTGTATTGTTTTTAAATGTCATGCTGTTTAATGTCAAATTTAATAAAATGCATGTATACATGTACAGTTATAGAATATATTAAGGATTGACAATAGTTCGCTACGTTCTGATTGACCGACTACACCATAATGGGAATCGAAAATAATAATTTTGATCTGAGCAACCGAACATTTTAAAAACGACAATATTAATAATTGGTCCACTTCGTCTTTCAACAACCGTTCTGAACATATAAATTTATGACGCACATCTCCGGTACCACTTAACATT
The DNA here is from genome assembly GCA_963662155.1 of Lamellibrachia columna. NCBI lineage: Eukaryota > Metazoa > Annelida > Polychaeta > Sabellida > Siboglinidae > Lamellibrachia > Lamellibrachia columna. Next base: position 16,823,915 of record OY759271.1, on the reverse strand, counting down.
GATTCAGTGTTTCATGTGCGGATGACGAATTCATATTTTTGTTTGGGTTGAGCATTTGGCATAGTGAGTTTCGCCCCATTTTATATTGGTGTTGCCTACTAATCTGCATTTAAGACTACCCCCTGTATATATCTGATTCTTATACAAGGCGTATTTGTGAATATTTATTGTAATTTTTAAACCGCCTAAGTGAAGCTGAATGCAATGCCAGTGGCACATTGCACACTAGCTTTGCCTAGGCTACGTCTACGGTGATCGATGACATGTTGCAACTCAAAACCATTTCACCAATTGCAATGTATGAGGTTTACTAAAGTAAACATTTAGTTCATTGTACAAAAGTTATAGCAGCAACAAAGTACCTATTCAAATTTCATGACGAAGAAACAGCAGAATACTAACGGAAATGGTGGCGCCACCACACAGTCAAAAAGCCAACTAACAAATCGCTCGCCTAAATGAATTTAGCGATTTACTGCTCGTCTGTTGTTTTCAAACATGAAGCACTGGTTTAGCTTCACTTGTGTCACTATGGCAAGTGGTGGCGATGAAAAATTTTCAGAATACAAAGTAAAATGTCATGATTTTGAACCGCTAGCGGCTTGTGATACTACAGAATCATCTTCGAATTCAGCTCTTTAGGAGCAGCTAAGTGACGCCAGTAGCCTTTGATCTTTTATTTTCTGACCTAACCATGAAAACGATCACACAGAGCTGCCAAATTTCTCATATATCTAAAATGCATGTACACATGTCATGTGGTAAAAAATTACTTTTACTTGAAAATAATGATCAACATTTATAAAATAAACAAAAACTTGCCATCTCCTATGCCTAACTCCATATGACAAGTTGTTGTTTTAGTTTTTGCAAATTCTGATCATTATATGGAAGTGTATATGTATGACAGCATGCCCGTGCTTTTAAAAAGGGGGGTTCGAACGTATACAATCAGCCAGGGATTTCTGGGATGGCTTCTAAAAAGTTAAACAACATTCTCTCAAAAGTTCGAACTCCCCGAGGACATGCATAGGTAGATATATAAGAGGAAATGGCACCTCTAGGTGGTCATTATATAAAATATAATATGATTTCAAGCAATTGTTGTTTTTATTCCCTTTAAGTCTACCTGCATAAAATTCAAAACTTAACTATGTATTTAAATAAACTACAAGTTACATGTTTCAAATGATATGTCTTAGAGACTATTTTAGGACATTTACAATAATTATTAGATTGGACTTTTTCGCTGGATTTTTATATAAACCAACTGCTGACACCTGTTATTCTAGTTGAAAGCATGATCATAAAACGAGACCAGACAGAACTTTTCACTAATGAAGCAACAGTCAACTAGTCATAATAGCATACCAGTTCCTCCAGCAATCATACCCAACTGTTTCACAATCATGTCCTTTGGTTCTGTCTTCTTGTCTGGACGAATCTTGAACAGACCTGGAACACAGCAAATACAAAGGAAATCACTCATCAAGCTTGCAGCAGTAACCACTATATCTAATTATACTGACAAAATCCAGAAATAATACAACATACACAAGCTATTTAAACATTATCTTTCAAAATGAGAGTGTTACCCATAAATAAACCAAAATAAATGCATACATGCCAACTCTTTTGGATTACCAGTACCTCTTACATATTTGTTTTATTTGACGGTCTAACAGGCATAGGAAACATTCCTCCTAGTTTTGTGCGTTTTGAACAAGGCTCTTTTGTATCATGGAATACGACCCATATTTGTCAAATGGCATGCAAATAACATCAATTCAAAACATGCCGGAAGAGCAGCTCTTGTAACCATTTCAGCTATGTGCAGTCAGCTGAGCCAGTCTAGTAAGAACATTAAGATCCAATAAATATACCTCCACTTTAATGGCGAGCTCCTTTTGATCACGTGCAGCAAACCAGTGGATGTACATAATTATACAGGTTCATACTCAGGGTTGGCACATTTGAAATAAATATATATAACAAAATATATCAAACAAATCCTACAGTTGCAACTGTTTCTGTGACAAGTAATTCAAAATTTTTTAACAAAAGTAAACTTGACAAAGAGTGTTGGTACCGACCCATTCCTTCGTAGACCAGCAGGCCGTTGGGCCCCCTTACATCAATGTAGTCTCCAATCTTCATGTTCTCCAGGTACTGGGTCATCTTTCCACCGTCGGGGAACTTGGGATGCACATTCTTGAAGTACACCTGTAGGCAAGCAGACCCAATTGAACAGTGCCACCCTGGCTTGCTGGAAAACAATCAAAACAAACTAAACAATCTGGTCACACTGTAGGTGAGGCATATTATTACAGCTTTTGCATTTTAATTCAGATTTTTCTGAAAGTAAAACTGATGGTAAAACAAACTTCAGTTCTCACAGAAAAAATACTGACTCTGTACAATTGATTCAAACTGGCAGCAGGAGGATTCTAACCCTAGTGGCTATTGAGGACATTCAAACACCACACTAACTGCTACAGACGAGACCTAACCTTAACAAGTAGGTCCATGTAGCCCTTGTCATCATCAGAAGACACAGGTGTGTAGGGTCGGATGACCAGCTGACCATCAACGCGGGTTGTCAGGAACACGTGTTGACCTGAAGATTTTAAAAATCCAAAGTCAAACATATTGCACTCCACATGAAATGTTTTTTCAGTATATGTCATTATAACTCCTTGAATGCTTTGTAGTCCATTGATCAAAAAACAACAATCTAAGACAATGGTGCTTAATGATGGTTAAGTAGGCTGCAAGTGGAAACACATAATAAAGGTCCCTCCTCAATTCGGTTTTTGGCTCATTTTATTTCACATAAAAGGTAATCCTATCTAGTATCCACTACGACATGCTAGCTCTAGCATCCACTGAAATGCTAGCTCTAGTATCCACTATGACATGGTTGCTCTAGTATCCCCTACGACATGCTAGCTCTAGTATCCATTGACATACCAGCTTGTTTGAGCAACTTATTTAGTTTTGATGAAATCATAGACAATGAAATTATTTTTCACCAGGTCTGGTCAACATTCATAAAATGGGCAAAAGTAGTGCAGCTCTATACATTATGACATAAGGTTGTTAACAGTTTCACAAGTCACCCGATTGAATGATCAAAGTAAATTCTTTCAATGATTTTAACAAAAGTGCACTCTTTTATTAAACCAACTGTGATTTGTACTTAAAGGTGCTTAATCAATTTGATTCTTTTGCTAGTCTCATTTCAAATTAAGTTCGCAAAAAACCAAACTTACCTAGTATCCACTACAACATGTTAGCACGTTTGTGCAACTTTTGTATGTAGTTTTCAGACAAACTTTTAAATTATTTAAGGCTTGTTCAAGCATTTACTGAAGTGAAAATCAAAATGCTGAGAAATCACAATTTTGTTCCTTGGTGAAATTTTTTAACTTTGTCATGTGATCGGCGAGAGGATGGAGGTCACGCCCATGATTAGCACTGACCCACACAGCGTTTTGGATATCCACTATTTTGATAATTACCAGATATCTAATGACTAAAGTAAATTCTTTCGATGATTTGAACAAAATATGCTTTTTCTTTATTAAATCAACTGCAGATGCATAAACTATTCACACACTACATATTTGGACACCAATGAACCGGATTTCCGATATGCTAAATCAATTGAGGAAGCAGTTTTAAACTATTAACGCACTACAGATTTGATTACAAAGAATATGGTCTAAAATTTATAGCAAAAGTAAGAATTCAGAAGTAAAAATATACAAAAAATACAGAATACAGGAATTATTAAAGGTATTTCTGACTTGAGTTAATGCAAATTAGCAACTGCCAACGTTCAAAAATGTTGTCACAAAATTTGTCGATTTCGCCCATCTGACTATGATACGGTGTGACTCACACTACACTACAGTCAGATCCCCATCCACAGGTGGTCATGGTGTGACTAACACCACACCACAGTCAGATCCCCATCCACAGGTGGTCATGGTGTGACTAACACCACACCACAGTCAGATCCCCATCCACAGGTGGTCATGGTGTGACTCACACCACAGTCAGATCCCCATCCACAGGTGGTCATGGTGTGACTCACACCACAGTCAGATCCCCATCCACAGGTGGTCATGGTGTGACTCACACCACACCAGTCAGATCCCCATCCACAGGTGGTCATGGTGTGACTCACACCACACCACAGTCAGACCCCCATCCACAGGTGGTTATGGTGTGACTCACACCACACCACAGTCAGATCCCCATCCACAGGTGGTCATGGTGTGACTCACACCACACCACAGTCAGATCCCCATCCACAGGTGGTCATGGTGTGACTCACACCACACCACAATCAGATCCCCATCCACAGGTGGTCATGGAGTGACTCACACCACATCACAGTCAGATCCCCATCCACAGGTGGTCATCGACATGTAGATTTTGTCAGCAAAAATTATTTTGTGGCAATGAATCACAAGAAATCTCCAAATCTCCACAATTATTAGGAAAATACAGAATTTTTTAAATACAGGAATCTCTAGGAATTGCAATTAAAACATAGGAAATATAGCAATGATGGGCACCCGGCCTTTGTAATCATAATTGGCTAGTTTAAGCAATTGTATTCGTGACTTTGACCAGAAATCATAATGGATACGTTAGTGATGCCATCGCCCCACGTCTGCTGCACCCTACCCCTACGCACTGACCTGTGGGCAGACCAAGGATGTGCTCCGAGGATGGCAGGGCAAACTTGAAGATGCGAGTGTCATGGTTGATGACCTGCAAGAAATTAGACACTTGTAGGGGTTAAGGGCACTGGATGGTGTCACCCTGCCACACATACATGCAGCAAACTGAAAGCATGAACGCGCAGAAGGCAGTCATTGGCCATTACTCACCAGTCACCACTGTCTGTAGGCAGAAGATGAAATGATGAAAATCTACCTAAAACACATCTAACTATGGGTACCTGCAAAAATTATATCAGTAATTTTAAAGAACAATATTTATTAAGGTAGTAGCAGACTGTCAAGAAAGCAGGCTCTGTTTGCCACAAACATGATTTACATCACCATCACCCACTCATCGCTGTCAGATATGATCATGAGCAACATACCTCCTTGTCAACAAGTTTCAATGGGTACTTGATGTTGGGGTCCTTCAATGTGACAGGAGCCTTCTTGCGTCCAAACAGGAAGATTTTGGCTAGGACGGCAGTGGTGACGGCCACCACAGCCACACCCACCAGGAGGGGAACAGTCTGTAACACATGTCAACCATGTCAACTCAAATACTATCTTCAACCACTGTTACTGCCACCACCGCCACTGCAGGATTCGCACTATTCTGGTTCTCTAATTACGTTGTCTTATTGTTTTTTTCTCAAAGATATGTTTGCATGGTATTCCATGCAGCATGAATGCTAAAAAAACAAAATTAACAAATAATCTCAACCAGGTGGGCTACATATAGATGAAAAAACTTTGGACTCACAATAACCCAATGGCTTCCTTATCCACATGCCATAAATCTGGGGTTTTAACTTTGGATGGCAATCTTGTTAAATCATTTAAATGGAAACAAAAGTCATGGTGTTTGGCCTATGCACCCGTAAGAGTTACTAAAATATAACCATTTGCAACTACAATCAAGAGCATGGTTTACTAGGAAAACCCTGTTAACACGCAGCATCATATTTTCATGGGCTGTGCCGTACTGTTAGATAACCCTACGTCACGAGTGCTTGTAGTCTAGCAATATTCACTCACCAAATTAAAATTTATGTGTAAATACTAGCCAATAGGATATTGCCATGCTGTTAAAAATATCACGCCAGTGGTTTACTACAAAAGTCCTGCTGAAAAGTAACACACATCTTAATTTCATGGGCCATGTCATACTGTTAAATAACCCTACATCACGGGTGCGGTAGTCTGGCATTTGCTCACCAAAAGACAATTTATTTGTAGGAACACATAAAAAATGGCAAATTCTATTAAAAAAGGGCAAATTCTGCATCAATAAAAGCTTTATATGCTATATGTTTGCTATAATTCAATTCATCCTTTATTTGTTAATGGTCTCTATACAAATTGGAATTTCCATTTCAAAAGTTAAGTTCTGTTTTAAAATATTGATTACATAGATTTTGCATGTTTTCCGGAATTTCCGCTTGTAAAAAGGTGAATTCTGTTTCACACCATCGATTTTGGGAATTCTGACCGTTTTCTGCAATCATGGAAAATTGGTTTCCCTAATTATTTGGAAACACGTAATCCTATACTTGTCAATAGGATAAGGCCATGCTGTTTGTGTCCAAACTCCAAAATGTAACATATTTTGGCTTTTGTTTACTAAACCAGTCACTGTGAAATAGCATCTCATTTCATTGAGGAGTCTTTTTCGTGCACAGCCCCAAAACCATGACTTGTTTTCCATTAATAAATTATTTTCAATCCATGGAATTATGGAAAACAATACTCATTACTTTCAAGGATTACAATTATAATTAACGGGCTTTGTGTATATATAAAACAACTCCAATTATAAAAATGTTTAATAGGATTGACCCCATCCACCCTATTTTTTTAAATGCACACGCATTGCCAATGCAGTTAATGGTATGTAAATTATTTCAAAATATCAACTGGGAAAACAACTCTCTAAAAAATTTCTAATAATAGTGGACCCCTCACCCACCCACATCTAATTTTGTTTAGATTATTAGATATTTGTTTACTTACACAGCCCCTAACTGAAGCTAAGAATTTGATGCCATTACCAGGCAAATGGCACTCCCTAGGCGTCCTGTATTCTGTCACTATGTCAGTGAATCACTAATATTGCCTCTAAGCACTAACTGCACAGCAGTAACTCCAGTCTCCTGCAGGTTTTCTTACACACAAACTAGGCAGTAACTGTCATTAAGAACTAGGTCACACAGACTGAATAAATAAATCAAATCTATCTAAAAAATAAGCCGGAAGTAGCAACATCTATTACTGCTAATCATGGATGAATAATCGTAGGTCGAAATGAATCAGACTTTTAGGAGATGGATTCTTCCGGAATGTTTCTTAAGTTCCTCAGTTGGCAGGTTTTTCCAGTATCAGTATTTGCCGGTTTGGAAATAAAGTCCTGGGGAAAACATAGTAGAATAAGCCATACCCTTTAAGGGACTGTTTTAGAAGCTAAATTTAGCCACTGAAACAGAAGACGTGAAAATTGGTTACTTAGCAGCATAGAAAGAGAGCTACAAGAAAAACAGCGAAGAGACATATGAGACAGACTGACATCAACAGATGGTAAACTCCAAGTAACTAGAGAGATTACATGAAATGCCAACAACCTAACTATGCCTGCACATCGTCATCATTAGAAGAGCTCTATATCGCAATTATTTATTGTCCTGTTTAATTTTAAATACAGAAATATAACCATTACAATATAAGTTATATAACTTTTGCTAACATGTACCAGTTTGTCTTCTACACTGATGTAATTATCCAGACAGACTATTTATTCTATGCTGCAGGCATCTTACATTAAATGTGGCGTACACAGTGGCAATTATGTTGAAATTCAACCTCCAAAATAAATTGGACGAATTGCCCATTTTCAACTTACATAGTAGTTGTTTTTTTCCACACAAACTTAGAAAGGGTTGCACGTCCCCGGTATTAACCAAATACACTGGGGATTCATGGGTAATGGAACATCATTTCTCAGCATAGTGCCAGGCTACAGGGTCAAATTAGACTAACTTGGAGCTGATGTTGGGCTCATTGAGACATTGCCCACAGCTTCCTGTAGTTCCTTAGGCTATCTTAGAAGGCATGTTGTGACTGGCAGTGAACACAACTATTCTGCTGAGAGGGTGTATTAGCTCTTAGGGCACAATACTTCCTTTGTACTTTAACCAGACTGCAAGCTGGCACCAGTCTATAGTACTGGTGCAGACTGTCTGACTTGAGTCACCATTCTTCTTCAGAAGACTTAGCTAGCACTAGCAGTTCTTGGCATTGTCCCTTGTGAGAATAACAAAGGCATTTTATGGATGTCTGATGAATAATTAGCTAAATGGACTTGGATTGATATTAACTAGGGGTTTCTGCTGTCTCTTGAAAGGAAGCCTTTGTGGCTTTGCCTCATTCTATGGGCAGAAAAATAATCCAAGGTGTGAAATATCATCAATGCCAAATCAAAATGAAACCACATCACAAGAAATTCAATTAATTCCAATCCATCCATGATGTTTCATTAGCTATAAATATACAATTATTAATTACTAATATTACTTCACAGCAGGCATGGGGCAATTAACTTGAAAAGTTAATTAATTAAATTACAATTAACTTGGAAATTTTCCAATTAAATTAACCTCACATATTTCTCATGTAAATTAAATTAACCTCCCAAATTGTTCAATTATATTAAATTAACAATTAATTTTAATTCAATTAACAAAAATCATGTGTTGGTAGAAAAGTTTACACATTTAAAACAGTTCTAAAATCACAAGACTTGTAACAGAAATGTGTTTTGTAACTTTGTTGGAAAGATATTTGCTCATACAATATTTATATGCAAAGACATTTCTTCTTGGGGCATTTGATCATACTTTAAAAGTTCTAGATAATGATCTTTTTCTGAAAGGATTGAAAAGTTGTGGCTGAAGATTTGCAGGTGTGGGGTTTCTTTCTATATTCAACCACCAAATTAACAAAACCGGGCAATTAAATACATAATTCCTATGCACCAAATTGTTATTTATACAGTGTTTTATACTCAATCATTAGGTTTCCCTTTACATGCTAGCATTTAAATATGTATACACTATTTTTATGCATCACTAGAACTAGCATGCTTTTGATTTATGTTGGCACAGTAAAAAGGTGCCAAACTGGAGCTATATTACATTTATAAAAAAAACAGCTTTATTTATTTCTGCTCATTAGCCACAATTAGCCATCAACTTACCACCCTACCAAAGGGATATTCTATTGTCAAGGCCTTCCCTCCATTTCACATAGTGAATGACAAGCCCACCCAAGTTGGAATAGTGCTTTTGTGCTCTGAGAGTTAATTAATAAAATAATATAAAATTAGCCTTTCAGTAAAAGTTAATTAATTAAATTAACTTAATTGAGTTAATTCAACAAATTAACAATTGAAATTAACCCATGCCTGTTTCACAGTATCTACACCCATACATACACTAGAAGTTAGTTTAATGTCAATAATCTCATAATATTAAGTAATTCCATGCAACTGGGTACAAGTACATACAGGTACGTTGAAGCGACACAACGGAATGTCCAGGGGCCGTTCACAATCGTCACCATTTACATATATATACAAAGCCTACTAAACGTCAGCACCTCCCTGAATTAGTACTTTAAAATATTGATAATTACCCAGATTGAAAATCAGACACACAATTAATAACCATCAGAATATGTTTACAAATATGTAAACTTCAATAATTATGTAAAGGCTTGAGCTTTTCTCTATGGTGTCGCCAAAGAACACTGATATATATTTTCTATAAGTTGTGAATTTCCAATGGTTCCACAATTTAAAACCAAGCTGAGAATTCAGCGGGATTCCGTGATTCCGAGGATCCCAGATTTATTTTTTTTCATTTTGTGATTCCGTCAGAATTCTTAGATCTCTGGAACTTAATATGGCATATTATAAGTACAGCTGGTTACAAATGCTATTCGGCTGGTTTGCCAAGCGATATTATGAGATCCGAGCGACCACTACTGTTGTAGTTTCACTTGTATTATGCTTAGTCGACTTTGCAATATATTGCATTCAATCAACATTTTAGTATGCCGGTCCTTGATTCCCCCACCCCCTTAGTATACTCTGTATGAATAGGTAAATGTTGACAATTGCGAACGGCCCCTAACTATAACATTTAAAAGGACACTATCTTCAGACACACAACATTACACCAGTTTAATGATCCCGAGACATACATAACCACATCCTTCATCTATACTGTATCCTGCCACAAGGCATTTGGTATTTCCATGGTAATGTAGCCGTATGCCATTGAGCACATTGGAAACGGTAGAGACAGAAGCCTACTTGCAGCAGAGGCAGATCATAAAATATGTTTATTGCGACAGTCAGGTGTGCTGACCTCGTTAAACATTTTGATCACTGTCTCAGTGCACCAGTGTTCACCACATACCTACTTTACAAAATCAACAACCAACCTCATAGCAGGCCTGTTTGATTAAATTTTTAATGCACAAGGAATACAGGTGCATTTAGGGTGGGGGTGTGTGAGGGAGGCATCCCCCAAGTTCAACAATCACCCCCAGGGTTAGTTCTGAAATTGTAAGTAAACTTTTTAGCCATTTTGGCAAAAGCCCCCAATTTTTGCTTCGTCAAATACAAATTGCTTTAGTAAATTTTTTAATGTGCATCAAAAAAAGTAGAAATGCTCATGTATTCTGCATGCTTTTCAATGAAAATGCTGCTGTCCAAATTGGCTCAAATGGGTAACTTTTGTTTAGCCAAATCTGATGCCATGTGGCCTATGGCCCAAATGGCCACCGACAGCGCTAGCCTAGCCCCAATGAAAGATACTGCAAAGCCTCTGCCTGGGAATGTACACAATATAAATGTACTCAAAGACTAAATGATACGCATTATGCCACATATTTTTATATACTGGTCAGAGCAGTTTCTGCTCTACTTAAAGTGAAACCAAAGGCATTTTGGGGGCCTTTGCATCTATAAGAGTACTTGAAAACTAACCATTTGCAACTATAATCAAGAATATCACGCAAGTAGTTAACTAAATATACCTCGTTGAACACCGAAAATCTGTTTTGCATGGGCAGTACCATATTTGTTCAGAATCCTACGTTAAAAGTGCTGACTAGGTTTCCAACAACTCCAACTTTAAATGCCTGATCGTAGAAAATTTTAGCCACTTACTTGCCAATAAGTTTGGACATGCTGCTTATGTCTAAAATCAACTTAGATAGTCCATTCATTCATTGTTTACTAACCGCCTCGCATTCAAATTTGACAGTTCTCTTGATTGAGTGTTTGCATTGTGTCAAAGCCTTCGGCTTAGGTACATGCTGGAAGATTGTTGGTATCGATTCAGGCGTTAACGTCCTCCGTCGCGGACGTTTTAAAGGATCTTTACCCATTAGTTGATGAAAATATATCAACTTCAAAACACTAATCTTCAAAATGGGCTGAACAAAGTCATGTATATCGCGTTGGCTTCCAACCAGCCCGTCCATGAATGTGAATTCATTGCTTCACTACTGTCTGTTTTTCCAGAGAAAATCTAAAAAAGACAACTCTTTATATCTCGCTGAATCATGTTTACATACAAATGCTGCACAGTACAGCATTCAAAAACCCTTTTGCCTAATTTTTTCCTTGAAAAAGCTAACTTTGTCAGAATATTGGATTAACAGATTTGACAGATTAAAAAATCATAACATGCAAGAAAATTAATAACTTTGATGCATGAGGACTTCCAACCAGTTGATGAAGCCACTAGATGCTACCTGGAATAATCTGTGGTGCCTCTGGTTCATAATTTAACACCAACAAAATGGTGAAATCGTGTGAAAGTTTCAAAGGAAGTACAACATGTAATTTGCACAAATCTTTTGATAAACATAGTTGTGACATCAACTCAAGGACCCATACATATGCCAATATTAAAGCTGAGTGAGTCAGTGCCATTCACCTCCTGGCAGTGCCATTCACCTCCTGGCAGTGCCATTCACCTCCTGGCAGTGCCATTCACCTCCTGGCAGCCTAAGTCTTGCCAAGACTAGACATTCACTCATTCTTCCAGTTTACTATAGTATTTGGGCAAACTTCTTGTCGCTGAAAACTAAAATTTTTATAAACAAAGCAGTAAACACATATTTCATGTCCGTATGCATACTTATAAGTATATAAGTAAAGTTACTTGACAATAACCATGCATAAATATAAAAATATGACATTGTGCATGGGTTGATTTATGAAAATATCGCCCACAGTCACGACAAACGTACTCATAATCAATTATTTGGAGTATATTACTTCTACTTCATGATGCCAATGTACAGATGGTGCCTCACGGAACACACAGGACATGTGAAACGTCTACTTCATGATGCCAATGTACAGACGGTGCCTCACGGAACACACAGGACATGTGAAACGTCTACTTCATGATGCCAATATACAGATGGTGCCTCACGGAACACACAGGACATGTGAAACGATTTGTGAGTGTCTGTTTTAAATCATAAGTTAGTTACTTCCGACACAGAATTGTAGCGGCACATTAGTCATTAGTTTTCATGGTGGTGGAACTCCACCCCTACTACTGGGGTGGTTGCCAAGCATGGACCATGGGCATGGTCCATGCCATGGACCTTGACGAGTGCATTATTATTATATTTATAACATAAATATGCGTATTAAATCATGTCCAGACTGGCATGTTGATGCACGGGTCCGTTATGATTATCCAAATATGAGACTGAGGTTAAAATGAACACAGGGTTAAAAGCCAGTCCCGGTTGTGCTTTGAGGTACAGCCTATTGTTATGTTTCTCATTGGTGACCATGTTAACGTTTTGCACGATTATAAGAAAACGGGACCATCAAAAATTCTGAAACTTCTTTCCAGCCGTTGTCATCATCTCATCTCATTGACATGCTGGTCGAGTTTTGTCAAAATCTCATATTTCTAACTCTTAAAATGGCTGAACATGCCATACCCGTCAATGTTTACCAATTTCTGCATAAATTACTACGCACACATACCTTGTGGCAAAAAAATTGCCAAAAATCCTTCTGCCTATTTAAATCATCTAAAAATCCACGGTTACACTGCTAACATGTTCTACCAGCAAACTTGCCAAATGGCAATGACAATGTGTCTGCTCAAATGCAGTTAATGAGTTATGTCAGATGTTTTTTTTTAAATTACACATATCTAAAATTACTGTGCCATACATTCGTAACACACCAGGAAGTCTAACTGAGGCATGATCCCTTTGGGGTACCCGTCAACTGAGACTGCCTGGCCTCTCAGACTCAGGCGAATTCCATGCAGACGATGTGCGACCACTCGGTCTCGGACCAGTCAACTGTCGCCTGGTCCCTGGTCTGGAACAAAATTAATTATCGATCCAAAATTGTATGATCAACAACTGCAATTATCATTCAATGGCGTATATTCCGAATCATGCGTCGATGCTTCTTGCTAAATAATGTAAGGTGTATCCAAAACCGCAACAAAATTAAAGGTGTACAAACCAAGTCAGAAGACGGCATCATTTCTGGCACAGATCGAGCACGAAAGCACGCACCGTCTGGTCGGGCGATGTGGGCGGTGTCAATGAGAATACTCGCCGACACAAATATGTAGAGGCCTCACCAATCACCATTTAATCGTGCACATATGCAGCCTTATAGCGAGGTCTGTTGCTCGGTTACCGGCCTGGATACCCACCCGTTTCACGTTTACTGTAGAATGACACATGCATTCTGAAGCTTTTCAACTCCAAGTAATCTCTAAGCAATTCATCCAGTATAGCAGTTTACCCCGTACAATAGCCAATTGGAATAACCTGCCAGCCAACGCAGCTACAGCACCAAGTTTGGAGATTTTCAGACAGAAGATCTCCAGCTTGCAACATTAATTGATATTGCATTTTTCACGCTATCAACTTTTCCTCTCCTCAAATTGCAGTTCTACACGCACGCTATCATCTTTTCTCTTTCTTCCAAACATTTTATTACTTTCTCTTACAGCACTTTAGCACGTGTGCACACACACACACCGAGTCTATAAGCCTTGAAGAGAGGGTTGACTCGTACCCGGAAGAAGAAGATTTAACTGTTTCAGTGTTTGGTTACAATATACAAATTAGATCAACGTGGTGAACACTAGCTGTCAGTACCATGTATGACAGTATATGTATCATCTCGAGCCAGGGTGGGGTGGTAGTACTAATTGCCGTACTAATTAGTAGTACTACGTACCCCTGGCATTATATATCCTAAACACTGTATAAATTTGTACTTTGTCCCACTGAATTGCTGCCTTGGTCGGTCTTGATTCCAATTAGAACCAGTCCCAAACATCAAAGAATAATTAAGGATACGTTTGTAAAATTTACTTTGTGTATACCACCTACTTGCAGTAATATTTAAATACCTAAATTATAGTTGCTTCAACGTATATAATTTATACGTGTTAATTATATAAAATTAAAAGATAAACTACGAAAGATAAATAAACATTATATAATTGCGATATTAATTATACAATTCAAAACCATTGGCATTGATAGAAAAATATGAAAGGATATACGTTCTTATAATAGTGCGGTGTCCTTCACTTTCCACTAGACCTGTTCATTCCAGCGCCATTTCGACTTCTCTTGGAAGAATTCAGTCACGCTGCAATTACTGCGCGAAGACTATTCGTTCAGATATCCATATCTGTCTATAACCAAGTGCTCATTTATACAGCTGAGTGAATTGCCAAAGTTTCGAAACGGCGGCAAGAGTAATATGGAACCCGGGTTCTCTCGATTGAGAGCTCGACGTTCTAACCGCTACGCAACGTACTACGCCCCACTAGAAACTTTCATATATAGTGGAAATATAGTTTTAATAAACAACAGTTTAGCATTAAAGCCGATAAAGGAATGCATTCTGACTTTAACTACCATTTTAAACTCATGCTAAGAAAGTTGGGGCATTGCCGATTACATATAATATTCATTTTTTTACGACATGTATGTAGGCCTATATATCGTTGTACGACAATATAAAACATACCATTAAATCTTAGCATTTGACATAGCTTAATAAATATATATATATATATATATTATTATACATTTGTTCAGATAACATACACATTTCAAAAACGTTTACAAAACGGCCAAATACCTTTACGACACCTGCCAAAAAACACCATGACACTTGCGCGTTTCATGCGGTGTTTGGCGCGACTAACCGCGACATAGATGGTGTGCGGCACTTTTACACGTGGGGAGAAATAGCCACTAGTGGCTAAACATATTTTCCTGGAATAATAAGTTAGCCAGGATGGACGTCAGTAAATTGGTCGAAGTTTTACGGGCCACCCTCCAGCCAAACCAACGCGAGGAAGCGGAAAGACAACTAAATGAGGTAAAGAACAACGCTACTGCGACACTATGTCTCCACAATCCAAAATGGCTTCCACAGAAAAGTTAGCCCACATAGTTTTACTGCTGTGGTGCGCGGTCCACCACCGTCCCATCTAGCCAGTCCGATCCGAAGCATATCTGCAGAAAGTCCAAACTCACTAAGATCGATTAGATAATGGTTTTGAAACTTAACGAGGGCTTCTGTCAAAATATTTTCACTCTTATTCTGACATCTGGATGTGTACCGACTACCGTGTGACTGGCAACTGACGTACTATACATGCCTGCAACAATACCATGACTCATTCTGCACATGGTAGCCAGTTCTTTGCTAGTGGTATGTAATGAAACGTTTTATCAGTGCCCCAAGCCCAAGTAATGCTAGATCAAATGAATATGCACTTAATAATTATATATAATTAAGCGACTCCAGTTATTAGGATCAATGACAATGATTCAATATACATTTCTTCCACAGCATAAGTAATTATTAAAGTATAGTTGCTCTTGTGCCCATTGTATGCAATGTGATACCCAGAAGGTTTTTAAGCACATATATGAGGTGTTGTCAAAAGACTATGTTTACAACCAAGTACAACATTTTAAGCTTCATATATATATATATATATATTTGACAGAAATACCCATTAAGTATATTAACTGGCAAATGTCCAGTGACTTTGGTTAAAGCCCCCAATTTTTTGGGGTCGAATACAAATTGCTTTAGCCACATTTTTTATGTACAAGAAAACAAAAACCGCTCATGTATTCTGCATGTTTAAAAAAAAAATGCTGGTGGCCAAAGTGGCTCAAATGAGTAACTTTTGTTTAGCCAAATCCGATGCCATTGGCCTGTGGCCATTGGAGGATAGGCAAGATTAAACAGGTAGGTTTTTAGTTTACGATGAAATGTTATATTTCCTACAGACTACACTAACAGGGAGTGAGTTCCACTGAAAAAGCTATAGTTCCGACATTTGTCTTAACACTAGGAACAAAAAGTAGATTAGAATTAGATGATTAAATTTGTTATTATTATCGAAGGTGACTCCTAAATTCTGTGCTGAGAAGGCTGGTGTGAAATTCTGGCTTAGCATAGGTGTCAGGGAAAAAATCAAGTTTACCACGCGGCTTTTGTGTACCAACAATAAGAAACTGTTTTATTTGCATTTAACTTTAATTTGCTGTCAGTCATCCAGTAGAATATATCATGGAGACAATCCCTGAGTTGGTTTAGGGAGCAATTTGTATCCGGGGTAACCAAGGAAAGGTAAATCTGTGTATGTGTATCTTCTGCATATAGGTGGTGGTCCAAGTTGTGAGTTTGAATAACTGAGCTGAGTGGAGTAGTGTAAAGAGTAAAAAGTAGTTGTCCAAGAACATAACCCCGGGGAACATCACACGAAGTGGGTAGTGCTGTTGAAAAGCAATTAGCTATTTTCACTCTTTGGTATCTATCAGTTAAGTATGATGAAAACCAACTCAGGGCTGTGCCAGATATGCCATACCATATTGACAAGCGTTTAGTGAGTATGTCATGGTCAGTACTATCTAATGCAGCAGATAAATCAAGCAAAGTAAGCACTGTTACTTTACCTTTGTCCATATTTAGAGTAACATTGTGTACTTTTAGAAGAGCAGTCTCTGTAGAATGAAACTGTTTGTAAGCTGATTGTAATACATTAGACATACAATTTGACGTAATAGAAATAGGTCTTCTATAACTGTTTTCATCAGGCAAAGTTGACTTAAGAGGTGGGTTGACTTGCACTTGTTTGAAATCATCAGAAAACAAGCCAGAGCACAATGATGGATTTGCAATATTTGTTATTGGGTAAAGTAATATATCAAGGCATGCTTTCAGCAATGTAGTCGGATATGAATTAAGATCACGCAACTTATTTGGAGAGGACATGATTATATTCCTTACTTCATCAACAAAGGCAGGTGTAAAAGAAGCAAGTAGAGCATTTACTTGCAGAGAGTCCACTTGTACAGGATTTAAAGTATGATCTGGAAAAGCAGACATACTTATAATTGTAGGTAGGTAAAGTCATCCCCCAGGCATTACGCCTTAGGAAGCCATGAAGGCTTATATGGCCAGTGCTTAAACCTGGTTTCTATAGTGCGAAGCAACTTAGAGTGCAGTTATACTGACCCTCCTGGACGGGACACTAGTCCATCGCAGGTACCTTCCAAACAGTGTTTGTACTCATTTACAGCTGAGTAGACTGAGGCAAAGTAGGGTAATCGAAATTGCCTAAGCTTCGAAAACGAACCGTGACCAGTGTGGGTCTTGAACTCGCAACCCTTGAATTTAGAGTCCAACACCTTAACCACTAGGCCACGGCTGCCCCCTTACTTATAATTGTATTGCTCTTAATTTAATTTATTATTTAACTCAATGTATATGTTTTAGTTGTAATATCCTTAAATTTAAAATGTATTTGTATTTTTAACAGTTTAGTTTGATGTATGATATTAATTTTTAGACTATTGTAAAGCACCATAGAGCACTATGTGATTATGGCTCAGTTTAAATATTGTATCTTATTATTACCGGATCAGACTGATTTTGTTCTTGAAATGACTGGAGAACGAGTCACATAAAAACTTGATTGAGACTCGATTAGGTAGAAATGGAGCAGGCACTGTACGTGTAAAATTTTATTTATGCAATTCCAGATGACATGGATTTTCAGCATTATTTGAAACCATGTTTGCATAATAATCCGATTAATTATGAGTTTTTACATGCTGGACTAATACATTTACACTAGTATATATGTTACTTGTAGGTACATAAAATCATTGGCTTTGTGCCAACACTGCTGCAAGTGGTCATGTCAGATCAGCTGGACAAACCTGTCAGACAGGCAGGTCAGTGTGTTTCCAGTCTGGACATAGTGGCCAGTTATGATGGCTTGAATACTGTTTATGGCTGAACCAGTCATATTTTAAAAGTTGGCTTATCTAGAACCTGACATACAGCCTGATACAGGTGGTGTTCTAGTCCAGGTGACTGATGATCCATCAAAGTAATCAATATTTAATAAAATACACTGATCCCAGCTATCTAACACCGTATATGAATCTTCGTTTTTATATGTTGATATCATTCTGTGCATAAATAATCAATGAATATCCGAGGTAAGTAATGTGGGTGTTGAAGTACTAGATTTCTCAAAGTTTAAACATTAGAACTTCAAAGTTTAAACATTTATACAAAATATATAAATAAACTGTCTCTATGCAGTGAAATAATTCTTGTCAATGACATTGTCAAATGGTGGCCCGAAATTCATTATTTGTAGTGTGTATTCACAGTATTGTGATGTCAGCGTATCTGTTACCTGGTGCAGGTGTGATTTACCTCAAGAACATGGTGTGCCAGTTTTGGGAGGAGAAGGAAGTTGCTCAAGTGACAGACCCTGTGCCTTTTTGCATACACGAGACAGACAAGCTGTTTATTCGTGAGCACATTGTCGAGGCTGTCATTGGTGCTCCAGAACCTGTCAGGTACTTTCAACTTTTTTAATTTGATTACATTTGTTCATGATGTTAAAAACTGAGAATGCTCATTCATTCAGTTGTGTCGTCATGAAGTTGTTGGCAGGATGCATCATATGTTTGAGAAATGGAGTCCACAGCATGTTACACATTTATCCCATATGGAATGTTTTACTTCCCATAGACTCCAGGTAGAAGGGACCTTTAGTGTCTCTTCCAAAAGAGAAAATTGCCCCAAGTTTCGAGATATCAGTGTGGTTGATTGGCAGTCCGACGCTCTTATCACTAATCTACCATGCCCCACAGTGCAGTTCTGAGTTGTATGTAACACAGTGGTGTTTTCGGCCTGGACAGGTTATTGGTAATAAAATGCATTCGGCCATTTGTGTGTGTAATTGCTGGTGTCTTATTGAATGTGCCTGTAATGGCTGGTGTCTTATTGAATGTGTGTGTTATTGATAGAGTACAGCTGGCAGTGTGCATCAGTCAGCTAGTGAAGCATGACTACCCGGGTAAATGGCCTGGCATTGCTGAGAAGGTCGCCTTGTATCTGCAGTCGGACCGTGTGGAGACTTGGATGGGTGCACTCGTCGCCTTGTATCACCTCGTCAAGAATTTCGAGTAAGTTACATTGAGACAAACCAATATCGTTTTTGTAGATTTTTTTCTACGTGTATGAATTGTTTAAAAAACTCCATTTATAAAAAACAAGTTTTAACTTGCAGCTGTTTTTTTTCTCACAAGTTATGGATAAATGTTTTTTTAATTATATATTGGTTAAATAAAATCCAGTTATGTTTACTCTGAAAGTAACAGTTAGAAGTAGGGAATGTGCATTCAGTAACATATTTACTCTGAAAGTAGGAGTTATAAGTAGGGAATGTGCATTCAGTAACATATTTGCTCATGTTACAGTTTTGATTGTCTGATGCAGGTATAATTTTTTAGTTCACGGTTGATATTGGTCTGTGTGCATTTTCTTGATGACTGTGTATACCTTTGTATTTACCAAGGTTTACTAACTAGTGCTGGTCTTTTGAACTGCACTGGCAGTAGGTACACAGTGTCTAATAATAACCTGTATTTATAAAGTGCTGTATATGCGGAATAAATTTTTTTTTCAGAGGGACATCAATACAGGATTGATAAAATTTATAACCTATGTAATAAAAAAACATGCTATATTTTGATAAATATATATAAATTATGAGTGTATCGTATCCTGAGTAATAACAAATGTACTATACTGCAGCCAGATACGGTATTTAAAACTGGTCATGTGTAAAGCATAGTCTGCTCTATAATAAAGCAATAATAGAATGCAGTAAAATAATACTGGTGTCTTTGACTGTAGATACAAGAAGCCCGAGGAGCGAGGTACACTGAATCAAGCCATGCAGGTGTTGCTGCCGCTCGCCCACCAGCGCTGCGTCCAGCTCCTCCCTGATGAATCAGAGATGTCTGTCTTACTACAGAAGCAGATCCTCAAGATCTTCTCTGCCCTCACACAGGTTTGTAAATGATACTCCCAGACATATTACACACTGGCAGGCACTTGATGTCAGTTTGCTTGGCAGTCAGTGTGGCTCTACACTCAACCAGTGCGTCCCACCCCCGTATTATTATAAACATAAATTGTTGATGGGGACAGGTCATTATTTTCTTTCAGGTTCATGTCATACGAATAAAGTGCTGTTGACTTTGAGATGGTGCCACCTTTTAAGGGTTTTTATATTATGAACATCAGGAATGAGATTTTTCCAGGGCCAAAAATAATGTTTTTGTGATTCGTGTGAATCTGGTTTTAAGGCCAGACACAGCAGCTGAAATTACGCATTTTGAGGGGGAAAAAATACTCAAAATGTTTTTCCTCCGTATTCCGATAGCTTTGTATATAAATTATCAATAAAGTTCATTTTTATAATGATTGCATACCTCTAAATCACTTTTATACGTGAATAAAGTGTGCCCCTATAAAGTAATTCGTTTTTATTCTCAAAATGGAGAACAGGTTAAAAAATATGTGATGTTTAGACCTTAGCAACGCTGCCATAAATTCACCATATGCGATTCCCCTTTCTGTTTTCTAACCGCCTGTCACGGCATCCCTGCCCTTTGGCCAGTATTCGCTGGACATCGTCATATATGCAAGCAGGATTTTACCAACTATCTCCTTATTTGGTATTCAGCATTGTGCTACATCACCGTCGGGAAGCTCCGCTGTACTTGTGACCCATGTTGACCTGGATATTTGCATATATGACGCGTGGTCTCCAACAATGCTAAGCTTGTGACCGCGGACATTTGCATATATGATGCATGATCTCCCACAATGCAAGATGTTGCTATTGCCGAGTGTAAACAACAATGGTGTCTAACGAAAATTATGATCAAGTCAGAACGAATAAATTTTCCACAAAGCATGTTTTTGGGCAGAAAAAGAAAGGGAGAATGCAGCGATTGCGGGATGCAAATTTAGTAAATTTTCGGAGGCGAAACAGCTGGATACGGCAGAAGTGCAGCCATGCGTTGCCACTGCAGTCGACGAGTCAATGACACTGATGATGCTAGCTACGGTTCCTGGGGCTGGCGGCAGAGTTGGGAGTAGAACGTTGGCACAGGTCAAGTGCCAAGGAGGAAGAAGGGCCAGCATATGAGGCTGGTGGAATTGACTGAATGTTGTGGAACTTTGTTTGTCTTGTGGCCTCTGTTACTGTCTAGTTGTTTCTTAGCTGTTCCTGAGATTAAAAAATTGAGCTCACAATTTTTTTTTTTGTATATAGTCTGTCCTCTGGTGACCTGAGAACAAGTTACACATTTGGAAACAGCTTTCTATTTATTTTATCAGTCCTGATTGATGTTATCAGATACACGACACTTCAACTTGTGTTGTATATTAATAATGATACACAATAATTCCTGAAATCGTTGTCGTCATTATAATCGCTAACGGGTCGCTCTTACGGTAGCGACTTTTAATATGTCTTTGTGGGAGTCACCATGATGCTCTCTGTATATGGTAATATTTTATAATTATATATCTTTTATAATTATATATATTTATAGTAATTATATATTGATATATTATTATTGAATGCTTGTACAGTTCGGATCAAATAAATTTTCTTCTGATATCCAATCTTTGTCGGCCATTTACCGAAAATGCATTTTATAAATTTGTAATCCGTATAACTCTGGTAATATAAAAGTCATGTCAGTCAGATTTACATTGTTATATTCTGAATTACTCTCTCCATGCAATAACAACCTTATATTTGTAATAACTTGCTTATTTGTAATGAAGGTATTTATAACGAAAAACACTGGATTTTTTGTCGACAGTATTTTTTATTAAATATAAAATATCTAATTTCCTAATATTACAAAAGCAAGGTTGTTATTGCATAATATCAAGTTATCTAGATATGGCAGTGAAAGAATAATTGTGATCTTATCTGCTGTAATAATGGCTGGGGACCATGCACAAAGTATGTTACATTTTCCTATTATGCAGCCATCTTGTTTGTTACCATGGCAACGGGGGGAATCTGAATAAAAAGTTCCAAATATTTGTTACTCCCCTTGACCTACTCAATCTTACTTGACAAATAAGTTTGCAATAATTATCAATAAAAAAATACCATATTCAGCTGCCATATCTGGCCTTAATGCATTCTTGCTGCCAGTGCTAGGTTCACTTACAACTGTCAGTTACACATTACACAGCCTCATAAAAACTCAGTTAGTTATACTGCAATTGTGATTAATTACACATTTACAATTGAACCCAGCCTTGACAAAATGTAACATTAACATGACTGATAGTTGCAATAAGTTCCTGGAAGAAAACTGACAAACAAAACACATATTGAGATGGCCCCTTGTGTATTTCAGTATTTCCTGCCCCTTGACCTCATATCGAAGGAAGCCTTCACCCAGTGGATGGAGCTGTTACGGAGGATTGTTGAGCGAGATGTGCCTGAGGTAATTATACATTTGTGCTACTTTTGTGCAAACATTATTTATTTATTATTTTAATCTTTGTTATTCTAGTTAGAATCTAATTATATCAATGCTGCATGTCTAGAGTTTTTTCGAAGGACCACAATAGATATGTGCTTGCACTTTTTTGTGTGTACTTTGTATTCACATTTGACGTATGTAAATTTTATATTGAATAAATATAACATTGAGTGATATTGCACGCAGGCACTGGCCCAGGTTGATGAGGATGACAGACCAGAGCTGCCCTGGTGGAAAAGTAAGAAGTGGGCCCTGCACAT
Source organism: Lamellibrachia columna (assembly GCA_963662155.1). Taxonomy (NCBI): domain Eukaryota; kingdom Metazoa; phylum Annelida; class Polychaeta; order Sabellida; family Siboglinidae; genus Lamellibrachia; species Lamellibrachia columna. Next base: position 16,800,922 of record OY759271.1, on the reverse strand, counting down.
CCTCACAAGATGCTTTGAAAGGTAATAGTCGGTGTCTCCACCAATCAAGTATTGCTGCTTGCGGTTCGATTTTGCACAAAGCTAAGAATGATGTAGGGGTCTATTCTATTTGTGCTCTATGCAGAATAACTGACCGCTCTATTGTGCTCTCTGCGGGAGAACTGACCGCGCTATTTGTCACAGAGACCTCTCCATGACAAATAAATCAGCCCACATAGGCTCTGTAGGTTGCTTGAGTGTCTCCGCCTACGACAATCCTTCATGTGAAACAAATTCGGCAGACATTCTTTCACCATATACTACAAATGAGTTCTTTTCGCGGGATTCTTCATGTGATGACACTATTTTATTTAGAAGATGTGGATAGTGATATTGGGGAGTGTTATGCAGACCCAGAGCCCCTGACCAGCCCACAACCCTACATGCATGAGCCAGAGGCAGAGACTGTCTGTGCGTGTCAAGGATAAACATGCTCTGACCGACGGCGATGGTGCACAGGCAGAAGCCGTCCCACATGTCTCGCAGTGATAATTTGTCTATTTAAATACTCTGTAAATTATCTTTAGTGCTAGCATTTTATAAGCATGCTATAAACCATTTATGATAAATATAAGCCGGACTTCGATTTTTCTCACTGTGGACCGCTGGCATGTTGAACTGGTAGCTGCGACACCACGGGTACTGGTACTGGCTGTGGGTGTGGTCTTTTTTCCACTACTAGCATCCGTATTAACAGTGGGGGTAGATGGTTGGAATTGCAATTTCCTTCAACACCAGGCTCTTGGCGTATCCCATGTCGAACTTTAAAAAAATGCTTGCTGCATATGAAAACAGATTCTTTTAAATGCCAACGTGCACGGGTTCTGCGGAGGAATCGGGCCCATACCTGTCGACGATGTTTGTCACTTGTAAACTTGTGTAGGCTTACTGTTTCACTTGGCGTATTGCTGCACCCAAACACTACACAACGATTTACCATGTCTGCACTTACTAAATATATGTAATAGTTCCAAACTATCCGAAAAATATGATGCTGTGTTATCAATGGATGGATTAAAAGAATGTAAACAATGGCGCACAACACGGCTGCAAGCGCAGTAGGCACAGCAGTTTCCGCCTGTTCTGACGTCACGGGCTGCCTGACCTAGATTTCGCGGACTGCACTGTAGCGATGCCAGATGGCTATCCTTAATCTGGCTGTGGTGACTAATTAACTTGATGGATGCTGCTAATATTTTGTTACATGAATTTGGTATACTATAAACTGCCTTGCTGGCCATTTGAATGTCATTATTGTAATTTCACTGCAGGAGGTCTTTAAAAAGGCTATTGTACCTTTGCAGCCTTATAAGAGGCGGATTTATTTCTGCGTAGTTCAAGACAGTTGTGTATTATTTTGGATGTGATAGTCAGTCTAAGTTCTGTGTCTTTTACAGATATGGCAGTCCGGGAAATGTAACGAAGGAATACACTCAATTCTCCGACTGGTATCTCAAGAGTTTTTCGCGTAAGTTTTGTCATAGATTTCTCTGGGGTAGTAAAGATAACTGTACATTTTGCATGCTTCATTCCAAGAATCTCTTGTAACTAGGTCTTTCAACTTCTCATGTGTTGTTTGGTTGCAATCTCTTGGAACAATTTGCAGTGTGTGTTAATTTAAAATTTTACATAGGCTAGTTTTGCTGTACCTGCCACCAGATGGCACTGTTTGTCGTTCATTCACTGGGTGTGTGCATCGTCTTAATAGGTCTTAAACTGGATCTACATTTTTAAAGGTTTGAAATGGTCTATAAATTGGATTTGAACTATAATCTGACAAAGGTGGAATGGACTGTGTATTGCTGAGTGATATGTATCTTTAATCAAATGATACAATTTGATCACCAAGTAAATAAATGACTCCAAGAGGGTGTTTGGACAAAATGTCTTTGTTATTTTGTATTGAATTTGTCATCAAAAAAGATTTTAGACCTCATCAGCCCAAAGTTGCACCCTCCCTGCATTTGGCAAGGGTGAGTTTTTTTTGTGTCTTACTGAATGCGATGCTGTTTCAGATGGTATTTTACAAGTGTTGCTAGTGCTTCTGGATAAACATCGGCAAAAGCAATACGTGTCACCGCGAGTCCTACAACTTACTCTCAACTACCTCAATCAGGGGTGAGTGAAGACGTTGTCACAAATTCACAACGGCCAGGTTTACTTTGCACTATTTATCTGTCGGATGCTCAAAGTTTGCATAATGACCTGGTGGTAACTTAAACTATGACCTGGTGGCAACTTAAACTATGACCTGGTGGCAACTTAAACTATGACCTGGTGGTAACTTAAACTATGATCTGGTGGTAACTTAGACTATGACCTGGTGGTAACTTAAACTATGATCTGGTGGTAACTTAAACTATGACCTGGTGGTAACTTAACAAATTCTGTACACCAAATCTGCTGGCTTCATTAGTGTCAGTCCGGTCCACATAAAATCACTCAGTGAATATTGGCTGTTATGTATGGCTGAACACACAGATGTCAACTTCTGTTCATTGAAACGTGGGAAACGTCCTTCTCCATGCAACTTTAGTAGACTCAAATGTGTTGTTTTTACGGGTCACCATTTCAAGATTTCTGAAAAAAGCGGATGGATACTTCCCCGAACACTAGATGTCAGAACGATTGTCTGCCAGACATAAAGCTTTCAGCCTTCATAAGGACTGGGATATATGAGAGTGGGGTCTGTACTGTTGTAGTAATCCTGCAACACTTATCATTGTAGAGTGAGTCACTCGTTCTCGTGGAAGATCATGAAGCCACACATGCAGGTGAGTGTGAGGTTTCTTGTCAATACCAGGTGAATGTGAGGTTTCTTGCAAGCTAGTTTCAGCAAGTGTGTAGTACAATGCATGTTGCATTATTATTGTACTGGTATGAACGATGTGACATTTGAAAGTGTCATTAATTGTATTTAGTGCAGTATTTAGGAATTATGTTTACTGTAAACGGTTCAGTAATGTGTGCGCTTTCGTGTTATTTGAGTTATATAAATATTCACACAATGTCATCAGCATCCTGTCTTAGCACACTATGTCGGCAAAACAGCACACAGAATGTGCTTAACAAATATAAAATATGAAAGTGTAGTAAAATGTTGACAGTGGGGCATTTAGGATTTAGCTGTATTACAGGGTACCTGTATGTGCTAGTGATTTTTCATGCATTGTCACTCTTGCTCACAATTGGTTGTTAGAACTGCTAGGTTTGTCTTTGAATCCCAGCCTTTTAGAAGATGTTCTGGTTTCAGGTTGTGATCCAAGAGATTGTCTTCCCTCTAATGTGTCACAGCGATGAAGACGAGGAACTGTGGCACTCAGATCCCATTGAGTACATCCGCATCAAGTATGGTAGGTACCTGTTTCACATCTCAGTCATCGTAGACTCATAGTTGTCACACCACGTTTCATGATACGGGAACCAGAGTTCAAGTTCTGTACTATCAGTTGAGAGGAATCGGGAGTTCAAGTTCTGCACTATCAGTCAAGAGGAACTAGAGTTCAAGTGCTGCACTATCAATCGAGAGGACCCAGTGTTCAAGTTCTGCACTATCAATCGGGAGGAACCGGAGTTCAAGTTCTGCACTATCAGTCAAGAGGAACTAGAGTTCAAGTGCTGCACTATCAATCGAGAGGACCCAGTGTTCAAGTTCTGCACTATCAATCGAGAGGAACCGGAGTTCAAGTTCTGCACTATCAGTCAAGAGGAACTAGAGTTCAAGTGCTGCGCTATCAATCAAGAGGACCCAGTGTTCAAGTTCTGCACTATCAATCGAGAGGAACCGGAGTTCAAGTTCTGCACTATCAATCAAGAGGAACTAGAGTTCAAGTGCTGCACTATCAATCGAGAGGACCCAGTGTTCAAGTTCTGCACTATCAATCGAGAGGAACCGGAGTTCAAGTCCACCTACTACTACTTTGAAATTGGGGCAGTTTCGTTCACCACCACCCCCCACTCCCCATCTGTATCTTTCCAGGCACCCACCAGGGAATATGAAAGATCGAATGAATGAATGAATTGTAATGACTAATAAAATTCTTAATATATTTGGTACACACGTATAGCTCAGGTGAGAAACAGTGCTGTTGTATTTGTATTTACAATTCTAAAAAGTTAATGGCAACATGGCAGTTACAATGATGTTTGTAAAAGCATCTTTTTAGATCCATGTCATTGGCGTAAAGGTATCACCAATAGTTGCAAAATGATTATTAGTGGATAAAAGATTATTCCACTGGTGCTTCTATGACTTATGCATGTGAGGAAGGCCGTCTTTTGGTGTGATGCAGATGCGTTTGAGGAGTTCTTCTCGCCTGTGACGGCTGCCCAAGGGCTGCTGCACGCGGCAGCATCCAAGCGCAAGGAGATGCTGCCCAAGATCATGGCACTTGTCCTTGAGGTGCTCGGGTCGCCCGAGTTACCACCGCGACAGAAGGCCGGAGCACTGCACGTTGTCGGTGCCATCGCTGACATTCTACTGCAGGTAGGCGTGTTGATATAATTATTCAGTTCCAATCATACAAGGAATTATTCTTTTCATTATTTAAATTCAACTAAAGTGATTCCTAGGAATGCAAACAGGGCTTATAGTGGAACCTGTAGAAATCGGTATATAAAAAACATGTAATGATAGTACTTTCAATGTATGCAATAAGAATTTATGATTTAATGATGCTGAAAATTTACATTGCATTAAATTTTCATATAACGACTAACAGTTTGTGCCTGTGTTTGTTTGTTCTCTCATATCTCTGTCAGTTTCACATCTGTGGGGCTGAAATTCTGGGGGGGGAGGGGGGAGGGGCTTAAATGGAACTATTTGTTCTACGTATAACGTCCGTATAAGTTCCTTCTTATGGTACAAATGCATCATGAATCCGGCAGTGGCACATGATTTTGGGGGCTTGAAGTTGTATTTGTCGTTGGCATTGCTGTGCCAAAACTTGACTGATAGTGCAAGGAGCCAAAACTTGACTGATAGTGCAAGGAGTCAAAACTTGACTGGATAGTGCAAGGAGTCAAAACTTGACTGATAGTGCAAGGAGTCAAAACTTGACAGGATAGTGCAAGGAGTCAAAACTTGCCTGGATAGTGCAAGGTGTCAAAACTTGACTGATAGTGCAAGGAGTCAAAACTTGACTGATAGTGCAAGGAGTCAAAACTTGACTGATAGTGCAAGGAGTCAAAACTTGACTGATAGTGCAAGGAGTCAAAACTTGACTGGATAGTGCAAGGAGTCAAAACTTGCCTGGATAGTGCAAGGAGTCAAAACTTGACTGATAGTGCAAGGAGTCAAAACTTGCCTGGATAGTGCAAGGAGTCAAAACTTGCCTGGATAGTGCAAGGAGTCAAAACTTGACTGATAGTGCAAGGAGTCAAAACTTGACTGATAGTGCAAGGAGTCAAAACTTGACTGATAGTGCAAGGAGTCAAAACGTGACTGATAGTGCAAGGAGTCAAAACTTGACTGATAGTGCAAGGAGTCAAAACTTGACTGATAGTGCAAGGAGTCAAAACTTGACTGGATAGTGCAAGGAGTCAAAACTTGCCTGGATAGTGCAAGGTGTCAAAACTTGACTGATAGTGCAAGGAGTCAAAACTTGACTGATAGTGCAAGGAGTCAAAACTTGACTGATAGTGCAAGGAGTCAAAACTTGACTGGATAGTGCAAGGAGTCAAAACTTGCCTGGATAGTGCAAGGAGTCAAAACTTGACTGATAGTGCAAGGAGCCAAAACTTGACTGATAGTGCAAGGAGTCAAAACTTGACTGGATAGTGCAAGGAGTCAAAACTTGACTGATAGTGCAAGGAGTCAAAACTTGACTGGATAGTGCAAGGAGTCAAAACTTGCCTGGATAGTGCAAGGTGTCAAAACTTGACTGATAGTGCAAGGAGTCAAAACTTGACTGATAGTGCAAGGAGTCAAAACTTGACTGATAGTGCAAGGAGTCAAAACTTGACTGATAGTGCAAGGAGTCAAAACTTGACTGGATAGTGCAAGGAGTCAAAACTTGCCTGGATAGTGCAAGGAGTCAAAACTTGACTGATAGTGCAAGGAGTCAAAACTTGCCTGGATAGTGCAAGGAGTCAAAACTTGCCTGGATAGTGCAAGGAGTCAAAACTTGACTGATAGTGCAAGGAGTCAAAACTTGACTGATAGTGCAAGGAGTCAAAACTTGACTGATAGTGCAAGGAGTCAAAACGTGACTGATAGTGCAAGGAGTCAAAACTTGACTGATAGTGCAAGGAGTCAAAACTTGACTGATAGTGCAAGGAGTCAAAACTTGACTGGATAGTGCAAGGAGTCAAAACTTGCCTGGATAGTGCAAGGTGTCAAAACTTGACTGATAGTGCAAGGAGTCAAAACTTGACTGATAGTGCAAGGAGTCAAAACTTGACTGATAGTGCAAGGAGTCAAAACTTGACTGATAGTGCAAGGAGTCAAATCTTTACTGGATAGTGCAAAGAGTCAAAACTTGACTGGATAGTGCAAGGAGTCAAAACTTGCCTGGATAGTGCAAGGTGTCAAAACTTGACTGATAGTGCAAGGAGTCAAAACTTGCCTGGATAGTGCAAGGAGTCAAAACTTGACTGGATAGTGCAAGGAGTCAAAACTTGACTGATAGTGCAAGGAGTCAAAACTTGCCTGGATAGTGCAAGGAGTCAAAACTTGACTGATAGTGCAAGGAGTCAAAACTTTACTGGATAGTGCAAAGAGTCAAAGACTCTAATAGTGGCTGCCTTTTGTCCCTTGCACAACCAGGCAACTTGGCTAGTTTGAAATAAAACTTGTGATAATTAACATTCATACGTTCTGTCAAATGCCGTAAATGTTTATGCAGTTTTGGTTTTGTAAATTGTATTTCAATGTACTCGGTGTGTTCAATGGTGCACGGATCTGTCTTCATGTAACTTTGTCTTTACCTACATTTCTTTCACTGTAGAAAAAAGTTTACAAGAACCAGGCTGAGGCAATGTTGGTTACACACGTCTTCCCAGAGTTCCAGAGTGCTTTTGGTTACCTTCGAGCAATGGTATGTAACATAAAGTAAACCCTGCTTTGTTTTACCATTATGATAGCTGGGACAGGCGAGATACAGTTAACATTGTAAAAATGACCAGGAGTATGACTAGTGTGTTGATAAAGTAAGTATCTATATATGTAGTATACTCTTGTGTTATGAAGGCGTGATGGTTTTGGTGATGTATACATATTCTTGTCAAATATAGTGTTTTAATGTTGATGACCTATTTCATAAATAGAGATTATTTGTATAATGTGCATCTGTCTGTGTGTGTGCGTGCGTGTGAGTACATGTTTGTACTGTTTCTGTAATGTCACTGAGTGATGTCACCGAGTGATGTGTGTTCTAGGCGTGCAAGGTGGTGCACTGTTTCTGTGATGTCACCGAGTGATGTGTGTTCTAGGTGTGCTGGGTGGTGCACTGTTTCTGTGATGTCACCGAGTGATGTGTGTTCTAGGTGTGCTGGGTGGTGCACTGTTTCTGTGATGTCACCGAGTGATGTGTGTTCTATGCTTGCTGGGTGCTGCACTATTTCTGTGATGTCACCGTGTGATGTGTGTTCTACTCGTGCTGGGTGCTGCACTGTTTCTGTGATGTCACCGTGTGATGTGTGTTCTAGGCATGCTGGGTTCTGCACTGTTTCTGTGATGTCAACGTGTGATGTGTGTTCTAGGCGTGCTGGGTTCTGCACTGTTTCTGTGATGCCAACGTGTGATGTGTGTTCTAGGCGTGCTGGGTTCTGCACTGTTTCTGTGATGTCAACGTGTGATGTGTGTTCTAGGCGTGCTGGGTTCTGCACTGTTTCTGTGATGTCAAGTTCAAGAACCCCCACAACCTGGAACAGGCGTTGTTGCTTACCCGCACCCTGCTCACGAAGGATACAGAACTGCCCGTGCAGGTGGAGGCGGCCATCGCGCTGCAGGTCCTACTCACAGAACAAGAGCGAGGTACCTCAGTCCTTCTTCTACGTATGGTTCAAAGGTCTTTGGTTAAGTGTTCCACTCAAAGACCTGAAGTTAGGCGCTTGCATGGTGTGCGGTCTGTGTCTCAGCGTGACACTCACACGATGTTTATGACACCAGCCCTGTTTGGTTCATGTTACAGTTGAACTGTACCCAGTTCGTAATCAGTTGAGGCCCACCAGTGAGCTTTGGCTGAGGTCATGGCCTATTGGTTCCTTTAATGGAACTGGGAGGAATTCAGTGTCAATCCACTGCCTCTTCCACGCCTCCTTGGCTCACTCAGTCTTGCTTTTCCCAGCAGCGTTGTTGATGATATATCAGCCATTCTTGACCTGTTGCAAGTCATTTCAAATTCCCAACCGAGTTACCTGGATGCCATGTCTTGCAATAACAAGTGAATAGATTGGATTAAATTAAAATAAGAAAACAGTAGTTTAAGCTACATGTTTATGAAATGTATTGTTGCTGTTACATTTAGATGACTGATTACTCTGTCCACATAAAGGCCTGCTGACGCAGAGAGAAGTAGTCAGATGATATAGTAATGTCCAACAAAACTGATTTTAACTAAGATACTGACACGATAATTTGTGACTTCCTTTGTAGCCAAGGATCTTCTGTTGCCATACACAAAGGATATTGTCCTAGGTCAGTCTCACTTTCTTCTACTACTTATTTATAACTAAACAAGATTGATATATTGGAGTTAACAGTAACATATTATTTTGTTATATATGTTTTGTATAAGGTTTGCAGTGTTCAGTTTTTCACTTGCGATTTATAAAAAAAAATTTGAAATTTACCTGTTGTGAGCTGAGTTAAGGCCCGGTCACACGAGCAATTAGCTGCCCAGTTGGTCAGGTGTCGTAAAATAAAGTACAGCTAAGTTATGTGCATGTTCACACGAGCAACATGTCTCGATACTGCAAGTACAACCTAATGATTGACGCCAGTCATTACTTGAGTTTTAATTAAAGGTCACGACAGGTACACCTGCATTCAGTCGCTGCTTGGCCTCCATTTCAAACTGCCGCCCGACAGTTGTAGCCACAAATTGGACCCACTAATCGGTCTTGCAAGGGTGTTCACATGAGTGATTAGTTGTTCGATTGGTCGGGTCATGCAACAGCTAATCGCTCATGTGAATGGGCCTTTATTGACCGAGTTGCTCAAGATGGTCGAGACAGAGAACTGAGTTATTGACTAGTAATGTCTGTTGACAGAGTTGCTCAAGGTGGTGCTAGAGATGGAGAACTGAGTTGTTGACTAGTCATGTCTGTTGACAGAGTTGCTCAAGGTGGTGCGCGAGACGGAGAACGAGGATTTAACGGGCGTTCTACAGAAGTTTGTGTGTGCTTACGGCGAGGAGATCACACCGCTGGCTGTTGAGATCACCACACATCTGGTACGTGTCATTCACAGGCCACAGCATACTTAACCCTTTTTATACCAAATACGCACCCATGCGTAGTTACCACATGTTACCAAATACGCACCCATGCGTAGTTTACCATATTCACCCGTTGTCGTATTCATTTGTTGTGATTTTCCGTTTTATGCCGGTCACATGATATACCACGTGATAGCCACGAGGTATAGCTAGCTTCCTGTAATGGCGGCAGCCAGTAATAGTTCGTTTATCTTGGCATTTTAATGAAATTTCAACGGATATTCTTCAAGTTTTCAAATGTGCATTAGTGCGCATTTTATAATGTCCGATGCCGGTGGATCGGGCTGTGAATGTGGCAGTTTACCGGCATGAAAAGAGGAGTTTATTGGGGATTTAGACAGTAAAATGTGTGACAGTGGATCGACTTTGCCGTGTGTGTGCCAAGTTGTGGAAGTTCAGTCGCAGACAAACTATTTGGTGGTGACGACAACTACGGGAACAATTCCGAAATAGTAAAATGGCCGACACCACGCGATCAGGCCATAAATATACTCTTACTGAATAAAAATGCCGTTTATTGGCAATCTAGGCATGGAGTTGTGTGAGGACATATCGACTTTGCTATGTGTGAGATCAACTTCTGGAAAATAAGTGCTAGTCATTCTATTTGGTGGTGATGACGACGATGTGAACAACTTCAAATTACAGTTTTTGAACTGATGTGTTTGTATTATAAATGCCACAGTTCCTTTCGTGATTGTCTTAGAGATCTAGTGTTTGGTGCAAGATGTAGCTATTATATCTGTCGAAAACTTTTGTACATGTATTCACAACAGAAATAGTAAAAAAACTATGTTGAAATTTGGGCAAGTACTTCGCAAAAAAAAAGATTTTGACTATTAATTTCAACTTATAATATTATTGCATAACTCAAGAGTTATGCACATAATAAGCACATATTTGGAAAGTTGAGTTTCTTAGCTTTCATTTCATATACAGCACATGTATATAATAACATTATTAGTTGAGAAAATCAAATTTGATAGAATACGTAGAGAATTTTAAAATATGGTCAAAATGTCCTGGTAAAATGGGTACAATTGCAGGGCAGGTGATTGGTATAAAAAGGGTTAACCTAGGAGTGACCGATGGTAAACTTTCACAGTGTACAGTATGGAGGTATGCCTTTTTTAAATATTAAAAAACACCAGATAATTACTTTGTGTTTGAAAGGAGTTGTTAACTTTGTAACTGTTGTAGGCGCATACGTTTGCCCAACTGTTGGAAGGTGAAGGAGAGACGTCAGACGAGAAAGCAATCACTGCCATGGGCATACTCAACACCATGGAAACTATCGTCATAGTGATGGAGGACCAGAAAATGGTAAATAATTGTAATGCCACAGTCACTCTTTCACTAGTGCAAGTCCTTTTCGACAGCAGCCATGAGTAATGTGGCATTTTACACACAGGAAATAACTCAGTCTGAACATGGTGTAACATTTGATAGTGAGACAGTTAGCCCTTTTTATCCAGAATATGCACTGGTGCGTTGTTCAACGTATTGACCCGTTGTTGTATTCATGTGTTGTGATTTTCTGTTCTACAACAATCATGATATACCACGTGATAGCCATGAGGTGTGGCTAGCTTCAGGATTAGTTCGTTTATCTTGTCATTTTAATGAAATTTTCTTCAAGTTTTCTAATGCACCACTACTGCATATTTTAAAAAGGCCGACGCCGGCGGATCGGGACGTAAATATAGCTGTTTACCGACATGAAAAGTGGAGTTTGTTGACGATTTAGATGGTGAAATTTGTGACAGCAGATCGACTTTGCCATGTGTCAAATTAATTTCTGGAAGTTCAGTGCCAGGCAACCTATTTCGTGGTGATGACGATGACGAGAACAACTTGTAAAATGGCCAATGTTACTGGGTCGGGCCAAATATACTCTCTTACTGTATAAAAATGGAGTTTATTGGCAATCTGGGCAAAGAATTGTGTAAGGACATATTAACTTTGCCATGTGTGAAATCAAATTCAGACACATCCTATTTGATGGTGACGATGACAATGTGAACAACTTCAAACTGATGACATATTGTAGTTTTTAAACTCATGTTTGTATTATAGTTGCTTTCGTAATGATCTTAGAGATATTGCATGTGTTGTGTAGATGTTGTGTTGTTGTGTAGATATTTTATTTGTCTTGAACTTCTATACTCATATTTTAAATGTTTACCCAACGGAAAATTATTAACAACATGATGAAGTGCGAGTGTGTTTTGTTTGTTCAAAACGTTTTTATTATGTAAGTTAAAGTGATTTAAATTGTACATTCAGAAAGGCATGTATCTTGGCTTTCTGTTAGTATATGATACATGTATAAACCATTTCATTTAGCCAAAACAATGTAAAATTATGTAACACAGGTGCAAGATTTTGAAAATATGCCTCGCTTCCCATATTGTGTCAGGCACACGAGTAGCATATTTTTAAGATAAGAAGGGTAAACTAAAAGTCCATCGTGATTCTATTGGTCTGGGAGTATTTTTTGTGAGTTGGAGACGTCAATGGCAGGACCTTTGTTAACAGTTTCTGGTTGTCCGTGATATATCACCTGCCACACATTAGTCATGTTTGTATGTATTGTAAGTACAGGTACATAAGCATACATGTCTACTCACACATACAAATAAGTACATGTACATAAGCATACATGTCTACTCACACATACAAATAAGTACCATCTGAACTGTGACCTTAATTTTTTTTAGACACAAATGCATTTCTGACATTTGAATTCAGACTTAAAAATCGTTGCTGTAGAAGTAACTGGTGTTTAGTACAGGATGCTGACTTCTGTCCATTGTCTTTTTACACCTGACATGTTTACACATTAGTATTGGAACCGTGGTGATATTTATCTTGGAAACCTGTTGTTGGAACATACAGATGGTTTGTTCTGCTGTTGCAGATTCTGCAGCACATAGAAGGCGTCATCTTGAACGTTATAGGAATTATATTGCAACAGAGCGTCATAGGTGAGTTGATGGGATGTATTGATTTATTGATGACATGCAACCACGTGTGTTTGCATGCTAGATGCAGCTGTTTATAATTATATTATTCATTTAGTAGAAATTTGCTAAATTTATATGTGGCAGTACTAATTGTGATAACAATTATATCTGGCAAATCTAAAATAGCATTTGAAAATTCCAACTTGTAAGAGATTAATGTCTACATATCTATTGGTATCAACAAATGAGTTCGAAAAGTAAGATTGTATTTTACACTAAGACAAATATGCAAATATATTTAATGTGGAACATATTTTTTCATTGTATACAGTACTCTTATGTCTAACAATTTGACTGTCCACTGTCTGTGTGTGAATCGCCATCATCTCTGTGTGCATGCAAGCATTTCTGGCAGTGGGCATGTGTATGATACTGTGTGCAAGCGTCAGTTGACGAGCGGCATGTGTTGCAGAGTTTTTCGAAGAGATGCTGTCGCTGGTGTGCAGTCTGACGAGTGAGCAGGTCAGCGAACAAATGTGGAATCTCTTCCCATTGTTATACGACTTCTTTCAGAAAGACAACGTCGACTACTTCACAGGTGTGTGTTGTCATCGCTGTTTCAGAGTTCTATGAGGAGCTGCTCTCGCTCGTCAGCAGTCTCACGTCAGAGTCGGTCTCAGACGCCATGTGGAATGTCCTGCCTATGATCTATGACCTCTTCCAGAAAGATGGCTTTGATTATTTCACAGGTGTGTGCTCACTGCAGCACTCCTGGTAGCGGGGTGGCTAACTAGTCTAGCCTTGGTAGCGGGGTGGTGAACTAGTCTAGCCTAGGTGGCGGTGTGGCGCACTAGTCTAGCCTTGGTAGCGGGCTGGCGTCTAGCTGTGGGATGTAGATTTGGAGAATCACATTTGTAAATTCTGTTCAGTGGTTAGTATGAGTAGCTGTGGTAAGAGAAGATTTTGTTGAATATACATTTGAGGTTAAATAATTTGCAATTTTAAAACTGCGTGGTCAAAGTCACGTTTATCATCTATAGTATACGTTCACTCTGATTTTTTATGATTATTATTTCTGCAGCTACACTGCACTAATTATAATTGTAATGAGAGCGCCCTCTTTAGTTACACTTGGGAATTTAAATGCACTAAATGACCCAAAGATTAGCCCTCACTATGTGTCTAAAGATACTGTTTAATTTGAGCTAGTTATTAACCTTATCAACCTCGGCCTCTGTTAGCGTACATTCTTAAATTTATGTTCTCTTAACCTGGCCCCTGCCAATATATGGCGTCCTAGCAGTATTGGACACCTTGTGTTTGTCTTGAAGATATGACGGCTGCACTACACAACTACATCACTGTCGACCCCGAGAAGTTCCTTGCCAACCCTAAACACCTAGAAATGATGTACAACATGTGCAAAACTGTGAGCATTCTCATTTGTTGGTTTTGTCTGCCTGGAAAACTTAATACATCTATAAATTAGAAAGATCCACTAGCAGTATTGCTTTGTCAGTTTGCGACTCCTGCGTGGAACAGTTTCACTATAAAACTGATTTATGATTTGATGTCTTATTAACTTGTAGGGTTTGGTATCCATTAATCAAGAATATTGCAGCTGGCCAAATTTTTAGAAAAAGCTTGGCATTTGGGGCTGCCCATCAAAGACAATGCTATGATAGATAAACATGTATACAGCAGACTTAACCGTTAATTACAGACTTGTTTAATTTTGCACTGATGTTTTGTCAACCATCTTTCTGCCTTCCCCGTAGTCAACTATTTAATCTGACCAGCAATATGGAATGGTTGGAAGTTTATTATGAAACCTTAAGTGGCCAGAAACTTACGTATGTAGACACGAGTGAACACCCAATATTGTTGCTGTATGTGAATGGCTTTTTATCAGGTATTGACAAGTGACGCAGGTGAAGACCCAGAATGCCATGCCGCCAAGCTCCTTGAAGTGGTTCTTATACAGTTTAAAGGACAGATTGACCAGGTGAGACTGCCGCTGACCAGTTCTCAGAGACACAAGTGTGATGGTGTCAGCTGTTATTATAGTTTTAACAGGACAACACAATGACAAATTAATTTTGTTTTTCATTTATATTTCAACTTTGTAAAAGAAAGGATTAAAGTATACGTATAAATGTATATATATATATATACAGCTGTAAATGTATACAGCATATATATATATATATACAGTAAATTTGTATATAAATATTCATATTGGAAAATGACATTTTTAGAAAGACTGCAGTGCAAACTTTGACATTTCAGAACAAAATATCTTGTGTCACGAGAACAACAGTCGTGTTGTACAATTTTTTAATTAACAGAATTTGTTTTGAAAAAATAGAAATGTGTTGTGGCGACGTGAAAGAGAGCTTTCTCAATGACCTTCAGGTTGTGCCGTCATTCGTCGAGCTGGCGTTGGAGAGACTGACCCGTGAAGTGCGGACGTCGGAGCTGCGTACGATGTGTCTGCAAGTGGTCATTGCTGCGCTCTACTACAGCCCGCCCATGCTTCTGGAAACGCTGGAGAAGATGCGACTGCCAAACTCTGCAGAGTCCATCACAGAACAGTTCCTCAAACAGTGGATCTACGACACAGACTGCTTTCTTGGGTGTGTTGCAGTTTCTCGGCCTTGGTTCAGAATGTTCAGGCCAATGTGATTTCTTCAATGTTAAGACGTGGCGAGGCGGGGGAAACAGATAGGTGTCGAGGCTGCTATGGTCACAGTTGTGTGCCTGTTACATGAGAGGAAGTTATGTACTTGTTACATGAGAGGAAGTTGTGTACATGTTACATGAGAGGAAGTTGTGTACATGTTATGTGAGAGGAATGTGTGTAAAGGTAAAAAAGATAAATACTATTTGCATTGCGCAGTAACTGGCCTTTGTCTGAATGCATCGCGTTATGGAATGTTATTGTCAGATATGAAGTCGGAGGTGTCTAAATTCATCCTCGATGCCATCATTCCCAACGTGAGTTGCTTGGTGTTATGACAGCTTCGGGTTTAGTCACATTCGTTTATGCTAACTAGTATAAATCCATCAAGTTCATCATCACTGATCATATTACCCATTGTTGCTGCTCAGAAACCATGGCAACTCCTGATGTTTTGGAGTAAAAACCTTTATCACATTCCATTATCACATCCCACATTTATGTGAAACACGTGGCTGTGACCTTCAGTTATTACCATAACATTGCTATGACTGAAATTATGTACTTTATCAAACAGTAAGTGTAATTCTCATGCCACACCTTTATTTAAGAATCTTGAACTACTAAAGGCAGAGGACATTTTTAAACTCGTTTAATTTAAAATTTTTATACAAATATGAAAACGGAAAAATCCCAAATTATTTCAAAGACATGTTTCTATCACAGGATAATACAATAACGAGACCAAAAGGAACCAGACGGGCACTTCAACTTTTCAGTAAAATGGAAAATAACCTTCCAAATTACAATAATTATGACAGTCAAGAGAAACATACTAATTCCATGTATTGCCGCCTTTGTATCAGACGCAACATTCCAAAATTAATTCAAGAGAACTATCTCCCAAAAATTGTACTCCAAAAATAAACAGCCACTCATACTACGGCTTTATAAATTATGCAAGAAAGTATATAATTAGCAAATATGAGGTAGAATGTGTTATTCCAAATTGTTATATATGTAAGAAATACAGACCTGTATTTACATATATTTTTTTATTAGAATTGAGTGCATCATGCATTTTTTTCAAAATGAAGGCCAGGTATTTTAATAATTCTGTATAGTCCAGTCATATTTTATGTTCACGTAGAACGATATATTATTATTTATAGTATCAGTGTCATGGTTGTCTGTACGCCAGCGATCTATCACTGCAGGTTTCCATGGATCAAGCAACATTTTATTCACAATCGTTATGTATTTTAACTGTATTCTTATGTTCATGGTTTGATCCTAATAAATATCTCCCTCAATCAACCCCCCCTCCTATCTCTCCCTCCCCCCACTCCTCCCCCCCACTCCTCCTCCCGCACTCATGTTAACCTTGTTGAATGTTGTGTGCAGGTTACATGACAGGAAGATCTGCGTGCTTGGTCTGTGCGCACTTATGGCAACGTCGGCGGATCGTTCCCCGGCCATCACGGCGGTCAGTGAGCAGATCCTGCCATCCTGCGTGCTTCTCTTCACTGGCCTCCAGCGGGCATATGCAAGTATGTCCCCATACACTAATGTTTCTCGTTTCTTACAAATAATTACGTAATAGCAGTTTTAAAACTGTATTTTACTAAGTCTGGTAGGTAAATAGTATTGGGTATGTTTACATACAGGAAACAATGAAGGTATAAAGTCTAATCATGTGAAAGTTGAAATTAGTTTTATTGGTTTGCGATATGTAATTATTATATTTGATTGAATTTGCTATTTTTACACCATAATGACTCGTGGGAAAACCAAAATCTAATAACTTTATTGTGAAAGATGAGACAAATTTATTGCATTAAACAACTTGTTTGGAAATTAGTAACATTTCTCGTTTTGTTGCAGAACGTGCTCAAGATGAGGATGAAGATGACGAAGACGAAGAAAACGAAGATCAAGATTTTGAACCTGGTTAGTAGTTTCATGCGTAACATTATCAATGGCCGGTTCGATGTTTATTTGGGGGACCGTTCTTCTCTTTTTAACAGTACAAAGTTACACGTGTAAATGGTGCCTTGGTATGTGATTCCTTGAACGCCTGACTCAGATAAACTTTGTCTACAAGTAAAATAAAACTGTCAACAGCTGTTTGTGAATATACTGAATGAAAAGGTTGATACTCATAAACAGATAACAGTCAAATTATTATATTACAATAAAAAATTCTATTTGACAATTTTACGATAAATATTATCCAACTTTTTACTTCTAAAGTACACATTTGCTATGTACTTCATCATCTGAACATTTTGTGTTTATAGCTGTTTAGTTTGCCGTTTACACTATTTACTTGTGGTGTTTTTGAAGATGATCATTATACTCTTTTTGTTATAAAAAAGTTTAAGCTATACTGTCGTAGACAGCTGACTAGTAAAACTGATGGGCTTCAGCAGAAGACTTCAATAAAAACATAATTGTGTGTACTGTTGTTGTTGCAGGAGAACTGGAGGATGAGGAGGATGACATAGACGAAGAAGGACAGCAGTATTTAGAGCAGCTCAACACTTACAAGTCTGTAAGTAATCACCAAATTGACTTGTTCCAGGTTTCTCAGATAATGCCCCAATTTTACCTGTAGTAACTGTGACATCAATGATTGCTTGTTTGCAAGGGGGCTGGTGACGATAGCGAAGATGATGAATATGACGAAGCGGAGGAGACGCCGTTGGAGAGCTACGAGACGCCTCTTGACAAGGAGGACTGCTCCGTGGACGAGTACCAGGTCTTCAAGGGCATCCTACAGAGTGAGTCATGTCGGGTGAAAGTTCAATTTATTTTTATATCTACCAAAATGTAATGCTTTGCCATTGGTTTGTAGTTTGTAATATTGCATTTTTAAGAGTCAAAATCTGTTATGACATTGGAGATTTGCTTTTGGTTGGATAAGTAGATAAGTAATTTAGGCAATTTGTATGGCAAGTCTGCAGATAAGTAATCAAGGCTATTTGTATGACAGGTCTGCAGATATGTAATCAAGGCTATTTGTATGGCAGGTCTGCAGATGAGTGATCCTGGCTGGTACCAGAAGTTGACCGGTCACCTGACAGAAGCACAGAAGAAGGAGATACAGCAGATATTTGTTCTTGCTGACCAACGATTGGCAGCCAAAGGTCAGTTCATTTGTTATCTTGCCATGTTTGTAATGGATTATTTGTATGTAACTTAATTGTCAAGCATTTGGCAGTGGTAATATATTTTCTGTTGATTCAGTACTGATTAGGGTTATGTTTGAAAGTAGGCAACATTTAAAGCATTTTTCTGCAACCACAATGTTTATGTAAAGGTGACATTTTGAGAAAAACAAACCATAAAATCAAACATGTTGTGCTAAATGAAGTCCTTCAAAATGTGTAAACATTCAGGGGAAGGATTGAATTTTGGGGAAGAAATTACCCATGAAAACCCTTTTTGTGTTAGATACCATGTAAACATGGATTTAATCTAAACTAATATGTTGCCGATTGCAGAGTGGTATTATAAAGCTGCTATGTTTATTTAAATCATTATTGGCTACCCTCATGGGAATATGTGTCAGTGATGTAATCTTGTGTTCTAAAAGTAATAATAATTTGTTAGATGTAAAGCAGTTTCATAGCTTTACATGAAATGCATGAAATTAAATATAAGCATTAATATGTAGAAAATACATACAAAACTAAAACTAGTAAAAAAAAATTAAAGGTAAAATTAATTAAAACTGTGATTACAAATTGGAAGTAAAACATAATTCAGTAAAGCTATAGGTAATTAAATTAGGTAAGATGTTATGAAATAAGTAAAATTAAAAGAGCATCTGAATGCGTTGTAGAATCGAAGAAGATTGAGAGTGCAGGCGGCTACCGGTTTGCTAACGTCGCTGTGCCGCAAGCCTTCAACTTCGGCAAGTCATAGACACATCTTGTGTGAACATGACAGCAACGACAGTGATCGGACATAATGTGATATGCAGGCAGAAGACATATTGTTTCTTCAGTTGTCTGCAGTAGTTAATGCACTGATGGTCATCAGCGGGTGTAATGCAGGCAGGGAGCGCTACTGGTGTGTTTACAGCGTTATTGTTGTTGCTGTATACA
The DNA here is from genome assembly GCA_963662155.1 of Lamellibrachia columna. NCBI lineage: Eukaryota > Metazoa > Annelida > Polychaeta > Sabellida > Siboglinidae > Lamellibrachia > Lamellibrachia columna. The sequence goes on along the minus strand of OY759271.1, from coordinate 16,781,685 downwards.
CCAATGTGACCTGACAAGAGAGACGGGAGTAACATTTACTTGCACTGCAGGTAGTTTATCACAGGACACAGTTTAAAACTATCACCTATGGTGGTTGTTTTCTCTGCACCACCCAGGCATAGTTATCCAATTACATTGCATACAAAAAGTATAAAGCAGAAAATCGATTGCATAGTTGCACTTTGATATGTGGGGTAGTCTGGAAAGGGTCCATGTATATATGGCTAGTGTGGGTGGTGTTGACCTTCCATCCGAGAGCGTTTGTTGTTTATGCGCGCAAGAGAATTGGAATTCAGTCTTCAAAAAGGTTTGAGCAAGGGCATGTTGCAGTTATTGTGCAGTGTGGAAATGAAATAGACCCTGTGACTTTGTAACTTACAATGTTGCACATGTGTTGTGTGTGTATGGAGTCTATGGACTCTGTTAACTTACAATGTTGCACGTGTTGTGTGTATGGAGTCTATGGAATTGTTAACTTAACTCCAAACACGTTATATTGCTTCCCAATCACCTGTTTGTAAGAAACTGTATATTTAACCTGTATCTCAGTACGATGTTGTAATCTAAGGACAGCTATCAAAGATAATCATCCTGTTTGTTGTTCATTCCCTGTCCTCCCCCTTATCTGGGGCATACAGGATTCTCTCTTGGTGAAAATAAAGCGTGTGTGTGATTTTACACATCAAGACACTTGTTAGGGCAAATACTGTAATACTGTGCATCGAGACACTTCTTGACCTAAATATTGAAATGACGTGTAATGTCACTTGAGTGACCCCCTCATATACTTGCACACCACAAATATGGAGACAGTCGGGTAAATATTTTGTACATAGATGAGGTGCTAGTCATGTGCACCTGGCATGCTGCTGTTGGGGAATCACTGGACCAGTCCCACCTGGTTGCCTGTTGGGGAATCACTGGAGCCGTCCCACCTGGTTGTCTGTTGGGGAATCACTGAACCAGTCCCACCTGGTTGTCTGGCAAAGCTGCTCAGCATTTAAGTCATCCAGCGGAGACAAGAAGAAGAGAGAGTATTAAGGGCAGGACAGCTGAATACATGGATGTACATGTACACTGTTTGTCACAGAGTGATGGAGGTTGTTGCCTGTGCATTGTGTTTCCCTTGTGTATGTGTGTATGCCCATCCGGCTGTTCTGCACATATACGTAATGTGTTAATAAAATTGAACTATTACATTAAGTTTTGTTTGTTCAGATGTCCATCCTTTGTTGTGTACTATGTCCCGGCTAAGTGATCATAACTGTTGAGTTATTTATAGGTGCAAATTAAGTGTTTGGTTTTATATTTTCAGTTATGTTTAAGGGGTATCAGGACATAATACCCCCAGACAATATCCCCTGAACAATATCCCCCCAATAAAAACCCCAAGCCAAATGTGCTAATAAACAAACAAACCTTGCAGGAAGTTCACTGCACTAAACTACTAACAGGACATGGACCAGAACCTCTACGCAAGAAGTACGCTGACTGCAGCCACAGCATTGTGGGTCAGTATGGAAACAACATGGACTATCTCCACAGTATTCCATTCAACATGTACTCGAACTGTGCTTGCTGTACTTTGGAGTGTAGCGAAAAGTAGACAGTGTAATAAATATGAATGTTATTGTTGCTTATGTGCAGGGGATATTGTCTGTCTGGGGGTTATTGGTGGGGGATTTCCATTACCAATTCTGATTGATGTTAAGGTAAGTTACATAGCAGAGTATGTAGTCCTTAGGATTGCTCAGTGCTTTACACTCACCCCCCAGACCTGTTCTTTCCAACACCAATTCGACTTCTCTAGGAAGCACTCAGCCATGCTGCAATTATTGCATTCATTCTTATATCACCAATCGCTGTCTGTTGCCAGGTACTTGTACAACTGAGTGAATTAAGCCAATGTGGAGTTAACTAAATTAATTGCTGAAGCTTCGAAACAACAACGAGAGGATTCAAACCCTTGTCCTATCTTTCGATTGTGTCTGATATTCTAACCAAGTGTTACGTTACTATGTATGTAGCTTAGATTTTAACTTATTTTAGATTTCAGTATTTTTATCTGTATTTTTGTCAGTCCAGAAGGGGTTGTGTTGAATGTTGAAGCTTAAGTCCACTATAAGTTTTAATACTTGTTAGAACTGTCTGGTTTTATTCCTGTATCTGCGTGGATGTTTTTCTGGATAGTGGATACCATTTGCATAATTCTAGTTTTTGGCCAATCATTGTTTAACCCATTAGACCCCACAACGGCGGCTGGCCGCTGTGTGCAGTCCTGGAACGGCCGCCGCCGACCGTATACAGGACCGCTATTAAAAAAATCCTGGCGAATAACTACTGAACTAAACGCTATCAAATTTTGCCATACCCTAGCGGATACAGTTTGCAACAACAACAGCTTGTTAGGTGCATGTGTTGCCCTTTCGGAAATCTTGATTTTCATCGGTTTTGTTCACGCTATCTCGAAAATTTTTATTTCTATATTTGTCATGTTAAAATATGGTGTAACCTGAAAAAATAACCGTCAGAATTTGATAATTGTTTCAGTGGTGCAAAGCTAACACATATAGCTACATTTTCTTCGCTGGGTTGCATAGCCATAGCCTAGGGTTATAGCATGGGATCATTGTCAAATAACTTTCAAAGTTTTAACAAACTTACTATTTTATCTTTGCAAATTGTGATCAAATGTCAACATTTTATTAATATATCCTATTTCTATGTATACATGCATGTGGAGAAATGACTACTCTTTAAAATAAACACAACTTGTAATTGTCAATATTGAATAGTTTTTTCTACAGATTTTTGAACACAATTAAGGAGGTACAATCGCTCGAAAATTGCCAGAAATCCTCTAAATCTCTTTAGAACTGTTAAAGATTACATCCTGACTTTGTTTAACTCATTATAATTAAACTTGAGCGGTATTGTGAAAATAGTGTTACAATTACAAACAAAACACGCATACACAAATTATCATACCGTGTTATTTTGTTTCAATAATCTCGACGCTCTTTCGTAGGGGAAACTATTGCTTAAACAGACGACGCGGGCTTCGCGCCGGACATGCGCAATGATAATACTTCCGGTCAAAACGCTTTCTCCATTTGCACGAAATTTATGGCAACAAAGTCAGCGTTTTAACATTAAACATGGCGTACAACTATGTTGTCAGCGCGCACAAACCAACTGCCGTCAATGCATGCGTCACAGGTAACGTTTTGCACAACTGAATAGTATTCCAATTGTGTAAACCATGAGAAATATTAATGTAGTAGGCAAAGCCTCTTCCTCTCAAGTGACAAGTTCAAATGCGACGGCAATCTGTCGGTTATTGCGGCATGGTCGTAGTTCGATGTCCTTTATGTTGGGAGACATCTTTGTTTAACTTCCGGGTTTATAGTAAAAAACACAGGGCCAGTGATTTTGAGACGATACTCCCTTACAAGCATAGTTGTGTACTCATTGGGAAAAAGTCACATGTTCATAACTATTTATGTAGTCACATTTGCAGGCTACGACACTTGTGTGAAGTGCACATATTTTTAGTAGGCAGTCAATCGCCATAAACAATTTTCTATTCTATCTGGCTGTTGCTGTTGTATGGGCAAAGCCAAAGTAATCTCGCCAGAAATGTGCGCATTTTCGTGAAACCTTACAAAAACGTCATAAACAGAGCAATAAACACGTATTTCGTGTCTGTATACATTCTTATATGTATATCACTAAAGTTACCTGACAATAACCACGTTAGTGTGAAATTATTACCTTTTTGTCAGAACACATGTGCTTGTCAACATTTTTATACAAGATTACCAAGTTTTATATAAGATTACCAAATGGGATTCTTGTAGATCAATATAAGGTCATGCTAAGAATTGCCATCTGCTGGCCATAGAGGCCATACAGTTACATCATTAATCATCCCTCTATAAACTACTAACAGGTGTTTTATTTATGTCTGTGCTGCTGGCCAACTGTGGCCTCATTGTACAAAAAAATCGCTTTTGATCATGCGACCCAAAGGCAACATCACGTGCACAGCATGGCGGCTATTTATGAAATCTTTTCTATGTGACCGATAAATGTATGCATAAATAATTATTTAGAGCACATTTCTTCTGTTTCATGACGCCCAAGTGTCAGTTGTATGTCACGGAATACACATGTGAAATGGTTAGTGCGTATCAGTTTTAAAACTTAAAGTTATTAGTTCCGTAGCTATTTGGCTACGGAAAGCCGTTACGAGAGCATGAACAAGTGTTTTCGCTGAATCATGAGACAGGTATCGACAGATATTTCTGAGGTGGTAATATCCATGTTTGGATGTGAACAAGATCACTTCCGTCTTCTCATCATTCAACTTGAGCATGTTTTGCATAAGCCAAGTATGAACATCCTTCAAATATGTGCTCAATATGCATCCCAGTCTCCTTAAGTTTGTATGATATCTGGGAATGATCTGATCTTGAAATTGACCGTGTAATTTGAACTTTGAATATCATCTCGTGCTACCAAATGTAACTATCGCAATGGCACCCTCAAAGTATCTGTGTGGAATCTGCAACAAGGGCTGTGGAACAAATTCCACAGAGTGTTCGTCATACCTGAAATTGGTGCATTGGTAAGTTTTTATTGTTTACATTAAAATTCCTGAAAATCTAAGTATAATTGGCTCTGCTGTCAACCTGAAATTATATACAATTTTACTGATTGTTCTACGTATTGTTTATGTTTGTATGTATGATTTATACAATTCCAAAAATAAAGTCTGTCTATATCATATTTGTTAAGCATGACCTCGCTTTTAGGAATCCATGTTGAGATGGATTTAATAATTTATGCCTAACAAGAAGTCCACCATATGGTATTTAATTAACTTTTCTAATAATTTACAATATCATACAGAAATCCATAAATTGAGAACAGAGCAGAATTGACTTTAATCATTTGATACAATCACTTGGCTAACTGTGAAGTTTGTCATTGTCATACTGAACACAATTACCACACAGCAAGGTGAGGAATTTGAAGGCTTTGTTAGAACCAACACAACATTAGAGCCCTAGCTAAATGTAAACTTGTGTCTGTGAACACTGTTAGAACCAACACAACAACATTAGAGCCCTAGCTACATGTTGACTTGTGTCTGTGAACACTGTTAGAACCAACACAACAACATTAGAGCCCAAGCTACATGTTGACTTGTGTCTGTGAACACTGTTAGAACCAACACAACAACATTAGAGCCCAAGCTACATGTACACTTGTGTCTGTGAACACTGTTAGAACAAACACAACATTAGAGCCCTAGCTAAATGTAAACTTGTGTCTGTGAACACTGTTAGAACCAACACAACAACATTAGAGCCCTAGCTACAAGTTGACTTGTGTCTGTGAACACTGTTAGAATCAACGCAACAACATTAGAGCCCTAGTTACATGTTGACTTGTGTCTGTGAACACTGTTAGAACCAACACAACAACATTAGAGCCCTAGTTACATGTTGTGTCTGTGAACACTGTTAGCTGTCAGATTATATCCCTCACATGTTTATAATAATATAATAATTTATTTCATCTGTAATAATAAGGTTGAACAAAAGCAGGTCATAAATGCGTACAAAATATGTGTTAAGTACAGTACACAAAATCAATGTACATTAAACATAGAAGAATTATTAGAAAATGTACACATAATTTTATATTGTTCTTGCAGTCGCTGTGTTTCTATGGATGCTAACATGCTGTCTGCCTGGGGCTAGACAGACAATTTTCTTTGTCGCCATTGTGCCTTCACCAATGGGAGCTATGACACTGAGGCTTCATTGAAGCAGTTTGTATATTCTTTGTTGATTCATGCTCATTTCGTCATTTGTGTTAGAATTGTGAGACAGAACTGAGATAGAATTGTGAGACAACTGAAATAGAATTGTGAGACATAACTGAAATAGAATTGTGAGACATAACTGAGATAGAATTGTGAGACATAACTGAAATAGAATTGTAAACAATGGCTACAAACTTATTGAATTATGTAAACGTCTGGATATGGAAATAATCCTTGAAAGGTTTGGTAATGATCAGGGTGTGGGTATAATTCATCTACCAAAATGCAGACTATATTGTTTTTTTAATTGTAATTGATAAAATAACCTCTATGTTAAAACTGTCACTGACATTTTTACAGACTTTACAGTGGAGCTTCTGCGGCTTGCGCCCACAGCGAAAGACTACTACTACAAACCTACAAAGTTGAGCTGTCACATCATCACACCTTTGACACGCCACCTGGGATACAGGATGCTGTCACATCATCACACCTTTGACACGCCACCGGGGATACAGGATGCTGTCACATCATCACACCTTTGACACGCCACCTGGGATACAGGATGCTGTCACATCATCACACCTTTGACACACCACCTGGGATACAGGATGCTGCCACATCATCACACCTTTGACACACCACCTGGGATACAGGATGCTGCCACATCATCACACCTTTGACACACCACCTGGGATACAGGATGCTGCCACATCATCACACCTTTGACACACCACCTGGGATACAGGATGCTGCCACATCATCACACCTTTGACACACCTGTTACATCGCTGATATGAAAGTTTCAGAGCAGTGTGGTATTGCAGCTTCAAAGGGTAATCAAATTCTTGGATTGATTAGAAGAAACATAACATACAAGGGAAAAAAGTTAATTATACCTCTTTATAAAGCAATAGTTAGACCTCATTTAGAATACTGTATACAAGCATGGAGACCATATCGTAAGAAGGATATAGATACGCTTGAACGCATACAAAGGAGAGCAACTAAAATGATTCCAGAACTGAGAGACCTTAGTTATGAAGAACGCCTGAAAGAATGTGGTTTAACAACTCTAGAGACAAGGAGGTTAAGAGGAGATCAGATTGAAGTTTTTAAGATATTGAATGGGTATGAAAATATTGATAGAAATATGTTTTTCTCACTCAAGAAGGATAGCAGAACTAGAGGACATGAGGTAAAATTAGTAAAGGATCAATGTAGATTGGACATCAGGAAGCACTCGTTCTCACAGAGGACAATAAATGAATGGAACAAATTGTCTACAGATTGTGTAACTGCTAGCAGCGTGAATATGTTTAAAAACAAGGTTGACACATATCTCAGGAGGGTGGGTTATAAGTAGATGAACATTGTTGGACTCTCGATAAGCCAATGGCTTCCTTGTCCACTTGCCATCTGGGCCTTTGGCTTGGATGGCAAATCTTGTTAAATCTTGTTAAATGACTCCATCTGTATCCTCCCCCCCCCCTGAAAAAGAGGTGGAACATCACCAAGGCACTAGAAACATGTGGGTACCCAAGTTAAACTATAAAGAAGATGAAAGAACAGTAATTTCAAAAGAGAGAAACCAAAAAAAAGAAGGAAACAACACAGATAAATCCAAAGGTGTGGTCACTCTCCCGTATGTCAAAGGAGTAACAGAACCTGTACAGTGGATTGTAAAACACCAGGAGATCGCTACATCTGTTAGACCTCATCAAGACATCACAGGATTACTAGTGCATCCAAAGGACAAAGTGGAAGATAGTAAAAAGACAGACTGTATACCAAATCCCTTGTAAGAGCCGTAACCACACGTATTCTGGCGAAACAGGAAGAACATTTGGAACAAGACTCGAAGAAGACAAGAAGGAGGTTGAAAACATCACAACCAGACAATTTACCAGAGAACAGAAGAGAGAGTCAGCAGTGATAGAGCATAAGTCTGCAACAACAGACCATGCAGACAGGAACAATTGCATCATAGACTGGGATGGGGCAAAAGTGATTGACAGAGAGTGTAGCAGAAACTCAAGATGGATCAAAGAGGCTTTTGGATCTGAAAGACAACTCCAGTCATGAATCGAGATGAGATGGGTACAAACTGAGTCACGTTTGAGACTTGCTGTTGTTTAGGCGAAGAGCATGCTCTGCAAAAACACGCATTTTCATGAAACGTGAAACCTTACAAAAATGCCATAAACAGAGCAATAAACACGTCTTTCGTGTCTGTATGCATTCTTATATGTATATCACTAAAGTTACATGACAATAACCATGTAAAAGTGTGAAATTATTACCTTTTTGTCAGAGTGCATGTGGTTGTAAAAATTGTTATGTTGTGTGAGCGAGATTACCAAACGGGATTCTCGTAGATCAATATAAGGTCACGCTAAGAATTGCCGTCTGCTGCTTATGATGAAGGCTGTCGATGGCAGTCGAAACGTTGAGTAAGTAATCAAAGTAGTTGTGGTTGAAGAAAATGGTAATTCATATACAAATTTGCTTGTGGAATACATTTAACATGTTCGACCTATTAAACGTACATGCCCTAATTAGCGTACACCCCCTTTTTTAATCGGCATGATCCATAATTGTAATTTGGCTAATGTGGAACAAATGAAGTATCGCCATCTGGTGTTAAACAGTTGGCACCACTTTTCAGTTGTTCTACACTAATCATGAAATGACACTACCAGTTTTAAACAGATACTTTATTGTCTAGAGAAAAAAAATGTTGTGTATGCTTATAAGAACAGATTCAATGTCATTTATTCGTGGCTCAATTTTTTTTTTTACATACCATAAGGTGTTACGTGAAGTCAAATTTCTTAGAAGATTGCCTAACAACAAAATAATAGTAAGAAACAAACATACAACTGTATATTCTATAAAAGCTGAATAAATTATCTACCCTTCCTGCTACAATTTAATGATGATGAACATACAGGTGTGTGATAATTGCCATGAAAATCAGCAAAAATATAGTATTGTGAAATTGTTTTATTAATAATAATAACTTTATTTGTACAGTAAAATCCAAAGTAAAACTCTATTCGGTAGTGTTAAAAATTGTAAATGTTTACTACAATAGTTTTCTACTTCTGGGAGTAGTAGCAAAACATAAAAACATAGACTATATTCTGCATCAGTCGCCAAGTGTGCAGTTGTCATGAAAATCAGCGAAGTTGACGCTAGCAAAAAACAGTGAAGGCCTCCTTGTCTTGTCACTACAATATTCAGCAACAGCCAGAATGACAGAAGGTCACTGCATCCAGAAATGCAAGATTCAAAGTCAAAGTTTCCAGTGTACTAGCACTCTTACTTCCTTCTCAAAGACAGAGTTTCCAGTGTACTAGCACTCTTACTTCTTTCTCAAAGACAGTGTTTCCAGTGTACTAGCACTCTTACTTCTTTCTCAAAGACAGTGTTTCCAGTGTACTAGCACTCTTACTTCCTTCTCAAAGACAGAGTTTCCGGTGTACTAGCACTCTTACTTCCTTCTCAAAGTCAAAGTTTCCGGTGTACTAGCACTCTTACTTCCTTCTCAAAGTCAGAGTTTCCGTTGTACTAGCACTCTTACTTCTTTCTCAAAGACAGAGTTTCCAGTGTACTAGCACTCTTACTTCCTTCTCAAAGTCAGAGTTTCCAGTGTACTAGCTCTCTTACTTCCTTCTCAAAGTCAAAGTTTCTGGTGTACTAGCACTCTTACTTCTTTCTCAAAGTCAGAGTTTCCGGTGTACTAGCACTCTTACTTCCTTCTCAAAGTCAGAGTTTCCGGTGTACTAGCACTCTTACTTCTTTCTCAAAGACAGAGTTTCCGGTGTACTAGCACTCTTACTTCCATCTCAAAGTCAAAGTTCCCGGTGTACTAGCACTCTTACTTCCTTCTCAAAGTCAAAGTTTCTGGTGTACTAGCACTCTTACTTCCTTCTCAAAGTCAGAGTTTCCGGTGTACTAGCACTCTTACTTCCTTCTCAAAGACAGAGTTTCCAGTGTACTAGCACTCTTACTTCTTTCTCAAAGACAGAGTTTCCGGTGTACTAGCACTCTTACTTCCATCTCAAAGTCAAAGTTCCCGGTGTACTAGCACTCTTACTTCCATCTCAAAGTCAAAGTTCCCGGTGTACTAGCACTCTTACTTCCTTCTCAAAGTCAAAGTTTCCGGTGTACTAGCACTCTTACTTCCTTCTCAAAGTCACAGTTTCCAGTGTACTAGCACTCTTACTTCCTTCTCAAAGTCAAAGTTTCCGGTGTACTAGCACTCTTACTTCCTTCTCAAAGTCAAAGTTTCCGGTGTACTAGCACTCTTACTTCCTTCTCAAAGTCACAGTTTCCAGTGTACTAGCACTCTTCCTTCTTTCTCAAAGACAGAGTTTCCGGTGTACTAGCACTCTTACTTCTTTCTCAAAGACAGAGTTTCCGGTGTACTAGCACTCTTACTTCTTTCTCAAAGACAGAGTTTCCGGTGTACTAGCACTCTTACTTCCTTCTCAAAGTCAAAGTTTCTGGTGTACTAGCACTCTTACTTCCTTCTCAAAGTCAGAGTTTCCGGTGTACTAGCACTCTTACTTCCTTCTCAAAGACAGAGTTTCCAGTGTACTAGCACTCTTACTTCTTTCTCAAAGACAGAGTTTCCGGTGTACTAGCACTCTTACTTCCATCTCAAAGTCAAAGTTCCCGGTGTACTAGCACTCTTACTTCCATCTCAAAGTCAAAGTTCCCGGTGTACTAGCACTCTTACTTCCTTCTCAAAGTCAAAGTTTCCGGTGTACTAGCACTCTTACTTCCTTCTCAAAGTCACAGTTTCCAGTGTACTAGCACTCTTACTTCCTTCTCAAAGTCAAAGTTTCCGGTGTACTAGCACTCTTACTTCCTTCTCAAAGTCAAAGTTTCCGGTGTACTAGCACTCTTACTTCCATCTCAAAGTCAAAGTTCCCGGTGTACTAGCACTCTTACTTCCTTCTCAAAGTCAAAGTTTCCGGTGTACTAGCACTCTTACTTCCTTCTCAAAGTCACAGTTTCCAGTGTACTAGCACTCTTACTTCCTTCTCAAAGTCAAAGTTTCCGGTGTACTAGCACTCTTACTTCCTTCTCAAAGTCAAAGTTTCCGGTGTACTAGCACTCTTACTTCCTTCTCAAAGTCAAAGTTTCCAGTGTACTAGCACTCTTACTTCCTTCTCAAAGTCAAAGTTTTCGGTGTACTAGCACTCTTACTTCCTTCTCAAAGTCACAGTTTCCAGTGTACTAGCACTCTTACTTCTTTCTCAAAGACAGAGTTTCCGGTGTACTAGCACTCTTACTTCCTTCTCAAAGTCACAGTTTCCAGTGTACTAGCACTCTTCCTTCTTTCTCAAAGACAGAGTTTCCGGTGTACTAGCACTCTTACTTCTTTCTCAAAGACAGAGTTTCCGGTGTACTAGCACTCTTACTTCTTTCTCAAAGACAGAGTTTCCGGTGTACTAGCACTCTTACTTCCTTCTCAAAGTCACAGTTTCCGGTGTACTAGCACTCTTACTTCTTTCTCAAAGACAGAGTTTCCGGTGTACTAGCACTCTTACTTCTTTCTCAAAGACAGAGTTTCCGGTGTACTAGCACTCTTACTTCTTTCTCAAAGTCACAGTTTCCAGTGTACTAGCACTCTTACTTCTTTCTCAAAGACAGAGTTTCCGGTGTACTAGCACTCTTACTTGTTTCTCAAAGACAGAGTTTCCGGTGTACTAGCACTCTTACTTCCTTCTCAAAGTCAGAGTTTCCGGTGTACTAGCACTCTTACTTCCTTCTCAAAATCAGAGTTTCCGGTGTACTAGCACTCTTACTTCCTTCTCAAAGACAGAGTTTCCGGTGTACTAGCACTCTTACTTCTTTCTCAAAGACAGAGTTTCCGGTGTACTAGCACTCTTACTTCTTTCTCAAAGACAGAGTTTCCGGTGTACTAGCACTCTTACTTCTTTCTCAAAGACAGAGTTTCCGAGAGTTTCCGGTGTACTAGCACTCTTACTTCTTTCTCAAAGACAGAGTTTCCGGTGTACTAGCACTATTACTTCCTTCTCAAAGTCAGAGTTTCCGGTGTACTAGCACTCATACTTCCTTCTCAAAGACAGAGTTTCCGGTGTACTAGCACTCTTACTTCCTTCTCAAAGTCAGAGTTTCCGGTGTACTAACACTCTTACTTCCTTCTCAAAGTCAGAGTTATCTAATTATCACAGTCACAGTCACTCCTCGGGCAAATTCTCTTGGTGTTGGGACAGTCTTGGCTCTAGTCATGGTTATTTATTGACTTAATCACTGGCATAAAATCCCTTGGATTCATCATAATTTTTTTTCTCAAATAATGCAAGTTCCAGCCATTGTTGCTGCTCAGAAATCATGACAACTTACCAAAGTAAGCTGAATAGCAATTGCCTCTACCAAACCTGGAGTAATTTAGAATCATATTTTAATAAATATGAATTTTGTGTTGCTTTAACACAGCACTTCACTGATTTCAAATCAGATAACTTTCATTTTACATATCCAAGGTAGAGGCTTTCGTCAACGTATCACGTCGACTTAATCAGTACCTATGAGTGACAGATAGTAGTAAGAAGGAAAAGAACAACAAAAAAACAAATGATAGAAATGACAGGAGCAAGTACATCGAGTACTGAAGAAATATGGAGTAGCAACAGCCATGCGTCCCCACATTACCCTCAGGTGCCTATTGGTACATCCCAAGGACAAAGTAGAGCTAGAAGAACAGGGTGAACTGCTGTACCAAATACCATGCAAGAACTGTGGTGCTGAGTACATTGGGGAGACAGGAAGACTACTAAAAACACGACTGGAGGAACACAGAAAAGTTGTAGACAACACGAAAAAAGAGATACACAAGGAGCGGGGAAAAAACATTGATGTCTACCATCAATAAATCCGCCCTTACAGACCATGCGACAACTGAAAATCACATCATAGACTGGGAGGGAGTGAAAATTGTTGACAAGGAACCCAACCGAAGAATCCGGCATATCAAGGAAGCCATCTGTATCAGGAAAGCTAGAACACCCATCAACAGAGACGTGGGCAATTACGAACTGCCTCACGTATACGATGATGTCATTCAGCGTCATCGGTACAGATGAAGTCAACATGATACGTTGACGAAAGCCTCTACCTGGTAAATTAAACACACCTTGGACATGTAAAATAAAAGTTATCTGATTTGAAAATGAACTATCCTGAAGAATGTTCAGTAAACTTCACTGATTTGTTTTCAGGTAATTTTGTTTCACCTGACGACTTAAATTTAATTATCGCAAAGAATACGAACATTGAGATCTACATGGTTACTGCGGAGGGTCTCCGGCCAGTCAAAGAAATCAGCATTTATGGCAGGATCGCCGTCCTTGAGCTCTTCAGACCTCCGGTATGTTCTTGACATGTCAAGTACATATATTGTGTCTGTTTTATTACTTGTATGATAACCACTAACATATCAACATAACTTACCTGTTAATGTTAGTAAATTAAAACTTGTGAGAAGTTGTAATTTAGAAACCTTCAATAAATTAATAATCGTTTTGGAATCTTGTAAATGAGTGTAAAATTGTCCATACACAGAACAGTTAGTGTCGGTTTGGGTGACTTTCTTTTTGGTCTAACCATGTTAAAATATTTTGTAATTATAAATTATGCACACTATTGCTTACATGAGACTGTTGGCTGGGTTTAGGGCGAGGCAAAGGACATGTTGTTTCTGCTGACATCTCGTTATAACGCCATGATCCTCGAGTGCAAACAAGATGGAAATTCACTGGAGATTATCACCAGAGCTCATGGCAATGTGCAGGTAGGGCCGGGTTCGGTTATGATTGTAGTTGTAGAATATCAAGTATGGTGATGCAGGTTGGTGAAATCTCAAGTAAATAAATGCGCGCAGGGTCTAAATAAAGCACCAATACAATTTGTTTTAAACACGTAACCTGATTGCTTGGATTTTAATTCAATATCATGTTTTTGCTGTTCTGAATTGATTACAAATTGGATTTTGTTGATGTTTCTGTAGTTATATTTTTTTACAGTTTACAACAAGTATTCTGTAAGCATAACTATATGTAGTGATTTTTAAGTTCAGTGCAACACATCTATGTTAGCTGTTACAAGAAGTTCATGTCACATGAATCATTTAACAAGATTGCCATGCAAAGCAACAAGCAGATGGCAAGTAGAGGAGGCCATGTTGGCTTATCGAGAGGTCAAACAAATTTTATTCTATTTGTGGCACACCTTGTCAGATATCTATAAATTCTGTTTTTAAATATATTGACACTTGGCATTTACACAATCAGTAGATCATTTGGAAGAAAATGTTTCTGTAAATATGCTCATAATATTTCGTTATTTAAAAAACTTCTATTTTGTGTTTTTTTTCTTGTAGGATCGGATTGGGCGACCATCTGAGACGGGTATTATTGGCATCATTGACCCACTCTGTCGCATGATTGGTCTACGTCTTTATGATGGGCTCTTCAAAGTAATTCCACTCGACCGAGACAACAGAGAACTGAAGGCGTTCAACATTAGGTGACAACTGAACATCTGCTTCAACTGCTAGAATATATTTTCAAACTTAGTGCAGCTTAGTTCAATTTGCCTAGAAATTCCAGGAAATTCCAGTTATTATGCAGTAGCTTTCAAATGATGATCTCCAGTATACCACTTGCAATAGTGTTCAACTTGTCATTAAAAGAGGGAGTTGTTCCTTTTGAATGGAAAGAAGCAAACATCATATCATTATTTAAAAAGGGTTCTGGAAATAAGTCAGAGAATTACAGATCTGTGAGTTTAACATCAGTGATTTTTAAATTATTAGAAAGGTTAATTAAATACCATATGGTGGACTTCCTTGTTAGGCATAAATTATTAAATTCATCTCAACATGGATTCCTAAAAGCGAGGTCATGCTTGATAAATATGTTATATTTTTTGAAGAAATCACTAAGTGGATAGACAAGGGATCACCAGTAGATATTATCTACTTACATATTCAGAAAGCTTTTGACAAAGTGTCACATCAAAGATTACTTAATTTAAAAGCCCATGGTATCAGGGATGGCATATTTGACTGGATAGAACAATGGCTGACTGACAGAAGACAGCGTTTTGTAGTAGATGGAGAAGTTTCAAACTGGAAATCAGTTTTGAGTGGGGTACCACAAGGATCAGTATTAGGACCTTTATTTTAATATATATCAATGACTTGGCCGACAATATAACAAGTAACGTACTGAAATTTGCAGATGACACAAAAGTGCTTAGAAAAGTTAAACACTGATGGTGATAAACAACATTTACAAAACGATCTAGACAGATTAGTGAAATGGTCTGAAATGGCAAATGTTGTTCAATTTTGGGAAATGTAAATGCCTACATACAGGACATGGGAACTTGAATGTAAACTATAAAATGGGAGATACTGTTCTAGGTACTACTGTAAAAGAAAAGGACTTGGGAGTTACAATAAGCACTGATATGAAAGTTTCAAAGCAGTGTGGTATTGCAGCTTCAAAGAGTAATCACATTCTTGGGTTGATTAGGAGAAACATAACATACAAGGAAAAAAAGCTAATTATACCTCTGTATAAAGCAATAGTTAGACCTCATTTAGAATACTGAATGGAGACTATATCGTAAGAAGGATATAGATACACTTGAACAGAGGAGAGCAAGTAAAATTATTCCAGAACTGAGAGACCTTAGTTATGAAGAATGCCTAAAAGAATGTGGTTTAACAACTGTACAGACAAGGAGGTTAAGAGGAGATGAGATTGAAGTTTTTAAGATTTTGAAAGGATATGAAAATATTGATAGAAATATGTTTTTCTCACTCAACAAAGATAGCAGAACTAGAGGACATAAGGTAAAATTAGTAAAGGATCAGTGTAGATTGGATATCAGGAAGTACTCGTTCTCACAGAGGACAATAAATGAATGGAACAAATTGTCTATGGATTGTATAACTGCTAGCAGCATGAATATGTTTAAAAACAGGTTTGACACATATCTCACACATAGATGAACATTGTTGGACTCCTTGGCCACTTGCCATCTGGGCCTTTGGCTTGGAAGGCAAATCCTGTTAAATGTTTCAGTCTCAAACAATAAAGTAGTAACAGTTATAACAATAAAGTAGTAACAGTTATAACAATAAAGTAGTAACAGTTATAACAATAAAGTAGTAACAGTTATAACAATATTCAAATAATGTTCCGACTAATGAAACCAGTTGATAAAAATGTGGCAGATATATGGACATACTCCTTATGTGCAGTTTTGAATATGTGTTTGAAAAGTTATATTCTTAGTGGTTGAGTTAGACTGTTACTGCAGTCATGGTAAACCATCACTGGGCTGCGCAACATCACTGTTCCAGCAATGAAACGTAGTATTATCAGGTGATGGAGTACGTAACACCTTTCATGCTTTACGTCTTCGGTTTACTGTGTTGCTGAAACAAAATGATATGGCCATTAAAATCAACCCCTGTTGACAGTTGATGATGATTTCAGGCTGGAAGAATTGAATGTGATAGACGTGCAGTTTCTGCATGGATGCCAGATGCCTACCATTATATTGGTTCACCAGGTGAGCTACACGCCTATGACAAGGTTCCCCTTCACTTGTTGGTGCTGTGACCATTTTGGCAATCTCTTAATTTTCTTGCTGTAAAATTGGCCAGGTTTTAAGTCTGACCCACCAAAGTTCCCATAGATTGGTTCTTCAATAATAAATCATTATTTGATGGTTATGGACAAACATGATATAAATAAATATTTGTGAAGATAAATGTGTATGTAAGGTTGTGTGTATATAGGGTTTCTCTCTCCTGAATGGATGCATCCTAGAAATAATGTCCACTCGTCAGCCTAGATCAATTTGCATTGAAAAAGTGTAATTTGTGCACCACATACTGTCCACTTCAGTGAGGTGTCTACCGGTTAGTGTCCGTTACAGTGAGGGGCCAATGGTCTGCAAACACAGAATAAACCCCATAGGGATATTTGAAAACGATAAGAAATATTGCACAGAGAAGAGACCATTAGTTAAGATACTGAAAAAAAATGTCTTGCTGTGTCAATGTTTTAATTGTCATTCTGTTTCGATTGTTGAAATCGTAGGATTCGCTGGGGCGCCATGTGAAGACGTACGAGATCTCGCTGCATGACAAGGAGTTCCAGAAAGGGCCGTGGAAGCAAGACAATGTAGAGACAGAAGCAACGATGGTTGTAGCAGGTAAGACGACTGCGAACGTAGCAGAAAAGTTGTCATGCTAAATAAGATTTTTTAAATCGGTCATGTCATATACATACTAGTCTTACCAGACTTGCATTTACTGTTAATTGATTGCAGTATAAAGGCTAAATGGAAATGGTGTCCTCTTAAAGGAAATTGCGCTGCAAGTGTTCTTAATTGACTAAATTTAGTGAGGATTCCATGCAAGGTATGCTTACTTGGACTATGCTCTGTTTAGAGACATACATTTCTTCTGTAGGGGGGACATCGGAGGAAAAATAGTACTTTTTAAACTTTTACATGACTTATAACTGCATTTGCAGTTAAGGTGGCTCGTTTTAATGCCCTCTCCAATGTTTCTAAAATTCGTCACCGAGTACATGTAGTTTGTCCCTTGCAGTGCCGGAGCCATTCTGCGGAGCTCTCATCATCGGCCAGGAGTCAATCACGTATCACAAGGGTGGCGATAACTACCTCGCCATAGCTCCACCTATGATCAAGGTAATGTCGCTGAAGTTAATAATAAATGTTGTTATTGTCCATCTATCCCAGAGAATTTATTTTCAGAGAGTTGCTTTTATTATTTGCCATGCTAGAAATATGTGAAGAATGTTTTGTGTAAGTTTTGCATCACACTAAGTTAGCACAATAGATAGACGTATCAACTGTGTGTAGGTGCTGGGAGATAGATGTATCTACTGAGTGTAGGTGCTGGGAGATAGATGTATCTACTGAGTGTAGGTGCTGGGAGATAGACGTATCTACTGAGTGTAGGTGCTCGGAAATGAAATGTGTGTTGGTGTGGTTTGCAGCAAAGTACAGTCACGTGTTGTGGGAAAGTGGACGCAAACGGGTCACGCTACTTGCTCGGGGACATGGCCGGACGACTCTTTATGTTACTACTGGACAAAGTAGAGAAGATGGACGGGTCAGTGCAGGTCAAGGATCTCAAGGTCGAACTGCTCGGGGAGGTAAGGGTTAACAATACTTCAACCAGCAGTTTTGTTTTCATACTTTACTAAATCTGAAGATTTACATAATCTATGGTCAGTATAACATTATTTGTTCCGACAAAAGTATGTTATAAACTTGTGAATATGTGGAATCTTTACATTTGTTTAGCTCAGGAAAATATCAAATGTTCTGGTTCTTAATGTCTCAACCATTACAAAATATAACTGTTCTACGAATAAAATGGTCTACAGAAAAAATTGGATCAAGTACTTTATAAATACATATTTAAATTTTGTAAATGTTAGCATTTCAGAAAAGTCACAAAATAAAATGTTATTTGCTATTCATCTTTCAGACGGCCATTGCAGAGTGTATCACATATCTCGACAATGGAGTTGTGTGTATTGGCTCCAGACTTGGTGATTCACAGCTAGTCAAAGTAAGTCAAATCTGTGTCAAATGTGTCCCTGCATAAAAGTAGCACTGTTAAGAAGTTTGTAGTTGTGCATTCCATTGTTTGTTTGGTTTGGTTTGTCCCATCCATCTGTGTTGGATGGTGATAGACATCCTGGTGCGTGCGTGTGTGCGTGCATTGTGCATATGTGTGCAACTGTTTACCTAGTGTGGACGAAATCAGTTTTGGAAATAGACGTTCAGCTGATCTGTGTATAACATTGTTTCCAAATGAAGACTGTCGCTCAATATAAATTGAAATAAACTGACCAAACTTGAAATGATATGTTCGTTGAATGAACACAGTTCCCGAGAAGCTCCTTTGAGCAGGTAGATTTCCCTTTATGCCAATGACAATATTGTTGAAAGTATTGAATAATATCCACAAACGACACTGGCAGAGGGCAGTTGCATATGCCATCTTTTGTATGTAACGTGTCTCAAATTGATTTGAGATACAAATGTGCGTAAAATAAATTTTTTTAATAAAAGAATTTTTTTAGAATAGATTAGATATAAAAATTAAATTTTTATTTGATTTCATCCCTGATCTCAGATAAGACCTTGTTGATCGAGTCTGTTTGTTGCAGTTGAATGTTGACCCTGATACCAGTGGGTCCTACGTTCAGGTGATGGAGACCTTTACTAACCTCGGTCCCATTGTTGACATGTGCATCGTGGATCTAGAGAGACAAGGTCAAGGGCAGGTGCGTGAGCCAACTAGCTTATTTCATTACAGCTCCCTTCTCGATTAATTTAGCCCATCGTGTTCATTGATGTTCAGATCTGTGATGTATGAATAATGATATGCACAGTCATTTTAATAAAGGAATTCAATTGACCTTGATCGTAAGATCTCCATCCTTAATTCCTTGACCGGGACAGTCGTAGGGGTGCCATTTCCACAAAGTCTTCGTCGGCTTGGTCTGAAATCTGCTGTGCGTAGTAGGGTCAGTAAACTTTGTTTGGTCCATTCCTGCGTTTTATCTAGCCAGTTTTTCCACTGGCAACCCTGTCTTCTCTTGTCCTCCAGCATGCCTTGCAAGATATTTTTTGAAATGATGTGTCAGGTGATGTGACCAAACCAGGAGAGCTGTCATCATTTCACTGTTGACAACAATGGCTCTTGAATTAAGTAGTCTCCTGAAGCATTTCATTAGATCTGGTAACATGCAAAAGTGAATTTAAATGTTGGCCTTGTACTACTAGCCACCCTGCTTAGATCATCTTGGAGTTGTGCATTTAGTTGTTATTATTAGCAGATAAAACATATATATGCATGGATGTGTTGGATGTTCTCCCGCTGTCCCGAAACATTACTGCATGTTGATGCCCTTCCAGCTGGTGACATGCTCGGGGGCGTTCAAGGAGGGCAGTCTCAGGGTCATTAGGAACGGCATTGGTATCCACGAACACGCCAGTATAGACCTGCCTGGCATCAAAGGTTGGTAGTTCTTGTATCGTGTCAGTACTAAAACCATCTTTCCATCAAAAATATCGTAATACTAATCCAGTTAGTTTAAATTGTAGTTCTTGGTAACATTTACTTTGTACGGAGCCGTCAACATACCACTGCACATTTATTTAGAGGTTGATGTTGGTTGTAGGTGTGTGGCCGCTACGTGTTGGCTCAGCTACCTATGACAACATGCTTGTACTGTCGTTTGTTGGACAGACTCGGTGAGTTCTTGCTTGTCTAACCACTCATTTGGTTACATTGGTGACCCTCCCATTCTGTCTCTCTTCTCCCTCTATCTCTCCCTCCCTCCATGCCTCTTGTTCTTCCTTTCTCTCCCTTCCTCCTCTCTCTGTCTCCCTTTTCTGTCTCACCTCTCTGTCTCACCCCCTGTCTCCCTTTTTTGCCTCACCCTTCTGTCTCCCCTCTCTGTCTTATTCTTTCATCTCCCCCTCTATGTTTCTTCTCTCTGTCCCCCATCTCTGTCTCCCCCCTCTGTCTCGCCCCTCTGTCATCCCTCTTTGTCTCCTATTTCTGCCTCCACTCTATGTCTCACCCCTCTGTTTCTCACCCCTCTGTCTCCCGTCTTTCTCTCCGCTCTGCCGTCTCTCACCCCCTGTCTCCCTTCTCTGTCTCCCCTCTCTGTCTAATTTTTTTGTATCCCCCTCTCTGTCTCCCCCCTCTGTGTCCCCTCTCTGTCTCGCCCCTGTCTCCTCTCTGTCTCATTTGTCTCCCTTCTCTGTATCCCCTCTCTGTCTCACCCCTCCCGCTCCTCTCTGTGTTTCCCCTCTCTCTGTCTTACCCATCTGTCTCCTCTATCCGTCTCCCCTCTCTGTCTCACCCCTCTGTTTTCCCTCTCTGTCTCACCCCTTTGTCTCAGCTCTCACTCTTCGTGCTCCTCTCTACCTGTCACACTCTCTCCTTCTTTCCCTTCATACCTTCCTATCCTCCACTCTCATTGTCTTTCTATCTCAGCAAGTGCTGTTTTTTTAACGTGTTTCCTTTCTGATCCTGCTCCCCTTCAAGGTCTCTACTCATGGTTGCAGTGTGTTGCTGCTCAGTGGGGAAGAGGTAGAGGAGACGGAAGTCGATGGCTTTGATGGCAACCAACAGACATTCTTCTGTGGCAATGTGGCATACAACCAGCTGCTGCAGGTAAACGTCTCTTCAGAGTTGTCTTAAAGCCCATTTAGCGATTTTTGTCCGATTACGTTATGACATAATAGGACCAAAATCGTGTGCGTAAACACCCCTGCAAGACCGATTAGCGAGGCCAATTCATTTTGTGGCTGTGATTGTGCCGTAGAATTGGGACTGGTTTCAATGCCACGACCGACAAGTGCCGCACTCTTTGTGACCTTTCACCAAAACTCAAGCAGGGATTGATGTAAATCAATATGTTGCACTCGCAGTGTCTAGACACATCACTCTTGTAACTGCACACATAAGTTGTGACACAGTGTCATACGGCGTAATCAGATACAAATCATTGGTGGAAATTGTAAATGGGCCGCGGTGACGGGGTGGGGCGCGTTGGCGGGGTGGGGCGCGGTGGCGGAGTGGGGACGCATTGGCGGAGTGGGGCGCGGTGGCGGAGTGGGGCACGGTGGCAGAGTGGGGCATGGTGGCGGAATGGGACGCATTGGCGGAGTGGGGCGCGGTGGCGGAGTGGGGCGGAGTGGGGCGCGGTGACAGAGTGGGGCGCGGTGGCGTAGTGGGGACGCATTGGCGGAGTGGGGCGCGGTGGCGGAGTGGGGACGCATTGGCGGAGTGGGGCGCGGTGGCGGAGTGGGGCGTGGTGGTGGAGTGGGGACGTATTGGCGGAATGGGGCGCAGTGGCGGGGTGGGGCGCGGTGGCGGAGTGAGGGCGGAGTGGGGCGCTGTGGCGGAGTGGGGCGCGGTGGCGGAGTGGGGACGCATTGGCGGAGTGGGGCGCGGTGGCGGAGTGGGGCGCGGTGGCGGAGTGGGGACGCATTGGCGGAGTGGGGCGCAGATGGCGGAGTCGTTACAACATCGAACTCTAAATCAAAATTCTGCGTTTGAATCCTCTTGCTGCCATTTTGAAACTTTGGCAGTTTTGTTCACCCCCTGTTGCCTCAGTTCACTCAGCTGTATGAATGAATACCTGGCTATAAAACAGTGGTGGGTATGTGAATGAATAGTCTTCGTGCAGTAATTGCAGCATGGCTGAATGCTTCCCAGAGAAGGTTGAGATGTCGTTTGAATGAACAGGTCTGCCAGGGGGTGAAGCGTAAAGCGCTTTGAGTGGTCCTGTGGACTTGGATACCATGCGATATAAGAACGTACCTTTATCTTTCCATGACAGGTGACCGCAGTAGCCGTACGATTGGTCAATGGTGACACCAAGAAGTTACTGATGGAGTGGAAGCCGACGTCCAGTAAGAACATCAGCGTGGTCAGCTGTAACCTGAAGCAGGTGGTCTGTGCAGCCGGCAGTGACATCTTCTACCTTGACATACAAGTTGGCACACTCATATTAATCAGGTACTTTGTTAACGTTCAAAGCCACTATGTTGCCAATTTCTGCTTGCTTGAGGTTTGGTTTGCTTTTTTCCCTTGCGTGGTGGGGCCACATCCGTTAGTGTGTTCTGCCTTAATTTCTATTGATGGCTATGCATATATGAGTATGGTTTGTGCAAACATTGACATAATATAGATTGCAGTTTTGCTGACACAGTGGTGCCCTCTGTTGGTAGTTCTGTGAAGATGGAGCATGAGGTGGCCTGTCTCGATGTGACGCCACTGGCAGAAGTCAATGGTTGCGGTGACGTTGACACGGCCCAGCTGTGTGTAGTCGGACTGTGGACGGACATCTCGGCCCGCATACTGCGTCTCCCTTCCCTCGAAAGTCTCCATGTCGAGATGCTAGGGGGCGGTATGCTCACTGCTGTTACTGTTTATTATTTGAAAGCATCTGAGAGTTATTGTTACTTGACTTGTGTCTGGAGTTGTTGGTGGGGGCAAGTTAAGGTTATTTTGACAGCTGCATTGTTACAATTTATTGTGTTGATTTGAATTATATTAATAATTATTATTATATATATTTACGCAGTAAAAGATTTCAGTATCGCAGGTAGTCTGTGAGCATCGTAACACAAATAATACAGTTATATGCTACAGATTTTTAGGAAGCATTGTAGTACAAGTGTGATTTGTGTTCTGTTGTATGTATGTACCACGGAGTGTTTACGTCGACTGTTGCAGAGATCATCCCCCGATCCATACTGATGGCTACATTTGAAGGCACCCACTACCTGTTGTGTGCTTTAGGAGATGGGTCTCTCTTCTACTTCTGCCTCAACACGCTCACTGGCACGTCTTTCTTGACACGTATTTATGTTGCTGGTGGTAAAAGACATTCACTTACAACAGGGGTTTTCAACTTGCTTCTATGTGTATACCCTCTGAGTGCCAAGACAACCAGACGGGTACCCCCATCATAGGGACATAGAATTAAAGACAAAACAACATTCTAAATTCAGTTCATAATTAACTAACGAGATTAACGTCTTCACATGTGTGTTTGCAGTAATTCATCTCCATGGATGACACAATGTGACATAATTATTGCTCTTGACCTTCTTTTCAACCAATCACTGGTATGTGACCTCATATTGACCTATGGACTTACCGTGGTGCCCCCTATTGCAGGTAGTCTGGGAGAGCGCAAGAAGGTGACCTTGGGTACACAGCCGACGGTGCTTAAGACGTTCCGGTCACTGTCAACGACAAACGTGTTCGCCTGCTCCGACCGCCCGACGGTCATCTATTCTAGTAACCACAAACTCGTCTTCTCGAATGTCAACTTGAAGGAAGTCAACTACATGTGTCCACTACACTCAGAAGGCTACCCTAACAGGTATGGCTTAACAACAACTAGCACTTCCATCTCTCTCTCTCGTCTTTTTTTCATCGTTGGTCGTTTCATTCGAATCAGTGTAATTTGTTTTTTTAAATACTCATACTGCTGTACGGATGTGAATCATTGTCAATGACTAAACAATTAGAAAAGAACTTTGAAGCCACAGAAATGTGTTTTTTGAGACAACTGCTTAGAATGTCATGGACGGAAAAGAAAAGCAATGACGGAATTCTAAGAATAGCTTACAAAATAAAGAAGACTGTGCAAAATCATGAAAAAACAGAAAAAAGCAGAATTTCTAGGCCCAGAACATCTGGTGACAACAGGTAAGATCGAGGGGAAAAGAAACTGAGGTTGGCAAAGATTGAAAATCCTCAATAGTCTCGCAGCCTGGCTGGGAAAGAGCACAATGGAACTGTTCAGAGACACCTGTGATCGTGGGAAATGGATGATCATGATCGCCTATGCCTGCAACAGACACAGCACCTGATGGTGATGATGAACTGTTATGGAAGTGTCTGCTTTTCATATGGTTGCTATATTCAGGCAAGTACCCTTCCTGTTATCTTTAATTTCAAGCTCTATTTGTGTGTTGTAGTCTGGCATTGTCAAATGATGGTTCATTGACTATTGGCACAATAGATGAGATCCAGAAGCTGCACATTCGCACAGTACCTCTCGGGGAAACTCCACGGTGGGTGAACAGGGACTATTTGACATATATTTGTGGCATAACTGTTGCAAGCTGTTCAGTATTTTTAGATCTGTGCATGTTAACATCAAGAACTGTTATAATCTGTTCATGAGTTGAGTTGTAGTGAATGTTTCTGGCTGGTCCTTCCCAAAAGAGTATGGTATAAAATAAGGGTTTCTGACTTTAAAAAGCTTTACTATATGTTTTATTATTTATAAAATATTATAATTTGGTATTACTGATTATGATGTTATTATTATTACCATGAATATATTTACTGATAAATTTTATGTTGCAAGAGTATCACATATATGTGTGTCATGGAACTAGAAAAACGTTTCCAGAAATTTGCTTTACCTCGAGTGACATTCCGAGTTCAGCAACAAATTGTTGCAGACGAATCTCGTACCAGGAGACCTCACAAACCTTTGGGGTGATCAGTCTGCGCATGGACGTGCAGGACAGCAACGGACGTGCGTCGCCAGCACGTGTGAGTGCGAGCACGCAGGCTCAGAACATTTCGTCCAGCAGCAGCACAGCGAAGATGCTTCCGAACCCTAGCAGTGCCCTCATAGAACCTATCTTTGGTGATGAGGTCGAAGTTCACTCGCTCCTAGTGCTGGATCAGCATACCTTCGAAGGTGTGTCCTGCAATTGTTATGATAATCTTCATTGTGTATGGATGATTTCAAGACATTGATGTAAACCACTGCATAAAAACGATGTGTCGTTTCACTTCAGATCGTCCCCTCCCACACTGCGACAAACTTTAAAAGACATTGACCTTAATTCTCATGAAAATTTGCTCATCCATGTAGGTGAAACTTCATATTTGCCAGGTGACATTTCAGCCATCATAATACAGAACTGTCTGAGTGCGCTCAAAGTCAACGCCCTTACGAATTGCGATAAACGATTATTTTGGAAAAATACATTGATGTATGACAAATTGTTAGAGTGAATTTTTATAGCTTGTATACATATTTTACCTTTTTTGTTGTTGACTAAAATGTAATGTGGTTATGCCAATTTAAAAAGCTGCAATGTTTTGATCCACTTTCTCAAATTGTGTTTAACTAGTAGATTTTTAAATAATTGCCATTCTAATTCCCTCCCATGTTTCTTCCTGGCCGCAGTGCTACACGCCCACCAACTTATGTTTCTTCCTGGCCGCAGTGCTACACGCCTACCAACTTATGTTTCTTCCTGGCCGCAGTGCTACACGCCCACCAACTTATGTTTCTTCCTGGCCGCAGTGCTACACGCCCACCAACTTATATTTCTTCCTGGCCGCAGTGCTACATGCCCACCAACATATGTTTCTTCGTGACCGCAGTGCTACACGCCCACCAACTTATGTTTCTTCCTGCCCGCAGTGCTACACGCCCACCAACTTATGTTTCTTCCTGCCCGCAGTGCTACACGCCCACCAACTTATGTTTCTTCCTGACCGCAGTGCTACACGCCCACCAACTTATATTTCTTCCTGCCCGCAGTGCTACACGCCCACCAACTTATGTTTCTTCCTGTCCGCAGTGCTACACGCCCACCAACTTATGTTTCTTCCTGCCAGCAGTGCTACACGCCCACCAACTTATGTTTCTTCCTGTCCGCAGTGCTAC
This sequence comes from Lamellibrachia columna, assembly GCA_963662155.1. Classification (NCBI taxonomy): domain Eukaryota; kingdom Metazoa; phylum Annelida; class Polychaeta; order Sabellida; family Siboglinidae; genus Lamellibrachia; species Lamellibrachia columna. The sequence goes on along the minus strand of OY759271.1, from coordinate 16,755,513 downwards.
ACGCCCACCAACTTATGTTTCTTCCTGGCCGCAGTGCTACACGCCTACCAACTTATGTTTCTTCCTGTCCGCAGTGCTACACGCCTACCAACTTATGTTTCTTCCTGGCCGCAGTGCTACACGCCTACCAACTTATGTTTCTTCCTGTCCGCAGTGCTACACGCCTACCAACTTATGTTTCTTCCTGTCCGCAGTGCTACACGCCCACCAACTTATGTTTCTTCCTGTCCGCAGTGCTACACGCCCACCAACTTATGTTTCTTCCTGTCCGCAGTGCTACACGCCTACCAACTTATGTTTCTTCCTGCCCGCAGTGCTACACGCCTACCAACTTATGTTTCTTCCTGTCCGCAGTGCTACACGCCCACCAACTTATGCCTAATGAATTTGCAACAAGCCTAATTTCTGCAAAGTTGGGTGATGACCCGAATACATACTACATTGTGGGCACGGCCATGGTCTATCCAGAAGAAGCTGAACCAAAGCTCGGCCGAATAATCATGTTCCTCTATACGGACGGTATGTTTTCTCAAAATGTTCACATAGTGGTCATTAAGGCATGTTGTATATTAATAACCTAAAAATGCAGCTCCTTTTGTGTAGTACTTCCATTTGTACAAGTTTCATGCTCTGATGACTGGTGATGTTTATGTCATTGGGTCTTAGCTGGATAGTGTGCTAGAAGTACAGTAGTTAAATACAGTAATGTAGTGAATGGTCCATCATATTCAGACCTGCCACATGTTTCCCGTATTCAATACAGATTATTGGACGGGTATATCATTGCCTCGTTTATAAACAGATTTGTTTCAAGCGGAAAAGTCATGATAAGTGCACATTTGGTTGTGTTCATGACAAGTATAAAATCAAATGACAAACATTTTGCGATCGAAGCACAGACTATGCAGATTTCCAATGAAACCTAGCGGATTTCTTTTGATGTAGGTGTATTTCATAGCCTGTTAGAGGGTGACACTCAATTGTTTTTTTTTTACCTGGCGTTACCTGTGTTGTGCAGGTAAACTCTCCCAGGTAGCGGAGAAAGAGATCAAGGGGGCTGCATACACACTGGTTGAGTTCAACGGCAAACTACTTGCCAGCATTAACAGTACAGTAAGTGGCACTTGTACCTCTACGTAAGCTGGGATTTGAATTTAGTGTTTCTTAATTGAAATGATTCACTGCATGAGACGGAAGGGTTCATAGTTTTGTTTGTCATCCGTGATGAAGTACACAAATTCCAGTCATTCCTAACACTTAACTGGTATGTCATTATGGAAATGCCAGTGCACGGTAAGGTGAGTGAACTTCTGACTTGTTAAAACTCTGCCGTGGTATTAATGCCATCCCTGAGCGCAACCGTCCCATACAGAATCAGTTATAGTCAATTTAAAGCAACCAATGTACAGTAAATGGTGAATTGTTATGGGTATCTTGTTTTCAGTTTCCAGTTATCAGTTATGATGCTGTCTGGGCCCGTGTCCTTCACTGTTGGCAATGTGAACAGGGCTGTCTTTTGTCTAAACCTTAAATTGTAATTTTTAAAGAAAGGCCTAGGCCCTAATCTAATGTTTGACAATGGTGGAATGGACTGCGTATTGCTGAGTGATATATGTCTTTAATAAAATTATACAGTTTGAATAAAATATCTCCCTGAGGGTGTTTGAAAAAAATTTCTTAGTTATTTTCTATTGAACTTGTCATGGAAAAATGTCTCACATTTTTGAAGTGTTGGTCTTAAGAAGGTCTTAAATCAGATCAGCCCAAGGTTGCACACACCTTTCTGGCAGCTCATTGAGCAAGTGCTGCCATCTCATGGCTCACCTCTGCCCCCGTCATGTGACAGGTGCGCCTGTTTGAGTGGACGGCTGAAAAGGAGCTGCGAGTCGAGTGCAGCTACTTCAACAGCATCATCGCACTCTACCTCAAAACAAAGGGAGACTTCATCCTCGTTGGAGACCTCATGAGGTCCATCACGCTGCTCGCCTACAAGGCGATGGAAGGCAGCTTCGAGGAGGTGAGGGTCGCACCAGGTTGTGGGTTCACGCCCAGAAAGACCGCGATCTTGAGTTTCTTAACTTGGCATGTTTCAGTTATCTGACTTATCATTTTCATTGTGCCAAAACTAAATCTAAGTACTAAATCTGATCGTTTTTATCATAAAATCAGAATATTTATGAATATCAACTCTGCCAATGAAAACATGATATTCACCCAGAAATATTCAAATTAAACAGATAATGGTTGAGTTATATTTAAAAATGAAGTTCATTGAAACACACGACAACAACGATCTTACTTTGTACCTTTTATAGTTTCTAGTTGCCAGTTTCGTAACGAATGATTATACGTGTTGTATGAATGGTGTCATTACAATTAGTTGTGCAGTTTGCAGTTTTAGTTTAAGTACATTTGATGGGGTAAAAAGTTAAAATAGTTAAGTGAAACAAGTGGAAAACTTAAGATGCTGAATGTAGTTTATTTGCATCTGATGCTTTTAACTCTTGTGTTAGCTAGAAGCTGTAGTCTATTTCAACAACAATAAACTGTTTTTATAAGGTTATCTTTTAACTCTTGTGTTAGCTTGAAGCTGTAGTCTATTTCAACAACAATAAACTGTTTTTATAAAGTTATCTTTTAACTCTTGTGTTAGCTTGAAGCTGTAGTCTATTTCAACAACAATAAACTGTTTTTATAAAGTTATCTTTTAACTCTTGTGTTAGCTTGAAGCTGTAGTCTATTTCAACAACAATAAACTGTTTTTATAAGGTTATCTTTTAACTCTTGTGTTAGCTTGAAGCTGTAGTCTATTTCAACAACAATAAACTGTTTTTATAAAGTTATCTTTTAACTCTTGTGTTAGCTTGAAGCTGTAGTCTATTTCAACAACAATAAACTGTTTTTATAAGGTTATCTTTTAACCCTTGTGTTAGCTTGAAGCTGTAGTCTATTTCAACAACAATAAACTGTTTTTATAAAGTTATCTTTTAACTCTTGTGTTAGCTTGAAGCTGTAGTCTATTTCAACAACAATAAACTGTTTTTATAAGGTTATCTTTTAACTCTTGTGTTAGCTTGAAGCTGTAGTCTATTTCAACAACAATAAACTGTTTTTATAAAGTTATCTTTTAACTCTTGTGTTAGCTTGAAGCTGTAGTCTATTTCAACAACAATAAACTGTTTTTATAAAGTTATCTTTTAACTCTTGTGTTAGCTTGAAGCTGTAGTCTATTTCAACAACAATAAACTGTTTTTATAAGGTTATCTTTTAACTCTTGTGTTAGCTTGAAGCTGTAGTCTATTTCAACAACAATAAACTGTTTTTATAAAGTTATCTTTTAACTCTTGTGTTAGCTTGAAGCTGTAGTCTATTTCAACAACAATAAACTGTTTTTATAAGGTTATCTTTTAACCCTTGTGTTAGCTTGAAGCTGTAGTCTATTTCAACAACAATAAACTGTTTTTATAAAGTTATCTTTTAACTCTTGTGTTAGCTTGAAGCTGTAGTCTATTTCAACAACAATAAACTGTTTTTATAAGGTTATCTTTTAACTCTTGTGTTAGCTTGAAGCTGTAGTCTATTTCAACAACAATAAACTGTTTTTATAAAGTTATCTTTTAACTCTTGTGTTAGCTTGAAGCTGTAGTCTATTTCAACAACAATAAACTGTTTTTATAAAGTTATCTTTTAACTCTTGTGTTAGCTTGAAGCTGTAGTCTATTTCAACAACAATAAACTGTTTTTATAAAGTTATCTTTTAACTCTTGTGTTAGCTTGAAGCTGTAGTCTATTTCAACAACAATAAACTGTTTTTATAAAGTTATCTTTTAACTCTTGTGTTAGCTTGAAGCTGTAGTCTATTTCAACAACAATAAACTGTTTTTATAAAGTTATCTTTCAACTCTTGTGTTAGCTTGAAGCTGTAGTCTATTTCAACAACAATAAACTGTTTTTATAAAGTTATCTTTTAACTCTTGTGTTAGCTTGAAGCTGTAGTCTATTTCAACAACAATAAACTGTTTTTATAAAGTTATCTTTTAACTCTTGTGTTAGCTTGAAGCTGTAGTCTATTTCAACAACAATAAACTGTTTTTATAAAGTTATCTTTTAACTCTTGTGTTAGCTTGAAGCTGTAGTCTATTTCAACAACAATAAACTGTTTTTATAAGGTTATCTTTTAACTCTTGTGTTAGCTTGAAGCTGTAGTCTATTTCAACAACAATAAACTGTTTTTATAAAGTTATCTTTTAACTCTTGTGTTAGCTTGAAGCTGTAGTCTATTTCAACAACAATAAACTGTTTTTATAAAGTTATCTTTTAACTCTTGTGTTAGCTTGAAGCTGTAGTCTATTTCAACAACAATAAACTGTTTTTATAAAGTTATCTTTTAACTCTTGTGTTAGCTTGAAGCTGTAGTCTATTTCAACAACAATAAACTGTTTTTATAAAGTTATCTTTTAACTCTTGTGTTAGCTTGAAGCTGTAGTCTATTTCAACAACAATAAACTGTTTTTATAAAGTTATCTTTTAACTCTTGTGTTAGCTTGAAGCTGTAGTCTATTTCAACAACAATAAACTGTTTTTATAAAGTTATCTTTTAACTCTTGTGTTAGCTTGAAGCTGTAGTCTATTTCAACAACAATAAACTGTTTTTATAAAGTTATCTTTTAACTCTTGTGTTAGCTTGAAGCTGTAGTCTATTTCAACAACAATAAACTGTTTTTATAAAGTTATCTTTTAACTCTTGTGTTAGCTTGAAGCTGTAGTCTATTTCAACAACAATAAACTGTTTTTATAAAGTTATCTTTTAACTCTTGTGTTAGCTTGAAGCTGTAGTCTATTTCAACAACAATAAACTGTTTTTATAAAGTTATCTTTTAACTCTTGTGTTAGCTTGAAGCTGTAGTCTATTTCAACAACAATAAACTGTTTTTATAAAGTTATCTTTTAACTCTTGTGTTAGCTTGAAGCTGTAGTCTATTTCAACAACAATAAACTGTTTTTATAAAGTTATCTTTTAACTCTTGTGTTAGCTTGAAGCTGTAGTCTATTTCAACAACAATAAACTGTTTTTATAAAGTTATCTTTTAACTCTTGTGTTAGCTTGAAGCTGTAGTCTATTTCAACAACAATAAACTGTTTTTATAAAGTTATCTTTTAACTCTTGTGTTAGCTTGAAGCTGTAGTCTATTTCAACAACAATAAACTGTTTTTATAAAGTTATCTTTTAACTCTTGTGTTAGCTTGAAGCTGTAGTCTATTTCAACAACAATAAACTGTTTTTATAAAGTTATCTTTTAACTCTTGTGTTAGCTTGAAGCTGTAGTCTATTTCAACAACAATAAACTGTTTTTATAAAGTTATCTTTTAACTCTTGTGTTAGCTTGAAGCTGTAGTCTATTTCAACAACAATAAACTGTTTTTATAAAGTTATCTTTTAACTCTTGTGTTAGCTTGAAGCTGTAGTCTATTTCAACAACAATAAACTGTTTTTATAAAGTTATCTTTTAACTCTTGTGTTAGCTTGAAGCTGTAGTCTATTTCAACAACAATAAACTGTTTTTATAAAGTTATCTTTTAACTCTTGTGTTAGCTTGAAGCTGTAGTCTATTTCAACAACAATAAACTGTTTTTATAAAGTTATCTTTCAACTCTTGTGTTAGCTTGAAGCTGTAGTCTATTTCAACAACAATAAACTGTTTTTATAAAGTTATCTTTTAACTCTTGTGTTAGCTTGAAGCTGTAGTCTATTTCAACAACAATAAACTGTTTTTATAAAGTTATCTTTTAACTCTTGTGTTAGCTTGAAGCTGTAGTCTATTTCAACAACAATAAACTGTTTTTTATAAAGTTATCTTTTAACTCTTGTGTTAGCTTGAAGCTGTAGTCTATTTCAACAACAATAAACTGTTTTTATAAAGTTATCTTTTAACTCTTGTGTTAGCTTGAAGCTGTAGTCTATTTCAACAACAATAAACTGTTTTTATAAAGTTATCTTTTAACTCTTGTGTTAGCTTGAAGCTGTAGTCTATTTCAACAACAATAAACTGTTTTTATAAAGTTATCTTTTAACTCTTGTGTTAGCTTGAAGCTGTAGTCTATTTCAACAACAATAAACTGTTTTTATAAAGTTATCTTTTAACTCTTGTGTTAGCTTGAAGCTGTAGTCTATTTCAACAACAATAAACTGTTTTTATAAAGTTATCTTTTAACTCTTGTGTTAGCTTGAAGCTGTAGTCTATTTCAACAACAATAAACTGTTTTTATAAAGTTATCTTTTAACTCTTGTGTTAGCTTGAAGCTGTAGTCTATTTCAACAACAATAAACTGTTTTTATAAAGTTATCTTTTAACTCTTGTGTTAGCTTGAAGCTGTAGTCTATTTCAACAATAAACTGTTTTTATAAAGTTATCTTTTAACTCTTGTGTTAGCTTGAAGCTGTAGTCTATTTCAACAACAATAAACTGTTTTTATAAAGTTATCTTTTAACTCTTGTGTTAGCTTGAAGCTGTAGTCTATTTCAACAACAATAAACTGTTTTTATAAAGTTATCTTTTAACTCTTGTGTTAGCTTGAAGCTGTAGTCTATTTCAACAACAATAAACTGTTTTTATAAAGTTATCTTTTAACTCTTGTGTTAGCTTGAAGCTGTAGTCTATTTCAACAACAATAAACTGTTTTTATAAAGTTATCTTTTAACTCTTGTGTTAGCTTGAAGCTGTAGTCTATTTCAACAACAATAAACTGTTTTTATAAAGTTATCTTTTAACTCTTGTGTTAGCTTGAAGCTGTAGTCTATTTCAACAACAATAAACTGTTTTTATAAAGTTATATTTTAACTCTTGTGTTAGCTTGAAGCTGTAGTCTATTTCAACAACAATAAACTGTTTTTATAAAGTTATCTTTTAACTCTTGTGTTAGCTTGAAGCTGTAGTCTATTTCAACAACAATAAACTGTTTTTATAAAGTTATCTTTCAACTCTTGTGTTAGCTTGAAGCTGTAGTCTATTTCAACAACAATAAACTGTTTTTATAAAGTTATCTTTTAACTCTTGTGTTAGCTTGAAGCTGTAGTCTATTTCAACAACAATAAACTGTTTTTATAAAGTTATCTTTTAACTCTTGTGTTAGCTTGAAGCTGTAGTCTATTTCAACAACAATAAACTGTTTTTATAAAGTTATCTTTCAACTCTTGTGTTAGCTTGAAGCTGTAGTCTATTTCAACAACAATAAACTGTTTTTATAAAGTTATCTTTTAACTCTTGTGTTAGCTTGAAGCTGTAGTCTATTTCAACAACAATAAACTGTTTTTATAAAGTTATCTTTTAACTCTTGTGTTAGCTTGAAGCTGTAGTCTATTTCAACAACAATAAACTGTTTTTATAAAGTTATCTTTTAACTCTTGTGTTAGCTTGAAGCTGTAGTCTATTTCAACAACAATAAACTGTTTTTATAAGGTTATCTTTTAACTCTTGTGTTAGCTTGAAGCTGTAGTCTATTTCAACAACAATAAACTGTTTTTATAAGGTTATCTTTTAACTCTTGTGTTAGCTTGAAGCTGTAGTCTATTTCAACAACAATAAACTGTTTTTATAAAGTTATCTTTTAACTCTTGTGTTAGCTTGAAGCTGTAGTCTATTTCAACAACAATAAACTGTTTTTATAAAGTTATCTTTTAACTCTTGTGTTAGCTTGAAGCTGTAGTCTATTTCAACAACAATAAACTGTTTTTATAAAGTTATCTTTTAACTCTTGTGTTAGCTTGAAGCTGTAGTCTATTTCAACAACAATAAACTGTTTTTATAAAGTTATCTTTTAACTCTTGTGTTAGCTTGAAGCTGTAGTCTATTTCAACAACAATAAACTGTTTTTATAAAGTTATCTTTTAACTCTTGTGTTAGCTTGAAGCTGTAGTCTATTTCAACAACAATAAACTGTTTTTATAAAGTTATCTTTTAACTCTTGTGTTAGCTTGAAGCTGTAGTCTATTTCAACAACAATAAACTGTTTTTATAAAGTTATCTTTTAACTCTTGTGTTAGCTTGAAGCTGTAGTCTATTTCAACAACAATAAACTGTTTTTATAAAGTTATCTTTTAACTCTTGTGTTAGCTTGAAGCTGTAGTCTATTTCAACAACAATAAACTGTTTTTATAAAGTTATCTTTTAACTCTTGTGTTAGCTTGAAGCTGTAGTCTATTTCAACAACAATAAACTGTTTTTATAAAGTTATCTTTGATGTGAACAATTATTAATGATTAATTTTAGTCATTGTTATGCAAACACATTTTACTGAGATTTTGTTGTTGACAGATTGCGAGGGATTTCAACCCTAACTGGATGACTGCGGTGGAGATCTTGGACGACGACACGTTCCTTGGGGCTGAGAACTCATTCAACTTGTTCACTTGCCAAAAGGACAGGTAAGAACTGAGCCCGAGAGGTGGGTAAGCTCTGAGGTCGACAGTTCAGTTCAGGTGTTGGCTGAAAAAAAAGTTGCCGAATTAAAAACCAGCATCCAAAAAAAGTTGCCAAATTAAAACCAGCATCCAAAATATTGCACCAATATGGCATTATGGTTTCATCTGATACACAGATTGGTTCATTTTAGTCCCACTCTTGCCATGTGAAAGGCACAAACTCAATGTATGGAGAGAACTGTGAATTTGTATTTAATGTGGTTATTCCATAATTGTCAAGGAGGTAGTGTGGCATGATAGCCCAGTGGTTAGAGTGCCAGACTGTCGATCAAGAGGATAATGGTTCCAGTCTATCTGAAGCCATTTCAAAATTTGGGCAATTTCATTCACCCCAAATTGCCTGTGTCTTCCAGAAAAATCACCACAAGCCATTGGTCCCTTCTAAGTGATGTCTATGCCAGGGGAAGTAAATAATCCCACACAGGGGGGTAAATGTGTAACCTGCTGTGGACTTCATCTCTCATCCGCATAGTCAAGGTTGAAGCATCCACGACGCAGCTCAGGCAATTCTGCCAACTACCTCGTTTGAGACATGATTGAATGAATGCAAGGAAATGTATTGACAGAATTTTCACAGGACAGTTCTTCACATGTGAGAATGATGAACACGTATGAGCCACTGTTGAGATGACTGTGATGAGTGTTTCTGCTGCAGCGCTGCGACGACGGACGAGGAGAGACAGCATCTCCAGGAGGTCGGTCTGTACCACCTCGGGGAGTTCATCAATGTCTTCAGGCACGGTCAGTGACTCGCAAATCAATAAAATCATTTCTTACTTTCCAAACACCTGTGCCAAGCCTGAGTGGCACTCAGAAATCCGTCTGTAAGACCCGCAAAAATCCATTTGTTTAGTTTGTCGTGCACGCTCAAATGAACTTGCTGTACAACATCACAACCCAGTCAGTATTAAATACAATACAACATCACAACCCAGTCAGTATTAAATACAATACAATATCACAACCCAGTCAGTATTAAATACAATACAACATCACAACCCAGTCAGTATTAAATACAATACAACATCACAACTCAGTCAGTATTAAATACAATACAACATCACAACCCAGTCAGTATTAAATACAATACAACATCACAACTCAGTCAGTATTAAATAGAATATAATATCACAACTCAGTCGGCACTGAATACAATACAACATCACAACTCAGTCAGTATTAAATACAATACAACATCACAACTCAGTCAGTATTAAATAGAATATAATATCACAACTCAGTCGGCACTGAATACAATACAACATCACAACTCAGTCGGCACTGAATACAATACAACATCACAACTCGGTCAGTATTAAATACAATACAACATCACAACTCAGTCAGTATTAAATACAATACAACATCACAACCCAGTCAGTATTAAATACAATACAACATCACAACTCAGTCAGTATTAAATACAATACAACATCACAACTCAGTCAGTATTAAATACAATACAACATCACAACTCAGTCAGTATTAAATACAATACAACATCACAACTCAGTCAGTATTAAATACAATACAACATCACAACTCAGTCAGTATTAAATACAATACAACATCACAACTCAGTCAGTATTAAATACAATGCAACATCACAACTCAGTCAGTATTAAATAGAATATAATATCACAACTCAGTCGGCACTGAATACAATATAACATCATAACTCAGTCGGCATTGAATACAATACAACATCACAACTCAGTCAGTATTAAATACAATACAACATCACAACTCGGTCAGTACTGAATACAATACAACATCACAACTCAGTCAGTATTAAATACAATGCAACATCACAACTCAGTCAGTATTAAATAGAATATAATATCACAACTCAGTCGGCACTGAATACAATACAACATCGCAACTCAGTCAGTATTAAATACAATGCAACATCACAACTCAGTCAGTATTAAATACAATACATCACAACTCGGTCAGTACTGAATACAATACATCACAACTCGGTCAGTATTAAATACAATACAACATCACAACCCAGTCAGTATTAAATACAATGCAACATCACAACTCAGTCAGTATTAAATACAATGCAACATCACAACTCAGTCAGTACTGAATACAATACATCACAACTCAGTCAGTATTAAATATAATACAACATCACAACTCAGTTGGCATTGAATACAATACAACATCACAACTCAGTCAGTATTAAATACAATACATCACAACTCGGTCAGTACTGAATACAATACATCATAACTCGGTCAGTATTAAATACAATACAACATCACAACCCAGACAGTATTAAATACAATGCAACATCACAACTCAGTCAGTATTAAATACAATACATCACAACTCGGTCAGTACTGAATACAATACATCACAACTCAGTCAGTATTAAATACAATACAACATCACAACTCAGTCGGCACTGAATACAATATAACATCACAACTCAGTCAGTATTAAATACAATACAACATCACAACTCAGTCAGTATTGATGGATATTAACATAGCAATAGTACATGTTAATTGTATATCTTACATATTTCGTTTAGCATCAAAAACCTCTTAATGTGATATTTAAATGTCGTAACTGCATGGGAACCTTCTACTATTTTGACAATGTAATTCCAGACTCTGGTTTCTGTGTAGTATATTACATATTGAAATCAGAACATGCATTAGCCCTGCTTGGCGTTTCTTGTATTTGTTAATTTCATAATTTTTCATAGACATAGCTGGAGGTAACATATTCTTGACAGTTTATACATTGATAAATAAAACAGTGTATTCATAAACTTTACTCGATGGTAAAATAAAGAGTTTCGTGAAGAGTTGCTCTGTGTGCTCTGTATGGAGCTGACGTAATTAAATATACTACATATCTTTCTTGTTTGATTATCAAATTAAGATGCTTATTACGTGCTCCTCCACACTTCAGTAGAATACCTTAGACATGGATATAGAAATGTGTAATATAATGTAACTAGAGAATATCAACTTCTTCCTAGCTTTACTTATACCAAAACCTTTAGCAACTTTTGCTTTTATATGTTGTATATGGAAAGACGAAGACAGACTGGAGTCTTAGAATTCCTAAAAACATTGCACTTGAAGACACCTGGAGATGGGAAGTTAACTGTGATCCAGAGTTTATACAGGTGCACATATCATGTGTCACCTTCACCTTCTTTCTTCATGTGTAGGTTCCCTTGTGATGCAGCACTCCAGTGAGACGACGACTCCCACTCAGGGCTCTGTACTCTTTGGCACAGTCAATGGGGCTGTAGGTAAGCACTGTGTAGTGTACATGTCTCTGTGAGCGTAGGATGTTACACCTGTTGTAGTAATTGTATCTATAGATGCAGTCTGTCAGAAGCATATCATTTGTAATAGACAATGTGGTTATTAAAAAGTCACTTCAGGATTACATATTAGGTAAACACATTGAGGTAAATACCTGGTGTAGTATTAAACTGTAAAATACTAAAATGTCATGGTATTATATATAATGGTAATGATACTGCTAAACAATACAGAGAGTAACCATTTTTAACTGCTATGGTAACATGAAAGGCCCTTTAATAGATTGACATCCCAGTTTTTTTAAATATGATATTTGATATGGTAATTTCGTCTCAAGAAACTAATTGTATCATTTCCGAATAATTCGACCGACCAAGATCAGATGAGTCAACCAAAATATTTGGAAAGAATACAAATAGTTTCTTGAGAGGTAATTACCATGTCAAATAATTTAGAAGGCTTTTTCTTGTCTTTGTTCCTATGCTTTTAACGTGCTTGTCTGAGAACTTAGAAGGGAAATCGCTTCATATGACACACTAGTCTGTACCTGTTGGTTCTTGTAGGTCTCGTCACACAACTTCCCCAGGAGTTCTTCAACTTTCTGCTTGAAGTCCAGAACAAACTCGCCAAGATCATCAAGAGTGTTGGCAAGATAGACCACTCCTTGTATCCTTTGTTGCACACCTGTATTAATTCAGCTGTTAATTGTAATAATACAAAGACTTCTATCACGCCTAAATCCTAGTGAACGCGAGCTCAGGGACACATAAAAACTTAGGCAATCTCGAAATCAATGTACAATGTAAAAGTTATCAACAGATGTATGGATAGACTTGAGAGCTGAGGAGGGAAACACGGCTAAAAGGATAAGTCTTCATATGATGGCAACTTTTTATTATGTTCCCTGCTGACCTAACACGAACAGGGAGTGACTTCCAGAGAAGTCGAGCGGCAACTCAGAAAGCCTTAGTTCCGATAATTTGCTTAAACTCTGGAAACAAAAGGCAGATTAGAACTAGATGATCGAAGCTGTCCAGGCTTTCTTGTCGGAGTGAACATGAACGGAATGTAAACATGCTGGTTGCTTAGATGAAAGTTCGTGAAAGGTAATAGTACAGATCTTAAAAATAATAAGCAATTGAAGGAGTAAATAGATAGAGCGAAGCAAATATCGGCCAGTTTTTGAACAACGTCCTTGACCCACAATGCACTAAAGCTGGCGGTCGTTTCACAACGAGCGGAAGACGGAGCCAGCAGCAGGCTTCATTGACGGTGACCTCATTGAGAGCTACCTTGACCTCAGTCGAGATAAGATGCAAGACGTGGCACAGGGATTACAGGTGGGTTTAGTGTTGGTAGTCCGGATGGCATATTCTATGTAGTCTGTCAGCCTTTTACAATAGGTCATCTTGGTTGGTAGACTAAAAGTTAACTTCAGTGAGTCTGTGTCGATTGTAATTTTTACGTTTTATATGTTGCAATTTTTTTGTTTTTGTTCCTTTCACTGTCAGCACGTTTTTTTTTTAGTGCAATGTTGCTAAGCTTTGCTTTGGGCCACTTTTCATCTTTTGATGGTATCACCAGGCCCCTGAACTTAAGTATAAAAAAAAACAGGTTTAGTCCTCAGCATGTAAGTTGTCACTGTACTCTGTGAAATTCATATTAAAGGAAGTTCAGCTACAGACTGGAAGAATAGTTCAGGCTGACAAAGGGACCGAGAGAGACTCCAAAGCTCCATAGAGTAACAATGTGTGACTGAATGGGCTAAACTTCATAATAGGTTTAGTCTCAGCCTCTTTACTGGGCAGTCCTTTCTTGTATTGTGTACAGCCACACTAGAATAGGTTTAGTCCCACCCTCTTTGTACTCGACAATCCTTTCTTGTATTGTGTACAGCCACGCTAGAATAGGTTTAGTCCCACCCTCTTTGTACTCAACAATCCTTTCTTGTATTGTGTACAGCCACGCTAGAATAGGTTTAGTCCCACCCTCTTTGTACTCAACAATCCTTTCTTGTATTGTGTACAGCCACGCTAGAATAGGTTTAGTCCCAGCCTCTTTGTACTCGACAATCCTTTCTTGTATTGTGTACCACACTACAATGTACACACCAAATTGAACACCGTACTTTGTATGAGTTTGTGTTTGTAGATTGATGATGGTACAGGGATGAAGCGAGAAGCAACGGTTGATGATTTGGTGAAGATCATTGAAGAACTGACGAGGATTCACTGAACAGAAAAAGACACTTGTAGTGCTTGACTTATGGTATTGTGAAACCAGTGGAGAGAAAGGGAAACACCGGACCAGGGATCCGTGGGATCTGTTTGGATTCTGGGGAAGGGTGAAAACTGTTGTGGATCGTATAGAAAACTGCCATAAAATGACTATGGCCGGTGCTGCTGCTGCTGCTGCTGCTGCTGCTGCTGCTGCTGCTGCTGCTGCTGCTGCTGCTGCTGCTGCTTTTGTATGATTTCATGTGTGTTACTCATTTGTTAAAATGTACAATTTGTTGGCGCATAGACATTGGCAAAATAGGAGTGAGAGGGACCTCGAAGAGTGATGCTTTGCATTGTTATGGTAAATCGGTCATACCGCGAGGGTGGTAGCAGTACTGGTAGCGCCATCAAGTGTCATAGTAGTTAGATCACTTGGCAAAGATAGTTTGTGCTCGCTGTGTTGTTGGAATGGTATGTTTAGAGGAATATATTAATGTACAGCACATGTATAGAGTTAAGGATGTTTGTGTGTTATTTGTGAACAGGTTACATTTCTTTTAAAGTTTCACCCACCCATGAGAAATGTATTAAATAATTATTTATATTGGCGCAAGACAACTGCTTTAAGAAATAGTCATCACTATTATGGTCCAGATAATACTTGCTCTTTTTGGGAGGTTTCATGATTTTCTGGAATGTTTAATAATATATCCTCAATTGCTTTGGTTAGTTCTATAAATGAGCAACATAACAACAACTGAACAATAAACTGAGCATAAAACTTGTAGAAATTATACTATTTTATTACCCATGATCTAAATATTTTGTACCAATAACTCGATTTTACAGATAAATTTGATTGCAGCAATTATGTTTTGATTGCAGCTGAGTTATGTGTCAGTTTTGTGACTACCTAGTGGTTCATAACTTTACATATGTTTGTTTTGTTAAGTGAATCATGACCATTAACTTCATGGGTATGCACTCTGGGAATTAAATCAATCTGAGTTCTTAAACTGTGAATTTAATTATTTGTGGTGCAACTGTATTCCATATTGTAGCGCTAACGTCTTTGCCACCTGACAATGAAGCGGGTGTGGCAGGTGAACTCTCAACAATGGTGGGAGATGGGGGTGGAGACCCCTGCCACACCCATCCGTAATAAGTATCCCATTAATTGGTCATGATTAAGTAATACTTGCCATGTGAGTATATATGCCAGGCCTGTCTTCAGGGCTTAGAAAAGAGGGGTTCGGAAAATAAAAAAAAATTCTGTACGATCTTGAGGGGAAACAAGTCATGGTTTTGGGTCTATGTACGTATAAGAGTTACTTAGATACATTTGTAACTACAGTTACGATTATCATGCCAGTGGTTTACTAGGAAAACTGTAGAAAACACTCATTTCATGGGTCGCCCCATACTGTTCGATAACCGTATGTCATGGGTGCGGTAGGAAATAATTGTTCACCAAATGATAATCTATTTGTAAAACCTAATCATAGTCTTGCCAGTAGCATATAACCATGCCATTTGCGCCCAAACTCCTCAACTGGTGTAACATATTTTGAGTCTAGGTTACCAAGTTTTGAGAACTGCACAGACATTTATCGCGCCCAGTTAACATGGCAGCGCCCAGTTAACCTGAGATTTGACCGGAATATCCCACTTTGAAAACACATTCTGAGAAAACCACTGGCTTGACATTCTTGATTGTAGTTGTAAATTATTAGTGTTTATTAACTCTTACGTGCATAACCGCAAAGCCATGACTTTTGTTTCTCTTTAATAAACACGAAATGAGCGTACAATAAGTTGGGAAGTCCCGGGATGATTTCTGAATTGCAGTTAACAAATTCTCTCATTCAAACACCCGATCTCCCCTCCAAGGACAGGCCTGTTGCTGTACACACAATTTTAACCCTCTTTAAAAAGATGATCTTCGAAGATGGATTCACACATGCGGATTGTATGCGATAAAATCTTAGTCAAAAGTCAGTATTGTGCCCGAAGAGACTGCTTTCATTAATAGTCTACGCAACCATGTGACTGAGATGCACATATCGATGACCTTACACAAATATTGTGAACTCTACGAAAACGATAAGCAGACCTGGGGTGATTCCAACTCCGGAATCGGAATCAAAGGACGATTCCGGAGTCGGAATCGCTTGGAGTTAGTTTAGTGGAATCGGAGTCGGAATCGCTTTGAGTTAGTTCAGTGGAATCGGGATTCGGAATCATGTGGGAACATAACCGGAATCACATTGGGTGGAATCGGAATCATTTGGAGTGGAGTTGTAATCGGAATCACATTGAGTGGAATCGGAATCGTCATGAATGTCACTACTAGTGTTTGCACAGAAAAGCCACAGGTCCTTCCACATGGGACATGGCTAACTGCTATTTACTTTTATTGGTATCTCACTGCTCACTGACCAGTCACTGCTAGTGTTTGCTCAGAAAAGCCACAGATCCTTTTGAAGGATTAAATCTTTTGGTTTTATTGGCAGTCAGAAGAGTCTTCATATGCGTGGTTCAGATCTGGCCTGGTCATACCTAGACCATGGCTAATTGCAATTTACTTTTACTGATTTCTCACTGCTAGTGTTTGCACAGAATCATACAAACCCTTCTAAAGGATTAAATAAAAAGTTGTGCTGGAGTCAGAATCGGAATCAAAAGTTGTACTGGAATCGGAATCGAACTAAAACAACTGGAGTTGGAATCGGAATCGAAAGGCCTGCTGGAGTCGGAATCGGAGTAGGAATCGTTGAAGCGGAATCGAACCCAGGGCTGCCTTACAGATACAATGAAAACTGGTATGCTCATATAATGACAGTTTGTTGCGATTAAATAGTTAATAAATGTAATAATAGTTAACAGATCCGACCCGCGTTCTCACCACCGGAGATCCGACCCGCGGAACCACTCTTTACGATGGGGCGACCGGGGAGTCGCTCTCGACGCTATTGCCACTGGGGAGCCGCTCTTGACACTATGGCCACTGGGGAGCCGCTCTCGACGTTATGGCCACTGTTGAGACGGCCGGCCGGGCAGAGACCCAAGGAGCTCAACAGTACGATAACAACTGTGGGGTATTCCCGCCCTACCCCCACGGGGCGACAATGATGAGGGCATAACACACGACCAACAGCTTCGCCACATGTCAAACCTATGGCTATGTGGGTGTCAACATTTCCTACTAACATTTAATGTTACCATGAAAAGAATATGTGTGATGCGCCACGCCAAAACCAGGCGCTTCTCGCTAAATTTTGTTCGGCGCAGGAGCCTAAAATGCATGGTGCCCGTTCGAATTGTCGAAAATCGGTTAACGACGGAATCGAACAACGAAATTATCCAGCTTTCCATAAATCCATTTATATAAGCTGAAAGATTGTTCAAACTAGTAATATTTAGCACTTTATTGAGGCCCCTGATTAACGTCGCGGTTGAGAAGTCTGAAACAAAGCCATGTTTACGCGCTTTTGATCGACTGTCTTCGCTCGCTTACAAGTGGGAAACCCCACATGTTATACATGGCTGGAAAGCTTATGACGTCAACTACACGTGTGATTGGGAATCTCTTACTCTAGACCAATAGAACAGCTCCTATTATACATACTTTATCCAGCAACAAAGTGCTGTTGTTGCTATGGAAGTTGCGAAACGCTCGCTGATTGGTCGAAAACGTAAGCGCGCATGCGCAGTCGGCTTGTTTACACATTCCTTTCGTCTTTGTTCGACAGTTTCGCCTGCTGTTTTCGTCTTCGATTCGTTAATGAATTGCACTATGGCATCGAAAGAAGCTTATTTAGCTACCGAGTTGGATCGTGCGAGGGGGTGCAATCTCGAGGACAGCAATTTAGCTGCAGTGATTGAAGATTACTTCGAAGGCCGCGTCGAGCCCGTGAAAGTCGCCTCGGCAGGGGCAGGGGCAGACAACATTGAGCCTGCACTGGTTGGCTCAGCGCCAGCGAGAGCGGACTTTCCAAATTGGGGAAACTGACATTGTGTAGTGTTATTATATATGTAATGTGTAAATAATGTTTCATTTTAAGATATTTCAGGGATTTACTTTAGGGGTTCGGCACCCAGTGCTCGCGGTAGTCTCCGGGAATACCAAACCTGGTAGTAAATGAGGTGGCATTCAATAAATAATAGGTTTTTCCACTTTATACTTCTGCATCTAATTTATACACACCTACTGGAGGAACATACAAAATTTCATTCCATTTGGAGCATTATAAGTGCATGGTTGCTATGGGAGAAGCAATTTTTCAATGCAGTTTTTAAAGCTGATTTTCTCAAAACTATTATTCCAAGAACGTGTACACTAAAAGTGTAATATCTTGGCCCATGAGTAAGGTACACTCTTCATGTTGGTGTTATTTTAAAGCTGTGTATCTCCTCTATTTGAATCTGTAATAAAATGGTTTTGTAAAATTGTCGAGAAAAGCCTGGTTTTGGCGTGTGGCATCACATGTATTCTCGATCTGAATTTGATGATATTACAGAAATGATCCTTCATGGATCTCACAAAATGGTAAAATTATTGCGACCTTAGTCTGAGCCAAGCCCCGCGTAACCCCAGACAACCAGGGGTAGACGAAATCCTGATCTATGGTTTCAGTAATACTCGATAGGTGTCACCATTTATGTATACATTCCGCATAGCGTAGATTAACAGGAAAATCGGTAGTTTCTCTCCCTTCCTCTCCTGCTCTCCCCCTGTCCGTCCCTCCCCCTCTCCATCTCTCTCCGTCCCTGTCCCTCTCCGTGTTTCCCTCCCTTCCTCGGAAATTTTTTTTTTGCATAAACGCCACGAAAAACTACTGACCAACAATGTAAAACCGGTCTTATATCTTTCCCCAAAACAACTGGGACATAGCCAATTGGCTCGTGTCGCCTGAATTTGGGCCACCTCGTTACTCTGTCGACAATGGTCACGGTTGCGTAGCGCATCAGTGCATGGTTTGTCATGGTCACGTGCTCGCCGGTGCAGATCGGTTACTGGCGATGTCTGGGGAGTTTCCACGTTTTTATTGTAAACAAACCAAACATGCAAATACCTATCTATTGCTTCATAACATGAGTAAGATGCGAACTTTTTTACACCGGTGTCTAAATTGTAAATAACTTAAATGCTCTATGTATAGCATTGCGGTTAACTCTGTTGATTGTGTAGTATTACATTCACCTCACATTCTTGAGTGCAAGATGCCTACGAAATTGCGCAGTAAAATAATTGCATTGTGGCAATTTCCAAATTTGTTGGCAAGTCACAAACTGGCAATTCAAGTCAAGTTTCAAGTAATTGACGTGCAAGTCAAGTCAAATCTCAAGTCAATGACAACAACACTCCAGATTTGTCCATTTGAAACAAATCCGTATTACAACTGGATACGATCGTATTCCTCTCAAAACCCCCGAAATCCGTATTCCACCCACCTCATGGATTGTTATCCATGCCCGATCTCGGGGGGGGGGGGGGTCGTGGATCGAACGAACCCCCACTTTTTGTAGAATTTGTTTAGTTATAGCGTTTTCAGAAATTATCCCAGAAATCCCCGGCCACCCGAACCCCCGTTTCCAAAATCCTGAGAACATATTCCTCATATTCCTGTTCAAAGCAAATAGTCCAGAGTCACGCAGACATGATGCAGCTTGTATTGGTTAACAAACTCGGGCGGTAACTCCCCTTCCAAACTATCAACTTGTGACAAGAAAGTAGCGCACGCTATGTTATTTTATTGTTTAGTACACTGCTACTGAACTGAAGAAATATGTTGATTCCACCTAACCTTCAATATTGATTCCGTAAGCTGGTACACATGTCATTGGGACTGTTAAATCACCAGCCACCCAGGTGGATTACCAGCCATGTTATCTGGTGATACCTTCAACACATTACTATGCAACTAGTCACCGGGTCTCGTGTTCAAATTATCACCATGTTCTCCCTGATTCGAAGTATGACCTGTCACTAGCGTTGAACTTGACACCTGTAAGCGTTCCACATGTTTATCAACGCCAAGCAGACGGTCATATGTCGTCAACAACACTTGATATAAACGTGGTATGGTATAAACACAGTTGTAACAAAATAAAACACACTGGTACTTTTAGTATATCAAAAAGGTTCAGCTCGACAAACGTAATGTGTATATGGAAGATGTGATCTACACGTACACGTCCGAACTAAGTTAAGATGTTCAGCAACTTGATGCTGGTAGGCCTATAACACGTAGATCATAACTTGATGCTGGTAGGCCTATAACACGTAGATCATAACTTGATGCTGTTGGCCTATAACACGTAGATCATAACTTGATGCTGGTAGGCCTATAACACGTAGATCATAACTTGATGCTGGTAGGCCTATAACACGTAGATCATAACTTGATGCTGGTAGGTCTATAACACGTAGCTCATAACTTGATGCTGGTAGGCCTATAACACGTAGATCATATAACTTGATGCTGGTAGGCATATAACACGTAGATCATAACTTGATGCTGGTAGGCCTATAACACGTAGATCATATAACTTGATGCTGGTAGGCATATAACACGTAGATCATAACTTGATGCTGGTAGGCCTATAACACGTAGATCATAACTTGATGCTGGTAGGCCTATAACACGTAGATCATATAACTTGATGCTGGTAGGCCTATAACACGTAGCTCATAACTTGATGCTGGTAGGCCTATAACACGTAGCTCATAACTTGATGCTGGTAGGCCTATAACACGTAGATCATAACTTGATGCTGGTAGGCCTATAACACGTAGCTCATAACTTGATGCTGGTAGGCCTATAACACGTAGATCATATAACTTGATGCTGGTAGGCATATAACACGTAGATCATAACTTGATGCTGGTAGGCCTATAACACGTAGATCATATAACTTGATGCTGGTAGGCATATAACACGTAGATCATAACTTGATGCTGGTAGGCCTATAACACGTAGATCATAACTTGATGCTGGTAGGCATATAACACGTAGATCATAACTTGATGCTGGTAGGCCTATAACACGTAGATCATAACTTGATGCTGGTAGGCCTATAACACGTAGATCATATAACTTGATGCTGGTAGGCCTATAACACGTAGCTCATAACTTGATGCTGGTAGGCCTATAACACGTAGCTCATAACTTGATGCTGGTAGGCCTATAACACGTAGATCATAACTTGATGCTGGTAGGCCTATAACACGTAGCTCATAACTTGATGCTGGTAGGCCTATAACACGTAGATCATATAACTTGATGCTGGTAGGCCTATAACACGTAGATCATAACTTGATGCTGGTAGGCCTATAACACGTAGCTCATAACTTGATGCTGGTAGGCTTATAACACGTAGATCATATAACTTGATGCTGGTAGGCCTATAACACGTAGATCATAACTTGATGCTGGTAGGCTTATAACACGTAGCTCATAACTTGATGCTGGTAGGCCTATAACACGTAGATCATATAACTTGATGCTGGTAGGCATATAACACGTAGATCATAACTTGATGCTGGTAGGCTTATAACACGTAGCTCATAACTTGATGCTGGTAGGCCTATAACACGTAGATCATAACTTGATGCTGGTAGGCCTATAACACGTAGCTCATAACTTGATGCTGGTAGGCTTATAACACGTAGATCATATAACTTGATGCTGGTAGGCCTATAACACGTAGATCATAACTTGATGCTGGTAGGCTTATAACACGTAGCTCATAACTTGATGCTGGTAGGCCTATAACACGTAGATCATATAACTTGATGCTGGTAGGCATATAACACGTAGCTCATAACTTGATGCTGGTAGGCCTATAACACGTAGATCATAACTTGATGCTGGTAGGCTTATAACACGTAGATCATATAACTTGATGCTGGTAGGCCTATAACACGTAGATCATAACTTGATGCTGGTAGGCATATAACACGTAGCTCATAACTTGATGCTGGTAGGCTTATAACACGTAGATCATAACGAAACGACCGCCACAATAACCTCGTACCGTGCTACACGTACACGTTACGTAACATGCTACACGTACACGTTACGTAACATGCTACACGTACACGTTACGTAACATGCTACACGTACACGTTACGAGTTTGGCTGAACTTCCCTAATAATTATGGTAAAACATCCCGACAGTCGACATCCACCCGAATATCGTGTTTACATTGCATGCTGAACGGCAAGGTTGATATTCATAAATATATAACGATCAACTAATATTTTACAATTGTACGTTTATGGTGAAAGTTACAATAGTTACAAAAGAGAATACAAATGTATTCTACTAAAAATTAGTGTCATCTAAGTCGTATACCCTTCATCAACGAGGAAGAAGAGAAACATCTAACCTTACATGATTCCCGGAACTACTTGGTTGTCACTTTACATGATTCCCGGAACTACTTGGTTGTCACTTTACATGATTCCCGGAACTACTTGGTTGTCACTATCAATTTATTATAGGTTGACCGGAATCTCACGCGTCAACAGCATCCTCAGCCGATTTGGTTATTTTCTTCCCAGACGGTGGTAAACTGGGAGCCAACAGGGAAGTTATACTCGGTCTTCCTGCTAGTGGGATGAGTCAACTGACCAGGCTGTGCTGTCGTACATCTCTGTCTTACATCTCAGGCAGCAAACACCAGTCTGTGGTTGAAGTACGTCTCCATAAATAGCAAAACGAACTTTTGTCAGGTCAGACGTCTCTGTAGGACGCCTGACCGTATATTGTCTTATCTAGTAGAGAAATCGGATGGCGAGTAACCCTTGTACCAGAAAGTTAATCTTTATCACCCCCCCCCCCCTTCCCTTGATGCTCTGTGGTCAGGTTGTGCGAAATGGACTAGCGAAGTACTACCACATTTACAGCGCAACGTGCGCGCTTGCAGCTACGCACAACTGACGCACCGGGTGATTACCTCTACTTGGTCGAACCGTTGTTCAACCTTACACTAATGAACTGTCGAAATAAATACTTGATTACGTGAAACAGACGAATGTCGTTTCGCACAACACACACCAGCAAATGGTTAAACGACGGCTGTCTCAAAATGTTAATTATCCACTGAATTATTTTATGTGCCAATACAGTCACGTCGGACCGAAAAGTCTGAAAGCACAGTTAATTATATTGATCAATATTATAGTATGCTTTTCTGTAGCAGTTGTTTAGCTAGTTAGTTTGTTTGTGTTTGTTTTAATACAACTCGTTATACGTACACCCAATGTGTCCTTTCGAATTCTCCACTGTAGAATTACCATGCAGATTCACATTGCGTAATTCTCTTATTTTATAGCATTTTCTACGTAGCAAAATCCTAACTCTAACATCTTAACATCCATTTTGTCTAGGTATGTACTGCTACCAGTATAACATTAAGATTTCAAACAGTAAAGGTAAAAGTGCATTCTTATATAGCGTGGTATCCAGTCCTTGGGACTGTTCAAAACACTTTACACTTCACCTCCTGGCAGACCTGTTCATTCCAACACTAACTCGACTTCTCTGTGAACCATTCAGCCACGCTACAATTACTGCGCGAAGACTATTCGTTCACACATATCTACTACTGTCTACAGCTAGGTACGTATAGGACAGTTCGGTGAACGTCTGGTAATTAGCTACATGTTAAATGTTTCAATTATGATAGTTTAAGAAACATTGACAAGAAAACAAAACTAAATCGAATACAAATTAATGGAATATTTGTAATTCGCCATGACGTGGACTGCTACCAGTAAAGACACGTTATGCAGTGGGCGACTACCAACTGCTTGCAGACATATTATGTCTGAAGACGTTATTGTCGTAACACGTTTTTTTTATGCATAAAGTAAACAGATAAAAAGGAAATACCGTCCTCAGTGACCGAGTTCCAGCCGTGTGGTCACACGCCCACTGATGGAAACTGTGCGATAAGGCGTTAATTTTAGATGTCACGCCAGTCCAGTGTCACCACGGATGCTTACTTGTCCGTCCTTTGATTGGCTGTTTCCTCCACTCCCTCTGGCGGGACTTTCCCCGATCAAGTTCCACGAAAACACGCCCATGAGTAAACATTGCTCGGGTTACGACGGACTCCTGTACCGTGGCCTTGTTTTAAGGCCGGAGTATGCTCCAGACGGATCGTTATTCAGACCAGTGAATTCTGACAACAGCACCAAAGTCATTGCACACAATCATAACAGTAAAGACGGTGTTGATAATTAGGACCGTATTCGAATCCCACGTGTTATAAAACTTCTCGAGAAACGCGTGACCGAAAGTTATGACAAATCGAAATTCTTATGCACATAATCGTCATCAGTATGTACGAACTTGCGCGATTATAATTTATGCTGTTTCCCATCACGTACGTATCATAAATAAACACCCAACCAATTATGAGAAATCGTGAAAGTTTTAGATCAATCTGCACAGCCAGCGATGCTGAGCTCTGGTTTTCGGGGCAGGGTTTTCGTTCGTCGAATCCAAATCCTACAATATAATTTTCCAGAAAATGAACATGAGAGATGCTCCCCGTCACGTGTTGCCAACAAAAGAAGAGTTTGTTTACCTACGCAGGGGATCATTCCGTCATTGACATGTCCAGACCCTGCCCGCCAGACACCCGAAATTCATGTTATGGTTTTGGGCCTATGCAACTATAAGAGTTACTAAGGCATAACCATTTGAAACTACAATTAAGAATATCATGCCAGTGGTTTACTAGGAAACCCTTGTTAAACACAAAGCATCTTGATTTCATTGGCCGCGCCGTACTGTTGGATAAACCTACGTCATGAGTATCAAGGTCTGACAATATTCGCTAGCCAAATGAATATATATATATATATATATATATATATATATATATATATATATATATATATATATATATATATATATATATATATATATATATATATATATATATATATATATATATATATATATATATATATATATATATATATATATATATACTTTATTTATATACTTGCCAATAGAATATGGCCAGGCTGTTTCCGTCCAAGCTCAACTTTTGTACCGTATTTTGGCTTTTGTTTACTAAACTAGTCCCCTTTCTGTCAAAACAGAACGTTTGTTTGAGACTTTGCGTTGGTTCTGTGTATGCCGGCCTCCCTTAATGCGTCACATGTAGTCTGGGTTTCCCCAAAACCATGATTTTTTTTCGCATTAAACATCTGACCAGCACAAAATAATTATAATGAGCAATTCCCCTATCAAATTTGCTTCTGGGAACCAAAATCCTCAAGCGGGGTATTGTCTCAAACTAATTGACCCTTTATTCTTCTACAGTGAATCCAGAAATGCAATAATGATTATGTACTCTCATTCAATGGCATACGCTTGTCTTTCTGGAATTCGTTGCGCCTTTACTGGGAACGCGTAGCTTAACCCTCCCAGGGCTGAAATATAATACCCATGATATACCACTTCACTTGCGTCGACGTCAACCGCCTTCAGTCAACCTGCCAATTTGGCCGAGAAACCACCCCACCTAAAGGGTAACGACTTCTTGTTCACTCAATTAAGACCAATCGATTGTCCAGGGTCCCTGCTTCCCCGCCGAGGTCCCGTTGAAGGTCGGTTGGGCGCGTGGGAATGTGGCTGCGTGCCAAATTTCGTTGTACGCCACAACAAATATAGCGAGGTTTCTGCAAGCCCCCAGAGGGCGCTACTGTTTTGACTAGCAGTTCTCCGTGGGTCTCTGAGAAAGCGGCGAGTTTAAAGGACCTCCTCCTCAATTCGATTTTTTTTCGCTTGTCTCATTTCAGATTAATTTCGCCAAAAGTCAAACCTGTCTAGTATCCGCTGTTGCATGCTAGCTCGTTTGTTCAATTTTTTTATTGAGTTTTGATGAAATCATCGGAAAACTATTACATTTTTTTGACCGGATCCGGCGATACAATGCAAAGTGGTCCGGCTGCATGTACCATGATATAAGGGTGTTCACACTTCGCGATGGGCTAAATCAACTAACTCTGTTAGTGTTAGGCATATAATAAAAACATGAATTCCATTAAAACAGGTTACACGAAATGTTCGAAATGTCACCTGTGCATTCTGTAATTGATAAATTGCGTGAAATTCGCGAAAATTAAATAGCCCTACTACCATCAGCTAAAGCTATGATGCATTACAGACCTAGCACAGAACACATTACAGACCTAGCACAGAACACATTACAGACCTAGCACAGAACACATTACAGACCTAGCACAGAACACATTACAGACCTAGCACAGAACACATTACAGACCTAGCACAGAACACATTACAGACCTAGCACAGAACACATTACACTTTACTAAACACGACATATGGGTAGTGGCTGGGTAGGGGCTGGGTAGTGGCTGGGTAGGGTCTGGGTAGTGGCTGCAGATCATCTTTTCCCTCGAAACAAAATGTTGGTCCCATTTCTATTCCAAAGGTCCAGTGTCCACCACTTATTTTGTGGCTTAACTGACTAATGATTTATGTCTATGAATGATTTAATATTAATTAGGGTATGGTGGGGCAAAGAGCCCCCTTAAGGGAAAATGGCTACAGTTATTCATACACGTGTTGTGTTGAGATATCTATACACGAGCGTTTGGTTATAACAAGCAATGCCAAAACATTAATGACGACTGACAACACCAAACATTGTTATCGTTAATTAAATAGATTGCCCCTGGGGGCAAGACGCCCCCTTCTATGGGGCAAGACAGCCCCTCCTATGGGGCAAGAAGCCCCCAACAACGTCTTGCCCTATAACAGTAACATTCTTTCTCTATTGTATGAAATACGAATACTGAAATGAAACAAAATATTGTTAAATGTAGCAAAACATTGTGTTTTACTTTATCCAGACACCAAACATGCATAATTTAGGTACACTGGGACTCGCTGTTAGGGCAGATAAAACAACGCACTCCTGGCGTGTAGTCAGTGTACAACTGACACTGCACCCACGCCTCCCGAGGTCTACAGTTCACGAAGGGCTCGCCCCCTATGACACACGGTCATGCTTCCTCTCTGTTGCTGGTGCTGACGCGTCTTTTCCTTTGCTTCTTCCACTGCGTCTTTGGTTTCGTTCTGTGTCCCTCGTCTAGTCGCCAGTCACTTTCCTGTAGTGTCCCTTCTCGTTTGCTGACACACGATCAACGAGTTCAACTTGTGTGTGATGAATTCCAGTTTATTAGGAAACAATAACAACTCAATGGATGTCGTTTTTACGATGTGGCACCTTAATTACCGAGAATAACGCGTATTGTGTAATACGCACTTGTTGAACTTATTAATTGAGTGATACAGTGTACTCCGAATTATCACGTAACATCTATGCGAAATGGTAGATCGTACATTTGAAAACACGTGGTTTTTTATCAAAGTAAAAACGTTTTCCACTTTCTAATCACGACTATTAATGGCCCAAGTCGTGTGGGGGAAGACTCCCCTTGTCCAATACTGTAAGGGGACGTCTTGCCCCCAGTAGATATGATGTAGCTCTCTTAATATCCGCAGTAATACTAATCAGTGCCAATATTTTAATATACTAATCATTGCCAATATTGTAAAATAAATGGTACTGTATACATTGATGATGAACATAAAAGAGGTTGCACGGTGCTAAAAGTTATCTGTGTGTTTCAGCATAATATTGAAAATATAATTTTTTTACATCAACCATGCAGAAAAGATGTAAATGCAGATTTATTTTCCTAACTGTCCATTTCATCTGTATGTGCTTTTGGGAAGAATACGCACCAGGTAGCAGCACTGCATACATCCACCAGAGACAGACAGCAAACGTGTATAATATTGGAAAAACGAGGGGCGTCTTACCCCACGGGGGCTCTTTGCCCCACCCTACCCTATTAATATGTTTATATGCACAACCCCACATATCACACATCGATGGGTGTAGCAACACTGTAGAATCACACACAACAACGCGAAATACACAGAAAATAGTCACTTTGTATGGTTACACGTAAGACAATTGCCTTTTCAGGACAGGTTATTGAGACACTCGCCTACCCTGACACCGTTGTGGTCGCGAGCACTGAATGACTATATTTTTAATGAAGAATGTACGACTCATGGTTCAACAATCACTGGTAACATTACCCCTACAGTCGATTAATTTCCACCTCTCTCGGCGTCGGCAGTGACACTCGAAAACCAACCAATGAACAGTTCTGGCGTCTCGGAAATTGCGTCATTTCAGTTTTGCGGTTATCCCTAACCGAGTAATAGTTAGCGGCAAAAACGTCAGGCGCTGGGATGGAAAACCACAACGACTTTGATGGATGATTCATGGACCATAATTTTATGTGTGATAAAACATGCGTGGCGCAGCATCGTCATAGGTCATGAAAACATGCATCAGCAGTAACGTTATACAGTCCGGCTATGCCCAATTGCTTCTACAGTAGCATAAATATCTCGGGGGGCCGACGGGGATTTCCTGAACTAAATATAAACTACAACAACGCATCACCATAATGTGAGCTTGTTAATATATCCGGTGGTCTTTCCGACAGCAATTTCCGCATCATTTACGTTCATAACTCAAACTTGGCATGATTCAACTGTGCAGAACCGGTTCGCGCAACCATGTGTCACCATTGAAACCAATTAAACAGTAAACGGTTAAGCAGTTTACATTTAACATCTTACTTGAAGGCATAACGAGCTTAATTGCATACTTACCTGGCTCAGGAGATACTGTGATCCACATTTCACATTAGTAACAAGTATTTCATCGATTGAACGCAAATGATTTGTTAGACAGGTTGTTCTCGGTTGTGGTTGATCGGCATTATTTGCTTATAGTTTTATTATTCATGTGTCCGGTTTTATTTAATATGTTGGGAGAAAACTCTAACTTATTCTAGAAAAAAACTGAATTCTAGCGATATTTCGAAACCGCCATTGTCTGGTTATCTGCGATCTACTTTGTTCCGTTGAGGCATTTTCCATCATGTTTCATGCAAACATCGCACACTTCAGGCCCATACTTGGAGGGTTAGCGGTGGGAAGGACAGCCAGCTGGTCTGTATTCCCACTAAGACAATGTGTACCTAAAATATGCCACTTCGAATGGATATGACTGTACTTTTTGAATTTATATTCACAGATGCTTTGAGAAAGCAAACCTCCACGCAGCATCATATCAAATTAAAGTGATCGCCGATACTCCGGAAACTCGTCATCCGGGCATTAATTTACGGGAATGGAATGCACCCCGTTAATATGATTCGTTTATCCTAAAAAAATCCTTAATCCGGTAACATGCACCGCGGACCAAGGTGTCCAGATTAACGAGGTTCCACTGTAGGCCTTATCAAGTTTGAATACTTTAATATCTTAGTCCTAAATAATGCGTATAAATCAACCGTGTGGGTATTCTATTGTTAGGGTGAATGCAATTATTTTTTTGAGTATGTTGATAATCAGAGACGGTGACTAATTTGGAGTAACCAAGTGCAGTCCGGTCGTTTGTGAGTGTTTTTTTATAGTTTGAACTTAAATCCGTTCTTTTTAGGTACCAGTTAAACATAGCCTATTGAGATGTAATCTATGGGGCTTTCATTGAGTAAACATAACACCCATTAGCATGCACCTAACATACTTGCAGCCGGAATAATGTTTCACTCGAGTGAACTTTTGGCACATTGCCAAAGCAAGTGGGTCCGCATGAACTTTGAAAGTGTGTGGCAAGAAAAACAGGTGTTATATAATCTATAAAATAATATAATTCGACACAAACCTCCCGTTTTGTGATAAAGAGGTCTTCCAAAAATCCTTAATGTATAAATCGCAGGTCACAACTAGATAATAAGTTATTTTTTTCTGGATTAAAAGGCCTATGTCTATGAATCTAGCACAACGACCGACATTTCGCAGAATTGACGTCGTTTTTGTGAACGATCTAATTTTCCCAGAAGGAGCGAGGAATGGCGTCCGCAAATAAAAACAATTAAGTGTTCTAAACTTAGCGTCTCGTCAATAGGAGCTACGTTTGGAAAACAATTCAACATCAGCAGGCTTGATCAATAGCATCACGTCATTAGATCTCTTGCCATCGCATGCGAAAACAACATATCAGCCGCTGTAAACAACGAAATAGGCACCAGCCCAGGCATCAAACGATTGATGGTTGTTTTTTAAATCTGTGATGTTGTCGATACAAGAGCTCTTTTTCTTCGTCGACGGCCGCGGGTTATTTGCGGGGTGGATGTAAGGAGATCTTCGGGACGGTTCCGACGCCGACATCCATCACCAATGTCACTTTTTACTGCAGTCCGCTCAATGTTTTCGACGCAGCTTCTATGGCGGCCCAAACGACGAACTGGCGACCGCACCCGCTGTCGTGTTGGCGCTGCTCGCGCAACAAACTAATGCTGACGTTTTGACAAGAAACTAGGGGGCAATTAGTGTATTTGTTAGTAATGCGAGCTCCTCGCGCAGGGCGTCGTTGTTTAGAAAAATTACGTTCGACGCGACTCGCGAAGCCGTTTCTTTATAGTGACGCTGCTGGGAGCCTATCTACGCTAGTAAATATTTCAACGAACTCAACGGGCTGCCAATATTATAATCTATTTGGAGGAAGTGCAGAAAGTTGTTGTGTTGTTTTTGTAGGAAACACAAAATTGCTACTTGTAACAAGTTTATTTATATACAGTGCTTAGTACTGCCTATACATTTAACACATTTTTAGTACTACTTGAATGTGTCACGTCACAGTGGGTTCGGTACTTAGGGTCAAATCCTCGGAAAGTAGTGTATATATAAAACATACAAGGGCCTATTCTCTCTCTAACACTCCTTGGGAACACCGGAGATGTGAAAATCCTTTTTTATCGTGACCGCATGACTATAATTAATATAATTATATAAATATTATATAAATAATATAATTTACAGTATAGGACCTGTCTTGGGAAATCATAATCCTAGTCAATAATGTACCTGCAACGAGCGACCACCTGACAAACGCGACCAAAGACTTACATGCGCTTATTTAAGAGCCATCTTTAAAGGCAACACGGCACATTTTACGCCAGACAAAATACGTTTTTTTTTCTTAACGTCTTAAAAATACTATTTTCCATAGGAATACAGAAGTTAACAGAACAGTATATCTTATATATAAGGACATACTTCAAAATGACTCTGTTATAATTATTTTGTACTGTATTCCAAACATGATGCATTAAATAAAAGAAGTTTTGCACAAATGCAACAACAAAGCGTCTGTCAAAATATTTCAATATCCTACTTTGTCGCCAGTGACCTTAACAACATGTATTGTGCGACCGCCTATTTTGGGCGACCACTTTGGCAGAAAGGCGGTTGCACAATACATGTTTTGCCGTAGTAGTAAAGTAGAATCTGTGATGAGATAATGGATTAATAATTCACCGAATTTGTCATCACATGACAGAAGCTCTCCGCCTGTTTGACGCCCTGGAGCATTCGGAGAGCTCTGTAGATCCCCGGGTTGTTCTGTTTGCCCCCACGGACTCTCAGCGCGATCTCTCCGACACATATGGAATAACCATTTCTCTCTCCGAGGAGAACGCCACGGAGAGGAAAATAGAATAGATCCATAGAATGTGTGTTCCAACAAACAAAGCCATCTAGTAGCTCTAGTTGGAACCATTGTCGCTGTGATGAAAACGCCAATGGAAACTGTCGCTGTCTAGGGCGTGATTAAATTTGGCCTTGTGTTCCAGGAATTACAGCGAAGAAAAATGGCCAAAAGTGGGCCATAAAAACGATGATATAACACGGTGATGAAACCTTGTCACATATGTAATATATCTCCGGCATAATTCCACACAATTTACGTCACCACGGGAAAACGTGTCGGAGTTAATAGGTTTTTCTTATCTCATGGGACAGTCACACGTTTTAATACATCATCGATGATCGTAAATGGTTACATAATCATTGCAGACAATTATTACTCTTTTTTTATAATAATGTCGTGGCTTCCTCTGGCTCAACATTGTGTTTGTAATAATAATAATTGTAGACTTTCACATCCCTCCCCCCGTCCGCGTCTACGGTTGTAACCCCCCCCCGGGTTGTTATAACCACCTGGGGTTATTCTAACCCCCTGGGGTTCATATATATGCCACTGGTAGCAATAACACTTTCCTTGTGAACCTTCCCCGACTACTCAGCCCGGGAACCCACTGCACGGAGTTCTTCCTGTCCCCGTTTAAATGGTTATCGGATGCTTAGGTGTGTTGCCTTGAAAGTAGGATATAGGCATATTGTGTGCGCCACTTGGACACTAAGGATACCGTTATATAATGATGTTTGTGTTCTGCGAATACTTAAGTGCTGGCGTATCGCGGCCGCCTCACCCTCGTCTTGGGCCGCCACAATAAGGCATCAGATTCTATCCAAGCCTTGAACTATTGTAAGATCGTTTTAGATTATAAGATATCTATCCTATGTAGCTACGATATGTCAGATGCACAGTTGTTTCCCAATCAACTAAATAACACAGGACAATAACGCCACGTGGTGTACCACGGCCGGGATGATTAGTAGCCCACTTATATGACTCCCATGTTACCGATTCACTGCCACAAGCCTAGGTTATTTATTAAAAAAAGGTAAAAGTATGTTCTCACATGTTGAAGTATCCAATCCTTCGGACGGCTCAAAGCGCTATACACTTCGCCCCTGGCAGACCTGTTTGTTCCAGCACATACTCGATTTCTTTGAGAAGCATTAAGCTACAGTGCAATTGCTGCGCGAAAACGGTTCGTTCACATATAGCCACCAATGCCTATGATCAGGTTTTAACTTGAACAGCCGAGTGAACTGAGGCAATGTGTAGTGAACTGAGGCAATGTGTAGTGAACTGAGGCAATGTGTAGTGAACGGAATTGCCCAAGCTTCGAGATGGCAGCGAGATTATTCGAACTCTCTAGTCAGACGTTTTGATCGCTACGCCACCGATTTCCGTATGATAAAGAACCCCTCAAAGTAAACAACACGTTAATGAAAATATGTCGAATCACACCAACTCAGTGGTCTACTAAAGTACAAATATAATGCATAAAAAAGGATGTGACGATATTCAAACTGCTCTCATTGTTGTTTTAAACAATGACTAATTTAACGCAAACGGCAACGAAACATAAGAAACTAGTTTTTTAAACTAGAAAACGAACGTCTGACGAAACGGGTGGTCGTGTGTCCAATCTACATATATAGCGAGTGACATGTGGCCGAGCCAAAGTTTAGAAGGACACATTAATTTCAGGCGAAATTAAACCCAGCTGGAGACATCCACATAAAAGTAGTGATTGTTCCCACGAAGGAATACAATCCCATGTCACGTAAACAATGTCGTTAAAAGTCACACTGACTGGGTATTCATGTTTTAAAAGGTCAAATGCGTGGCAGTGGAAGGCGTCACGTTTAACAGTTTGGGATTGTCGAAGTCTACATAAATGTTGACGTGAGTAATTTCACTGAAACGATCTCTGTTAAATAATTAATGTGTCGCTAGAGAGACTACGTGATCGCGGGGTGACCACGATGTGGTGGTGGTATTTACCGCTGTCCGGTTTAAGTTGACATCACTCAGTAAAGTTAGTTCTAGGATCGGCAGAACTATTATTTTACTCAACACACCCAGAATTTCGTAATTTTTCGTTCAGCAATCACAACAGTGGTGATTTCAAAGCAATGCGATCTGATTATATTTATTGTAAAATCTTTTTGTATGGTATAAACTCTAGAGGCCTATCTATCCTAACATCTTTTCCTCTCAAATGTGTTTTAGTGGACCACACTTTAAAAATATATATATACCTTATCTTCATCTGTTTAATGTTTACATAGCATGCGGAGGGGAATGTAATTTTACGGGTGTGAAGAATAATCCCATTACGTGATCCGGTGATTGCCTGACCCAGATAAACTTTGTCCACAGGTATTTGAAATTGTCGACAGTTGTTCGTAGATAAGTTTACACTGAACGACAAGATCGCTATTCATAAACAGATAGGTTTACACTGAACGACAAGATCGCTATTCATAAACAGATAGGTTTACACTGAACGACAAGATCGCTATTCATAAACAGATAGGTTTACACTGAACGACAAGATCGCTATTCATAAACAGATAGGTTTACAATGAACTTGTATTGTTTCTGGTAGTAGGACTAAAAGACGGCCATCCTGGGGAAATGGGTGCCAAACCCAGTGACTCGGGAGTGTCATGACGTGATGGACGTGACACGTGTGTTACCAGTGCGGTGACGTGTCGCGATGTGGTATTGCGACACAACCACCGCATCAAGTGCGGAGAAAAGGTCCTGTTGCGAACTGTGTCAACGCCACTAGCGGAGGAGTGGCTCTCGTCACGCCTGGGCGCCTTGTAGTTGCGACTTCGGCCGCAACGTGGCGCCACTTGATGCAGTCTGTCGATAGCAGTAGACGGTCTAGGAGTTTTCTTCTTTATTGACGAAGGTTGCAGTGGCGTATTTAGATCTCGGATGGGGCGGCCAAATATCGGAAAGGATGTCTTTAGTTGGGATAATATTCAAATTCACTATAATAATTCTTATCTCAAAGCGTGCGTGCGTGCGTGCGTGCGTGCGAGCGTGCGTGCGTGCGTGCGTGCGTGCGTGCGTGCGTGCGAGCGAGCGAGCGAGCGTGCGTGCGTGCGAGCCTGCGTGCGTGCGTGCGTGCGTGCGTGCGTGCGTGCGTGCGTGCGTGCGTGCGTGCGTGCGTGCGTGCGTGCGTGCGTGCGTGCGTGCGTGCGTGCGTGCGTGCGTGCGTGCGTGCGTGCGTGCGTTCTGTCACCCTCCACGTTTTAGCATTTATAACAACATTCTCAATTGTTTTCAGTCGGCTCATTGATATCTGTACAGATTCATTCCAATGGAAATGAAGACTTTGGAAAACAGTGTTAAATGAAGTGTGGGTTTGTCACGTACGTTACTGCACAGGAATGGCACGCGGTACCACGAATTATGACAGGGAATCAGACGATGGGTGTTCTCTGAAACATACCATCCTTTCCTCGTAAGACGACTGTTTAGTCAGTTATCATGTTGTGCATGACAAGCAGGGCCTACGCTGTGCGGCGTAGTACACGACAAGCAGGGCCTACGCTGAGCGGGGTAGTACACGACAAGCAGGGCCTACGCTGGGCGGGGTAGTACACGACAAGCAGGGCCTACGCTGTGCGGGGTAGTACACGACAAGCAGGGCCTACGCTGAGCGGGGTAGTACACGACAAGCAGGGCCTACGCTGGGCGGGGTAGTACACGACAAGCAGGGCCTACGCTGTGCGGGGTAGTACACGACAAGCAGGGCCTACGCTGTGCGGGGTAGTACACGACAAGCAGGGCCTACGCTGGGCGGGGTAGTACACGACAAGCAGGGCCTACGCTGTGCGGGGTAGTACACGACAAGCAGGGCCTACGCTGTGCGGGGTAGTACACGACAAGCAGGGCCTACGCTGGGCGGGGTAGTACACGACAAGCAGGGCCTACGCTGTGCGGCGTAGTACACGACAAGCAGGGCCTACGCTGGGCGGGGTAGTACACGACAAGCAGGGCCTACGCTGGGCGGGGTAGTACACGACAAGTAGGGCCTACGCTGTGCGGCGTAGTACACGACAAGCAGGGCCTACGCTGGGCGGGGTAGTACACGACAAGCAGGGCCTACGCTG
This sequence comes from Lamellibrachia columna, assembly GCA_963662155.1. NCBI lineage: Eukaryota > Metazoa > Annelida > Polychaeta > Sabellida > Siboglinidae > Lamellibrachia > Lamellibrachia columna. The sequence continues at coordinate 16,719,763 of OY759271.1, read as the reverse complement.
GGCGGGGTAGTAAACGACAAGTAGGGCCTACGCTGGGCGGGGTAGTACACGACAAGCAGGGCCTACGCTGTGCGGGGTAGTACACGACAAGCAGGGCCTACGCTGGGCGGGGTAGTACACGACAAGCAGGGCCTACGCTGTGCGGGGTAGTACACGACAAGCAGGGCCTACGCTGGGCGGGGTAGTACACGACAAGCAGGGCCTACGCTGGGCGGGGTAGTACACGACAAGCAGGGCCTACGCTGTGCGGGGTAGTACACGACAAGCAGGGCCTACGCTGGGCGGGGTAGTACACGACAAGCAGGGCCTACGCTGGGCGGGGTAGTACACGACAAGCAGGGCCTACGCTGTGCGGGGTAGTACACGACAAGCAGGGCCTACGCTGGGCGGGGTAGTACACGACAAGCAGGGCCTACGCTGGGCGGGGTAGTACACGACAAGCAGGGCCTACGCTGGGCGGGGTAGTACACGAGAGACTCGGGAACGGTGTCTGTTATTGAGGTCATGTGCCATTAAAGCTCCTCGTGTGCAATTTACAACCGCTCTAAACGGCCTTCTTCGGCACATCTACGCCAATCTACACGCCGGGCATATTGTGGAGGAATCGTGACCATGGTGCGGCAAAACATTAAAAATATAGCTCACGCAGTCTCGTATTTATTTCGGGTAAGACTATAATAGCCATATATAACTGGCCCAAAGTCCTATTAATACGCTGTGGGATTCCGTTTGTGTAAACGAAAATATACGAGTCCATTTTCCATCCACCAATTCATGCATATATTTGTCCAACGACACACAACTTAGGAGTGCGTTAAAAGTACGCACACTAGATTATACCACGTACTCCTTCTTGCAACTACCTCCAATTATCCATGGTTTTTAGCGGGGAAATGTTGTGACGTTTCAATATTTAAGTTGTGAGCAGTTTCATTTTAACGATACGTGCACGTTCTTGTGACGTCACCAGCCTTTCTGTTATATCTGAACAAATAATTCAAAGGAATGCGGGTACTCGATTTTTTCGTAACTATTCTAAAAAAATTAAAATAGCCCTGTGTGGGTCTAAATATACATCCACTTTTGGGAGCCCAAACCACACCACCCAAGGCCTGCAGTAACTGTATACTCGATGGTTGTGTAATAATCTTTGGGTAACGATGTCTTTGATTGGTGATTAGATCTTCGTCTTCTAAATTATTGCGCTATTCAATACCACGGACTACGCTTGTGAGCGGTTTTTAACGTGCGCTATTGTAACCTAGCTATTAAAACATACCCGCTGGGCGATGGATAATGCGCGACCGCAAGCGGGGAAATCCCCCGGCGACCGCGCGTACGAGGTCGCCCAATCAAAATGTAGGCAGTGTTTCGTCACCGGACGCGCCGCCACCAAATATGGTAAGTAGGTCAAAGTTGCTGGCGATAGCGACCAGGAAGAAGGCTGCAGACAGGTCGGCCTTCGTTAAAACAATTGTTATCAGCATGCGAACGATTTCGCAATGCCGAGTTGCTGCATCAGCGGTTGGTAGGTTTTCATTGAAATATTTGTAGAGAATTTGGCAGCAAACCACATGTATTATATATAGTTGCCGGACAAGGAGCAATTGTGTTAATAATAATTAGTGTAAATGTTTTATTATCGCTACATATGTGCCATTTAACAGGCTATTTTGACCTCTGATTGCAGTGCAGCTATACAGCAATTCCAGTATGCAGAGTATGCAAAATGAAAGTAAGCGTTTATACACAACCTTTGGCTTTGATCACATTATCATTTCATTTCACAGCAAGGATGGTTTTAGTCGTTAGCACTGGCTACATTAACATACAGCGGTGTGGCTGGCATACCCGGTACGTGATCAATTGTTTTTCATAAGCCAAACATGATGCCCTTTGGAACACTGTCGAATATATACGAGTGTCGTAGGCGCGTTTGATTTGCGGCCGTTTAAACAACAAATGAACGGCACGGTAATAACTTTTTATCGAATCACGCGCCCACGGTATAGTCATCTGAAGAAAAAAAAACAATCTCACACTCATACTATATTCTAGCTTAGGCTGGTGTGATTTAGTGACAAATTGTTGTCGAAGGCGCCACTGCTGTCATATTATGCACGTTCGAAGGGCCGGTATTTTTTCAAGGATTTAATGTTTTTAGAATTTGCTAGTTGGGTATGCTAGCCTGTGACAGGGACACCCAGCGATGACATGGCCTAATGTGACAGCTGGTAGCATGTAACTACCCAACGGCATCACTGCGAAACTTGGTAGCGGTCTCTTCGTCCATAGCAATAAAATATAGACGACGGGTGTTTACGGCATATCATGAGACAAACAAACAACACATTATTTATATCTTTGTTGGTGTTTATTGCGCAACAGTTACACTGCAGCAACGTCACAGCGGGCTTTCCCGATCCAAATATTATATGTATTATTAATACTTAGTATCAATGTGACGACATTAAAATACTCTCATCAAAAACATTGTAACATACCGTATTACCATAACCATTAAATGAACCGGGATCACACTGTGGACATGCTGTTGATAATGCTATTGAAATGTTCAGTTCATACTGACCTAAATCGGAAGGACAAATCTGCATTCAAATAATCGTACCTCACTCTAAACAGTGTTAGTATCTAAGTAGGTCCTTAATTAAATAATTTTAACATATGCTTCTCTCTACATACACGCACATACACGCACAAGCTATTATAATTTCAGTTACCATCTACGCTTAAATACTTCTACACTCACATGTTAATGACATACGCATGATTTAATGTATTTCTGGCGAGATCTATATTGACAATTATTGCAAATGCGCCATGATTTGGTTTAAAAAATTCTATTTAAATAAAGTCTTTGCCGGATCACATCAAACTTTTTCATGGGCATTTTCTTCCTATGTCCTGGGGTTGACAAACAGTTTTCCTAGTCACCGGTTAACGAAAACGCGATATATTTATATATGAATATTATACTTACATTTTTGATCGCGCGATCGAACGTATTTTGTTACATTTTGTGTGTATATATATATATATATATATATATATATATATATATATATATATATATATATATATATATATATATATATATATATATATATATATATATATATATATATATATATATATATATATATATATATATATATATATGTATATATATATATGTGTGTGTGGGGGGGGGAGGGGCCACATACAGTAATCATTAGCTCAGTCCAGGCATTTACCATACATTTTTTTATTACTACCACATGACGTTATTCCCACGCGTAAATACTGTTCTTCGGTCAGTAAAATTCTCGGACCCAGATAAGTGCGTAGGCCGGCACCTGTTTACTCCCAGTAAGTTGCAACCGAAATCATGGAACTCTCGAGACGGGAAAGTCCCTTCTCGCCGGTAACGTAGATATTGGCCACGGATCAGCCAATCAGAGAGCAGGCCAATAAGCATCGCGTTGGAAGGTCTAAATTTATCGCGTTATCTCGTCGCTTCGTGTCAGTGCGGTTTTCCAAGAAGCCACGCTACGTGCTCCTAACTCGCCGGCTGTCAGGCATGACTGCCGTGGCACTGAACTCATCCACCACAGCACTGTCTGTGTCGCCAGCCGGCCGAGCGGACTCAGCTTAATTAACAGAATCGCGGGTAACGGAATCGGCAGTTTCGTAGAATGAAATATATTGGCTGGAACATAATCATTCCCTATTCCCGCTGTACTACAATACGCCACTGAATGAATCAACCGCTTAATAGAATCAAGGCCCAAAGTGATTGTATTAATGGGAATAGAAACAACGATTACTTTAAATCATATTATATTACATCTTGTAGGATAAGTCCAATTCCATTGTTGACAGCGATAGCGATTGTTTAAGAAGCGAGCGCCAGAATGTTTTTTTGTGTGCGGCATTCGATTGTGATACAAACGGTAGTAAGAATATAGTAGCATGTAGTTGGTTTAAGTTGGTTTAAGTTCTCTACGGAACCAACTTTGTTTTTAAAAAGCCAACGTCAAGCCGACGAAGCCCAGCCGGTTTTGTTAGTTTCGAGAAAACTTGTTTCGAATGTGATCAGGACCAGAGAAGATGGCAGCCCTGGGTTATCCTGGTGCTAAAATCTCTTTGAAATAGTATGTTGTGCCAATATCATTACCAGTAGTGGAAGCTATGTTGATGCCATCAATCCGTACACCACATGCAGCGAGCGACACGGGCGTCGACTCACACGTACCCCCTACTGCCATACCAAAACGGTGGGGGTGTGCCGCCAGAGTCCCATGGAGCATATGGAGAGAGAGAGAAATCAAGAAATTTATGGTCACCAAGAGAGAATTATTGAACAATTTATCTAATTTCTATAAGTGTAAGGTAAGCCCGGGCGGAACGTTTTCATTGGGAAATTTCCTCTTCGATGAAAGAGAGAATTATCAGGTTTAATTGGGGCACAAAGAGAGAAAAATGGCCAAAAACAGGGGCATTTGCGCGGCACATACATGTATACTTCAGTACAGGGAGTACCCCCCCCGGGCTCACACGGTCCACCTGGGATCGAGGCGAGCTGTCAGCGAGCTGTCAGCGCGGATACAGGTGATGTCGGTTCACGGTGACTTCGGCTTCAGAGATACAGCGGGCATAGTGATCTGGGCCCAAACGATTGTGTACCGAGCACATGAAGTTTAATGTGTCTTACTGTGAATAAGGCATATATTTTCTCATTTATTAATTGATTTAGTTCCACATTAATCCGAAATTGATACTTTGAAACCGCTTTTATAGCTTTCGCTTCCTTTCGCATAAAATACGGCGTTATATTTGATCATTTTAACACACAGTGAGCGAGACGATCATTATAACTTATACAGTTAGTTGTATCCTTAAAACTAATATCATAATAATATATAATATATTACACCACAAACTATATTATATACAGTTGAATAACTTAAATAAATGAAATTACAATTATCATAATATCTTGTTTCTATATTTAAGATTTTCAAGTCTTTCCCTCAGGGGAAATTTCCCACAGAAATTGGCTCAATTAAATCAAATACAGAGCAATGACAGTGATAAGCGGTTATTGTATTGTGAATAAAACGGAACCACCTGCATATGGTCTTTGATCAGTATCTAGTTGAACTTGACATTCCTTTGATGGCAAGTACAGGAATAACAAATCCTGGTAGATCTTGCGTGTTACCTCGGTCACCGAAATCACCAAGCCGAAATAACATCGGCTGAATTCACCGATGGCCAAAATCACCACCAGCCGTCAGTGCTACTCATATTGCGTTGTTTACGTTCTGACCTAACCATGACAATGACCAGCTAAACCCGCCAAACTTCTCATATATTTACCATACGCATACATATGGCACGTGGTCAAACATTACTCTTGCTTCCATGTAACGATAACAAATTACAAAAAAAAAAAAATATATCTTCTACGCCTACCTCCGCGAAGCTAGGCTTACGAGATGCCGATGGTGAGTTTTTGTTTGTGTAAATGTTGATCTTTATATGGAAGTAAGAGTAATGTGTTTAGCTAGGTCACGTGTGTATGCGTATGGTAGATATATGAGACGTTTTGCGGCTCTGTATGGTCGTTTTCATGGTTATATCAGAAAATAAATAAAACAGAAGCCGGTCAAAGGATACTGGCGTACCTAAATTGCTCCGAAAGAGCCGAATTCGAAGAAGATTCTACTGTATCACTTGCCGCTAGCGTTTCGAAATCGTTACATTTTACTTTTTATTCTGGAAAATTGACATCGCCACCAGTCGCCATAGTAACGTGAGTGAAACTATACTGACGCATTACATAGAAAAACTGACTGAATGTAAACCCATGCCATCAGTGACGTCACAAAACCACGTGATCGCTTATCTCATGAACTTCGAATTTTATGCGCACGAGTTAAACGCATTAAACATCTAATTCTACCTGTAAATAAAATGTTCCTAATTTATTTATTTTGGCATATAGTACATACAATATTAAGCTTTGTGTACACACCGAAAAAGCATTGTAGCTATTGTTTTATGTTTATTCCCTTTAGCATAGTCCATTGTACTATGATATATTAGCATTTTGTATAAAAACTATCAACATAAGTTTTTACAATCATAAGCCAATTACAATCCAGTGACACTGCTAATTTTGTTTATCCTATTCCCATTTTCTTGCTCGATCCACTGCCCTTTTCTCCCATCTCCCCCACGCACGCACGCACGCACGCACGCACGCACGCACGCACGCACGCACGCACGCACGCACTCTACCCCATCAAAGAACATCCTTATTACGCATTGTCGAGATCGCGCCCTTTTATTAGTAGTAAATACACATGCACACATTCAATTCGACCAACACTTAGGTCATAATAATAATATGTTGTTGCTATAAGCGATGTCCGTTGAACTGGGCTATATATATATATATATATATATATATATATATATATATATATATATATATATATATATATATATATATATATATATATATATATATATATATATATATATATATATTATATATATATATATATATATATATATATATATATATATATTATATCGTTGTATCTGATAACATACACTGACAAGAACACAGTATAAGTGGGTTTTATTTCTTAAGCAAGATATAGCAAACAAAGCACATTTTATATTGTTGTTAAACTATTTCGTTAACGCACGGCACAGAGTTTTTTAACTGGGTATTGCGTATTATGCAACTTGCGCGCATGTGTGAAAATAATGTTTATCATAATTACCCCGCCACAACTTACATTTATGCACAGATCTTTATTTCATTTGGTAAACTCGTAATGTTTGTCCAGAAATCGATTTCAATTGCATACAACTGTGCACAGTATTTTGTGTTGACATTTCGCTAAAATACGGTAACTATCGTTTTTGTATGGAACTATGCGTATAGCAACTAGTAACGACGTCGCCCAGCTAACCGATCGTTTTTATCACTTTTTATGTCAGTTGTGAGTGGCGCCACTAGTGGGGTGTGTGACGTTGATGATGCCTGGAGCAGAAGTACGTCATTGGATGGGCAATATGACGTCATTAGCTGCGCGGGATGAGCGTCAGGCGTTGATGAGCGTCAGGCGTTGTTCGGAGATCACTGTTTAACAGCACCGGCAACTTGGGTAGTTTTGGGTCAAACAATAGCAGAGAGCGTAACCTCGGCAGTGTTTACTGCAGCCCTTGTGTCGACAGACCACTGAGCAGTATCGCCACTCTGAAAGAAAAACGTTTTTAGCTTAACGCCAGTACGAGTAGACGAGTAGATTAATGTTTCACAACATAGTGAGAAGAAATAGTCGTCACGTTGTCTGCGGTGTCAGTGGCTAGACGTCAAATAAATTATTGGAACCATTTTCAATTATAAGGGATGCCAAGACAAGAACAGAAGTACGTTTATTGGACACAGAAAGCATTTATTTTAAGCATCTCCTAGTTCATGTGCTGAAATCGGGAGACATCTGTTTTCAAAATAACATGTTTTTTAAACCAATTTACCAAAAACCAATAAACCATTAAGTTGAATGTGCGTGCGTGCGTGCGTGCGTGCGTGCGTGCGTGCGTGCGTGCGTGCGTGCGTGCGTGCGTGCGTGCGTGCGTGCGTGCGTGCGTGCGTGCGTGCGTGCGTGCGTGCGTGCGTGCGTGCGTGCGTGCGTGCGTGCGTGCGTGCGTGCGTGCGTGCGTGCGTGCGTGCGTGCGTGCGTGCGTGTATCGAAGTCTGCTCACAGTTTCATTGAGATTGATGTTCTTACCTGCGCGCGAGTCGCATTTGCGGTAGGTCGGTTCGTATCGACGGCGCAAGTAGGCCCAACGGAAACCCGAAAAGTTAATCCCTGCCACAGAGAAAAACTACGTGAATTACAACGTACAACAAGTCAGTCGTGTTCAAGCAACCAAACGGCAAGTGAAATGGCTGCGTGCATCACAAACACCAAACAACTCGGGAAATCTACGAAACATTTATATCAAACCTTTTAAAATGACCGCAATCACTAGCTACACTTGTATTCCTTGAAATAAGTGGCTTTTCGTGAAAACTAGTTTTCTCGTGAAATGGACTAACATGTTTAAGCAATACTGGATGCCCTAATCTAAAGGATCTAGTTTTGTACAACGCCATTCGAAAAGTTACATTACGATACATAGTTCAGGTTTACGAATAAATTACTGTGATCTTTTATACACAATTTTTAGTAATTAATCTGTCATCGAGTCAAATTCGCGTTTGTTTTCGTAAACATGACACGGCCTTACCTTCCCCGCAGTCGATGAACAGAGCCAGCGTCAGCAGCACACAAAGTGTCCCAGTCTTCATCGTGTGCAAGTGTCGATTCTGTTCCAAGGTGATGTCTGTTGTTTTCTCTCCGTCCTTTCGGCAGTCTGACCATCCGCTCCCACCGACTACATTTATACCCAGCGAAAATGTGAGGATTGGTGGGCTGAGTTCGTTGAATCACAGCAACGAACAGTACGGGGTGTCGACGTAAACATATAAACCACGTAAGGATGAGTTTCGTCAACATGTTGTTCTGCATAGCGTGTTGTTTTCAACAATATTATATATTATGTTGTTGTACAACCGGTGTCAAGTGCTGTCATTAAACATACCTAAAAGACGTGTAGTGGTTTATAAAAACAGTAAGAAATATGAGATTCACCAGTCATGCGTGACGTCTTCTAGACATTCGAGGGATGAGTTCTTCACTCGTTCTGTGAATGATATGATCCAAACACTATACGCGGTGAACCAGGGCGTCATGTCGTTACCCACTCGTTAACTGTGCTTCAAAATCACCGACTCCCCCACAAAAAACCAAATTGTTTATGTATGCTAACTTCGTTTCGAATCGATCCTAGTGCTGCTGTTAGTCTGTGAGTCGAATGGACGTTAAGAAAGGGGAAAGGGGACGTTAAGAAAGGGGAAAGGGGACGTTAAGAAAGGGGAAAAGGGACGTTAAGAAAGGGGAAAGGGGACGTTAAGAAAGGGGAAAGGGGACGTTAAGAAAGGGGAAAGGGGACGTTAAGAAAGGGGAAGGGAATTTGTTTATCCCTATTGTAAGTTAAACTCATGAGATGAAGAATTGTTTGGGAACTGCTCGAAAACAACTCATTGCGTCACGGAGTTTACAACTCATTGCGTCACGGAGTTTACAACTCATTGCGTCACGGAGTTTACAACTCATTGCGTCACGGAGTTTACAACTCATTGCGTCACGGAGTTTACAATTCATTGCGTCACGGAGTTTACAACTCATTGCGTCACGGAGTTTACAACTCATTGCGTCACGGAGTTTACAACTCATTGCGTCACGGAGTTTACAACTCATTGAGTCACGGAGTTTACAACTGAGGAGACGTTGCGGTTGATATCTTGTTTATGGAGCACCATTTTGACTTTCAAATCGTCTTCGGAAATATTCGACAAACTGACCGTTCATTTTACCCGGCTCAAGTTATACAACGAAAATGTGACGATTAATGTTATGCTCAGTTTGTTCAATCATGGCAGCGAAAAATGTCCGGTAACCTACATAAAAAAGGATGAATTTGTATGGTGTAACATATTTTCCATTCGATATTTTTGGGTTGTTGTTATTGCTGTTACTGTTGTTGTCCTAAGTGATTATGATTCAGGAAAATACATGCGTTGTCCCATCCTAGGGTATTGTGTTCATGCTCAAGTTGGGGTAGTGAATATACAGAGCAAATGGCAATCTTACCCTCATCCCAAAGCATCTGCTTGTCTTTCGATTGAATGCCATCATATTTTAATGGAAATTCAAAATAAAAAAAGAAGAAAGTAATAAATTATTTAATAAAATAATAATATATTTAATAAAATAAGATAAGAAATTATTTAATAATAATCAGAATATTGGAAACAAAGGGATGTGTAAAATGAGATGAGATACTGTATTAACTCAGCCATGTGATATGATGTCCAAATATAAAACCCCACGTAGTTAAATTACAGTCCATTTCAAGCTAGAAAAATTAGAGTCGCTTTATCACATGTCGCTTTATCACATGTCCCGCCGTAGGAAACTCAGTCTTGAGCAGTATTTCCACTTAATAGCACATTTATGAGGTATTACTCATATTAGCAGTAATCGACAGTTTAGGGAGAGAGAGAGAGAGAGAGAGAGAGAGAGAGAGAGAGAGAGAGAGAGAGAGAGAGAGAGAGAGAGAGAGAGAGGCAGAGGCAGAGGCAGAGGCAGAGGCAGAGGCAGAGGCAGAGGCAGAGGCAGAGGCAGAGGCAGAGGCAGAGGCAGAGCACATCCTCTTTACATTACAGAGTTCTGAGTTAACCCGGTTATCAACAATGGGGACTGTGCATTCCTCGTGACTCGGGTGATCACGTTAATGTCTGTCCCGTCTCATTTAATTTGTGACATAAAAGCACATTTGAGGTCGACATGCACCCTGGCAGTGACAACCCTCAATGCCAGCATAAAAGGTTAGCTTGGCGATAATGTTCTGTAAACGGCTGGCTAGTTGAATCATACCTCGAAACACCATACAATTGTAGTGACCACAACATACAGACTGGTCAGTTAATAGAACTTTAAGTGCTGGAAACAAGTATATATATATATATTTATATATATATATATATATATATATATATATATATATATATATATATATATATATATATATATATATATATATATATATATATATATATATATATATTATATCGTTGTATCTGATAACACACACTGACAAGAACACAGTATAAGTGGGTTTTATTTCTTAAGCAAGATATAGCAAACAACGCACATTTTATATTGTTGTTAAACTATTTTTTTAACGCACGGCACATAGCTTTTTAACTGCGTATTGCGTATTTCGTAATGTCGTTTATAAAGCGCTCTCGTTATTTAGGCTAGCAGTGAATCTTCCTGTATAATTCTTCGGTATGCAACAGTATATACGCATCCAATACTCGTTCTATTGGTAAAGCACGGTCAACATTAATGCAATTTGCGCGCATGCGTGAAAATAATGTTTATCGTAATTACCCCGCCACAACTTACATTTATGCACATATCTTTATTTCATTTGGTAAATTCCTAATGTTTGTCAAGAAATCGCTCGATTTCACTTGCCTAAAACTGTGCACAGTATTTTGTGTTGACATTTCGCTAAAATATGATAACTATCGTTTTTGTATGGAACTATGCGTATAGCAACTAGTAACGACGTCGCCCAGCTAACCGATCGTTTTTATCAATTTTTATGTCAGTTGTGAGTGGCGCCACTAGTGGGGTGTGTGACGTTGATGATGCCTGGAGCAGAAGTACGTCACTGGATGGGCAATATGACGTCATCAGCTGCGCGGAATGAGGGTCAGGCGTTGTTCGGAGATCACTGTTTAACAGCACCGGCAACTTGGGTAGTTTGGGGCCAAACAATAGCAGAGAGCGTAACCTCGGCATTGTTTACCGCAGCCCTTGTATCGACAGCCCACAGTGCAGTGGCTCATGACTGAAAGAAGATAGTTTAGATAACGTTGTTAAAGTGATATATACTATCATATCAACGTTCACATGATAGTATTATTATTAGTATTATGTCAACGTGCGCGCAGTGATCTCTGGCGTAACAAACTGACAAGTGTAGTGACGTCACCGCAAATTGTATTGTTTATTCAATAGCGCCTTAACACTTAAGCAAAGTTTCCTATAAAATTTACTCCGAATGATGTGAAAGAGAATGTGCGTCAAACAATTGAGTTTTGTTCATACTGATTTACTGCATGACAGCTACGAAATTCCGTATCTCGATAAAGTCGAAGTTTAACACAGCGGAAATAGCCATTTTTTTCTACAAAACAGCTGAATATGTTATCCGTAATTCTGTTAAGCGGTGTCCACGGTGTGTAGTGTACTTCAAAGACACGGGTGAGTGCAGCGGTGGGCTGGACGAACGTGTTGGCAGAAAAACGTCACTCGAATAATGGCACATATCATAGGTCCTGTTTTAGTAGGAAGTGCATCGGATGTTCCCCCGATCTCGCTCGACAATAAACCTTGTTATTGTTTAAAGACGCAGCTCATTAATGTATAATATTTATATTTACATTAAACAGTTATAGCCTAGCCTATATGGCCTAACTAATAATGCCAATATGGAATCACGCACGCACGCACGCACGCACGCACGCACGCACGCACGCACGCACGCACGTACGTACGTACGCGTGCATGCAGGCACGCACACACCCACCCACCCACATACGCACACGCACGCACGGACGCACGCACGCACGCATGTGTTACGAGGTCGTACCTGCACGAGAGTCGCATTTGTAGTAACTCGGGCGATAATGGTGTCTCTGATAACGATAACGGTAACTCCACCAACCTGAGAAAGAAACAACTCTCCATAGACAACCGCGTGGCGATATTGAGATATCATGATCCCGACTGCTGCTGGCAGTGCATAGGGACCCCGTCGGTGTAACAAAAGTCCACACATTTTTTATTTATGTGTGCCCCACCGACGTGGTTAAATCTGTTTTAAACGTTAACTTTTTTCCCGGATTCGTGCCTAAATGTTTTAATTTCATGCATTTTCTATACTAGTTTTAGATAGGCAACCGCAGTGGAGAATTAAAGAATGTTGTGACGTATTGAGTTCTCTTTGCGTAAGCGACACGAATACATACACTCAGGCCACCACCTGCACACAGGTGGGGCCGGGGGGTTTATTCCCCCACTTTTGTGTATATCATTGTAAATACTCTAGCTAGCACTATATACATATAATTATGTATGCTTGTCTGCACATAGGTATTTTTTCCCTCTTTGTATGCTGTCGCTTTGTTTAAGAGCAGCAAGGGTTTTTTGGTAAAGACTGACTTCGGCAGTTGCTAGCTACAGTAGAAAATATCAATAATGTTAAATCTTATCTGGTATTGTTTACTAATTGATCATACACATCAGCTTAATACCAGGCTGTGCACAATTTGTGGCAGACTAAGTCACTATTAGTGTGTGCACAGCGGCAATCCTTGTTGGGTATGAATAAAATTGGATTGCCCGTTACCAACCTACCAAGTAGTTGGTGTATTTATACAAACAGAGAAAGGTCTGCACAAGCGTGTCCCCATTTCATTGTAAACACAAATACACCGAGAGTCGACGGGGTATCGAGCTGCGGAAAACACACGAAATTAATTTTTGGCCTATAGGATGAAAAGCCTTTTTGTGGGGCTGGGCAGCGAGCACCTAGCTGATTAGCTAGGTGTGTTTAACAAACAACCTGTTCCCATCTCTATCCTGCACACCCCTCTATCGGTAAGGCGCTTAATTAAGCGGGCCCAATTACACCAACCGATCATGTGACTTTTTCGTGAAATATTACTGGCCAGCGGTGCACGCTGGGGAAATTTGCAGATAGCGAGCGGGACCATGTTTTGAATCACTTGTCTTCGCTGCGCCATACGAACATCATCCGAGCTTCTGAATTTATTCCCACCCACCCTCCCGATGTATTTGTACTTCTGTGTCGATACGCTTTCTAAACTTGCATATTACGTGTCAACATGTCTAGATATCGAATTGATCTGAATGTTGTATGGGGGGTTTATTCCCCCACTTTTGTGTATATCATTGTAAATACTCTAGCTAGCACTATATACATATAATTATGTATGCTTGTCTGCACATAGGTATTTTTTCCCTCTTTGTATGCTGTCGCTTTGTTTAAGAGCAGCAAGGGTTTTTTGGTAAAGACTGTCTTCGGCAGTTGCTAGCTACAGTAGAAAATATCAATAATGTTAAATCTTATCTGGTATTGTTTACTAATTGATCATACACATCAGCTTAATACCAGGCTGTGCACAATTTGTGGCAGACTTAGTCACTATTAGTGTGTGCACAGCGGCAATCCTTGTTGGGTATGAATAAAATTGGATTGCCCGTTACCAACCTACCAAGTAGTTGGTGTATTTATACAAACAGAGAAAGGTCTGCACAAGCGTGTCCCCATTTCATTGTAAACACAAATACACCGGGAGTCGACGGGGTATCGAGCTGCGGAAAACACACGAAACATACACTCAGGTTCATTCGTCATCCGGTCACGATGTATTCAGACTTTGGTCACTAACTACAAAGGATATACATCTCTGGCGCACAACAAGATTTTCTTCGTCACATTTGATTAAACAATACGTGTTTATGAGCACATTATGAATCAATCAACTCCAGAGGACGGGAAGCTTAGTTGTCAGTTTGCACCTACTGTATTACCTTACTACATTCTACTATCTCTTTGACCAATCTTCTACGTTCCTGATCTACGGACTACAATATAAGTGGCATTCTCAACCCACTGTATTCGGGCAACTATAATCGAACTACTTAAAAGTAAAACGTGTGCAACAACATAATTATCTTGGCCTTAAGGCAAATAAAATACACTTTATCCTTCACTTCCTGGAAGACCAACTCTTTCAAATCCAACCGAATTTTTCGGCCGGAAGCATTGAACCATGTTACAATTAATGAATCCACTTCGATCACTGGGTAAACAGGTGCACTGTTATATAGCTAAGTAATCTGGTGCACTGTTATATAGCTAAGTAATCTGGAACAACGTGGATTGAACGAAACTGCTCCGGTTCTCTTAATGGAGAGGTTAATACTCTTCGACTGCCGCACCTAAATTAATGAACTAGCTGTATTCTTGAAATTACTGTACGCTTCAGAAACACGGAGGACAAACACGCAGAGGTTTTGAGGGAAGGTGCAGCAGACGAATCGTAGGCATACGCTACATCAGCAACATCATAGTTGAGTTGGAGCAAAGGAGGTGGATTGATTTGACCATGTTCTCTGCATGGACATAACTTTGAATTGGAAACCACCTGCAAAAAGTGGAAAAGGCATACGACTGGGCATCTGGAGAAGATGGAAGAAGAAATTAAGCTGCCTGGGGAAACCTGGGATGATTCGCCAAATACTGGGCTGGCTGGAGAAGATTTGTTGGCGTCTTATGCTCCAGCGGGAGCAGATAGGATTGAGTAAGTTACCGATATAATTGAAAGAGCCCCTTAGATGTTATTTAAGCCACACCTCGGACGTCGTAAAACAGACTTACCCAGACCCTGACTCAGGTCGACGAACAGAGCTAGCGTCAGCAGCAAGCACAGTGTCTTGGTATTCATCTTGTGTTTGTCTTCAGTTCCTGTGCGACTCTGTCTGAAGGCGTCTCCTGGGTCTGTCTCCGTACTCGACTCTGTCGCTCACGCCAATTGGCTGGATATATACCCGAATTAGGTCATCGGACACATCAGACACAACCTGCTTGACAGGTTTAATACAACAAAGAAGTGTAACAGTATAGGTGTAATTCGGCCTTGAGCCACTATCGTCACGAGATCGTCACGAGATGAGCATCGAACCATCAACGAAATGTTTTTGCCGTTTAAACCTACGCGTCAGGGATCACGATTGCTCGACATTTGTAAAATACTTGCAAGGTCAACGTGAACTTACACAATAATACACATGTTCACATATTAACACTAAATTTTAGCGTTTGTCGAAGGCTAAAACATTTTCGCCATAATTGCCAAATGACGGGCCGACTTAGCTGCAGCGTGGAGACTGGCCAATTTGTTCACGACTTAGATGTGCATGTTTGTTCAAGACATGCAGAGAGAGAGAGAGAGAGAGAGAGAGAGAGAGAGAGAGAGAGAGAGAGAGAGAGAGAGAGAGAGAGAGAGAGAGAGAGAGAGATTTAACAAGATTTAACAAGATTTGCCATCCAAGCCAAAGGCCCAGATGGCAAGTGGACAAGGAAGCCATTGGCTTATCGAGAGTCCAACAATGTTCATCTACTTATAACCCGCCCTCCTGAGATATGTGTCAACCTTGTTTTTAAACATATTCACGCTGCTAGCAGTTACACAATCTGTAGACAATTTGTTCCATTCATTCATCTCTGTGAGAACGAGCGCTTCCTGGTGTCCAATCTACATTGATCCTTTACTAATTTTACCTCATGTCCTCTAGTTCTGCTATCCTTCTTGAGTGAGAAAAACATATTTCTATCAATATTTTCATACCCATTCAATATCTTAAAAACTTCAATCTGATCTCCTCTTAACCTCCTTGTCTCTAGAGTTGTTAAACCACATTCTTTCAGGCGTTCTTCATAACTAAGGTCTCTCAGTTCTGGAATCATTTTAGTTGCTCTCCTTTGTATGCGAGAGAGAGAGAGAGAGAGAAAGAGAGAGAGAGAGAGAGAGAGAGAGAGAGAGAGAGAGAGAGAGAGAGAGAGAGAGAGAGAGAGAGAGAGAGAGAGAGAGAGAGAGAGAGAGAGAGAGAGAGAGAGAGAGAGAGAGAGAGAATACTAAGTATGTGTCACGCCATTACTGTATAAGAGAATAAAAACTATGAGACACCGGTAATGGTTACCTGCACTTTACTTGCCCAAAAATGGCACAAAACAGAAAAACAAACATGGTTCGGTGCACATCGCCTTTGTTGTCGGACACAGCGAGCTACTGTTAGTGTTACCGCATGACTCAGATGCAAGTGAATGGGCGACGTGAAAGCGAATCGTCTGGAACAGCCAACAAGTGATTGAAGTGATTGAAGCATGTTTATCGTTAACCAAGTAGACGCAAAAGAAGAGTCACCTATATATGATCAGCAGGCTTCTGCAAAACGCTGGCCGGTCTCGTGGTGCCAAGTTACTATTTTTCTTCCGCGTGCGTGACTTAGGACACGTAGGCAGTGCAATTATGTAAATCATGTGTGGCTGTTTTTGTAGCACGCGATCATGCAAATAAGGGGGATTCCACGCGAACGTGCATTAAACAATGTGATTTGTGTAAATTTATCGGTAAACATGTTCAACAAGAAATGAGCGCAAATTCGACGAAACATTTCACGCACGTGAATAACGACGATAATTGCAACTGCCTACTAAAAAACACTACGTAGTTGAGTGGCAAATGCCACGGCGACGTGACCCACCAATGTATTGTACCACGGTAAAGATAATGTGTATGTAATCACATCCATTATATATTTGCCTGAGTTGACGGTCTGCTGTCATAGCGTACGGAACTAACATCATAAAGCCGTGTGACAAAATTGTAATTCGTAATTTAAGATGGTCATCGCTGCGATGAATGCGATGCGACGGAGCGATGAAGTGATGGAGCGATGGAACCATGGCGCGATGCGATGGAAAGGTGGTGCTATATGATGGAACAATAGCGCGATGCGATGGAGTGACGGAGAGATGGTGCGATGGAGTGACGGAGAGATGGTGCGATGCGATGGAACGATGGTGTGATGGTATGAAGGAATGTAGCAATGGTATGTTATAGTGATGTGGTGATTCTAAGGTTGAGCAGTAGTGCCATCGTTCCATCTCATCGCGCAATCGCTTTGCCAACTTCAGCACACCACAGCGATGGCCCTTCTCGTCCATCATAGATAATCGAATATGTGGCCGACAGAATGCAGTCAGCGGGTCGACATTTGTCACATTACCACCAATGCCGAAGCGCTGCAGTAATGTAATCGCAACCAAAAACCATCGTCATTATCGCTATCAACAGCACCTTCGTCGTTGTCAGCATTTTATCGTCATCATTACTTACCACAAACACAAGAAGCCTAAGCTACTGAGTTTTTACTTCTGTCGTGTCTGCATGGTGACTTCCGTCGTGTCTGCATGGTGACTTCTGTCGTGTCTGCATGGTGACTTCTGCGACCGTGGCCTTCCACACAATTCTCTCGTTGGCAGTTGGATGTTATCATTGGCTGTTCTTTTGCCATCAGCTGATTTCTGGCTATTGGCGTTCGATTCTTCCTTTAAGTGCGACCTGTTCATCACAAGTCCTACAATTTGTAACTGTCTTATGATTGTTGTTTTCAGTAACTGTGTATCAGTTACTGAACCCTCTTCATTTGCAATGCACTGAGCCCATGAAACGGTTTGTATTATCACATTATTTCTGTGTCGCGATAACTTCAGTTAGACCGTTGGCGTCTCCTTGCAATCTCTCCAGCCACTTCGAGTCCACCATCTGTCCAGTGCCTGATGTTGTCAATCTCTCCAGCCACTTCTAGTCCACCATCTGTCCAGTGCCTGATGTTGTCAATCTCTCCAGCCACTTCGAGTCCACCATCTGTCCAGTGCCTCATGTTGTCAATCTCTCCAGCCACTTCGAGTCCACCATCTGTCCAATGCCTGATGTTGTCAATCTCTCCAGCCACTTCGAGTCCACCATCTGTCCAGTGCCTCATGTTGTCAATCTCTCCAGCCACTTCGAGTCCACCATCTGTCCAGTGCCTGATGTTGTCAATTCATGCCATTTTTCGTCTACCTAATTTTTTTGTAGTTATCCTTTTATGCTGGTAAATACCAGACTATCTGGTCTTGCATTCTCTTGTATTATTGTATTATCATAAGGACAATATTTCTGCTGCAGTTAATCTGCCATGCATTGGCTCATGTCCGCGCGGTTTCTGCATCAGAAGTACGAACATTAACTTGAAGTGAAATACAAACAACAGGTGTTAGCAAGCCATTTTATTAAACTCCAACTATGTGAGATGTTGTTCTGTAAACATTCCGTAGTATTGTTAATGTTGATAATGTTTCGGCGGGACTATTGCTACAAAGCGTTTGTTGCAATGCGCAGTATTTGTGTTTAATTGTCAGATATGTGTGTGCGGAAGACTCACGCAAAATGACACGTTTGTTTACGCAATCAGCTCGACAAAAATAACAACAGCGGTGCATCAAGTAGTGGCTAAGTGCGCATCGGAAACTCCAACAGCAACTGTTTTAAAAAGTGTGAACTGTGTCGTATTTACTCGCGTGAAACAGTCTCGCTTGGTTCCACCCCACCTAACACAGTACCACACGAAGTAGCCTAGCGAAGTGCAGTGCAACGTAGCGCAGCGTAGCTCCAGGACGTCAGAGACGACAACACGTGCAGGAGGCGTAATACTCGAGCATGTTGTTGTCGTCGCCATAGCAATGGCAATAGGCGTTAGAGAGGACAACACGTGCAGTTGGCGTAGTACTTGAGCATGTTGTTTTCGTCGCCATAGCAATGACAATAGGCGTAGCCGCGGCAAGTTTGTGTGCAGCCTCGGATACCGCACCCAACGTTACAAGAGTGCAGTTCTGAAACAAGATTTAACAATTAGTGAAACATTACATATAATAAGTATAAAGTAGAAGAGCTGACAAAAAGCATAAGACATTGAAATTCTTAAAACATAACAACTATTAATATATCACAGGTCATTGAAACACAGTGAAAGGAAACATTCACGTTATTCCTCAAACGTTAATAATTAAAATATATGTGTCTTTAAATGTTTCTTAAATATACTGTCATCTGACAGGTCGGTCCATAATATGGCCACGTGCAGACTAAAACAACGGTCCCTAGATTCCCCTCCAAAGCAAAAAGATCCACATGGCAAGTAGAAATGCAAGTAGACATGCAAGTAGACATGTAAGTAGACATGCAAGCCTTTGGCTTATCGAGAGTTCAAACATTTTTCATTTATGTGAAGCCCGCCCTTCTGAGATGTCTGTCAATTTAAATTTTGAGGAACTTCCTGGGTTTTTTTTAATATTCACACAGTTATCATTAACACAACCATTAGATAATGTGTTGCATTAATGTATTGTCCTGTGTGGGTACTTTCTCACACCCAACACACATTATTCCTTGTAGAAAAGAGACGAAAACAAACAAAAAAGTATTCTACGGAATCTTATTGCAATCGGCTAAACTGTGATTTCGGAGGAATTTGGGGAATTAAAATTTAATTCGAATGAAACCACAATTGGCTTGCCATTTGTGGCTATTGTGGTCTTTCTTTAGCTCCTTGCAAAATCCGAAATAGGCTTTAAAGTGAAACCAAAGGCATTGTTTTGGGCCTTTGCACATGTATAAAAGTGCCTAAAAACTAACCATTTGCAACTAGAATGAAGAATATCACGTAAGTGGTTTACTGGGAATCTGTTCTAAAAGTGCGAAATTCTGGTCTAATGTCAGTTTTCGTGGAGGCTGACATAATCATCAATGTTTGTAATGTTGACCAATCAGCGGCGAGCAGCCCCCCCCCCCCCCAACGCGGCTATGACGTAGGCGGTGTTGATCGCGCGTATTTTTAACGTGGTTGAGATGTGCAGTTACATTAAATTTGCTTTTATATTGGATTTACACCCAGCAAAAACTCTCACAATGCTGTACTGTGCAGCATTCGGATGTAAACATGATTCAGCGAGGTATAGAGAGTTGTCTTTTTTCGATTTCCTCAAACAGTATAGTGAAGCAATGGATTCACAATTGCGGGCGGGCTGGTTGGAAGCCCACGCGATATGCTAGACTTTGCTCGGCCCATTTGAAGAGTCGTGTTTTGAAGTTGATATATTTTCATCAACTTATGAGTCAAGATCGTTCAAAACACCGGCGACAGAGAACGTTAAAGCCTGAAGCGATACCGACAATCGTCCAGCAAGTACCTCAGCCGAAGGCTTTGACACAACGCAAACACTCGATCAAGAAAACTGTAAAATCGGAACGCGAGGAGGTTAGTAAACAATGAATGAATATACTGTCTTGCCAAATAAGTTGATTTTAGACGCAAACAGCATGTCCAAAACTTATTGGCAAGCGTGTGACTAAAATCGTCTACGTCTAAGATCAGGCGTTTAAAGTCGGAGTTGTGGTAAACCTACAAATATGGCGCTGCCCATGCAAACAAGATTTTCGGTGTTCAACGAGGTATATTTACTTAACCACTAGCATGATATATGCTTGACTAGAGTTGCAAATGGTTAGTTTTCAAGTACTCTTATAGGTACATAGGCCCCAAAAATGGTTTTGGTTTCACTTTAAATGTTCATTACACATACATACATCAACTTACTGCCTTCTTGTATGATATTCGTTAAAGTGACCTATCGCGTTTTCTAAGAAAACACTCCCATACTTGATGCCCTCTAATTTCGACCCACCACTGTGACTGATTTTGAAATGTGTAAACGTTCAGCCTAGTAGTTTTTTTATTATGATAGCCGAGCGGCCAGCAATGCTTTGCCCGGAATATCATGTTTACATTTTATGCTGAATGGGAACGTCGATACTCAAGAACAGAAAACGGTAAACAGAATAGTTTTTTAAATGGCAACAGAGAAATGTTCTAAAACTCATATAAAACCCGCAAGCCTATTTTTTGTTGCGGACTCTGTGTAATGGCGGACGACTGGTGTACACGCCCTGTGACCAGGTCTGTGAAATATGGTTGCACTTACTCGCGGTGCTGTGACACTTGTCGAACACAAGCTGCCGTATCTGGTAGAGGTAGTAGGAGCCTGTCGGAGAAGAATGTTTACGATGTAATGTCTGATCGCTACACCTGGCCGCCATACAACGACACAGCGACACAGCGGTCATAATGGCTTATATTACAGATAGCATGTCCTATGTGCTAGACCAATAATTATTCATGCAGACATTTGTACAAGGGCGACCACCAGCTTCCAATTTGTAAAAAAAAGTATTAACTCATGTAGAGTTACAGTATATGCGAAATTTGTTAATGTATTGCCGGTTAATTGTAACTACTACAACATGAATTATTTTGATAGATTCATGGAACGTTGTCTATTATTCATTAACAATGTTTACATAAACTTATTGTTCGTACATCTGCGATATAATTGTAGCATTGAATATAATAATAGTTACCATACATGCATCATTACTAGTAGCAAGATTCCGAGATCACATAATCAGTGTCAAGTTTGAGATTTCACCGAACCGGTTACCAACCTTCGCTTTCTAGGACCCACATCGCCAGCGGGAGGAGGAGAAGGAGCAATCCCAGCCTCAGTATCGGTGTCTCCATCTCGCTCTATGCACCCAGCTCTTCCTTCTTATGTTCAAGTTTGCCGTGCGTCTCTAGCACATAAACGCCCGGTGTCTCGAGTCGTATCGTCGCCCGCGAAGTGAGAAGGTGACGCCTTGTCGCATAGATGAGGGACACACTGAAGGACTGGCGTGGGTGGTTACCAGGCAGTCTCTTTGATGTGTGCACACAGGCGTGTGATTTATTCGGGTGGCGAGAGCATAAACGACAGCCAGTAGACGCACCCCGCCGTAGGAAGAGACAACGCCAATTGTGTGAAACGCAATGGCTGCATCTCATTACCGAACCGAGCCGTGGGCGCGACGGTTAAGAGTTTCATCGACGAAAATCTGCGTTTGTGCGGGTATGAAATGTTGTCCTAACTAGTCGAAGTGATGAAAGTGGTAGTTGAGTAATGCCCGAACGTTATGACAACGGTTTATCTAAAAAACAAAAACAGTTCGATCACATCCGGCATGTATTATTGGTAATGCTTATATTGCGTCAAAACCGTAGGTAACATCTAAAACAATGACATCTTAGCAATTCATGTTGCTGTGTAGAAGTAACACGATATGTTGCTGAACACTCGGGGGTGCCGGCATATGAGATCGACCAGACTGAACACACGGGGGTGCAGGCATACGAGATCGACCAGACTGAACACACGGGGGTGCCGGCATACGAGATCGACCAGACTGAACACACGGGGGTGCAGGCATACGAGATCGACCAGACTGTGCGGTGCGGCGTTGCGTTGGTTGAAGCATCCCCTACGGCGCCTCCGATAACTCAGTCGCAACGACTCTATCTCAACGCAATCGCTCTTTCTTGCTATCAACACGTAGCTTGAGCGCCATTGTGTTCCGTGCATCGATACATCAATGTCGTTTATCACACAGCACACGATGTTCCCCCGTTGTGTTTCATATGGTAATAAGATCAACAGATAAATAAAATCAGTGACATTGGCCAAACACCGAACGCAGACGTGTGTTAATAATCGGAACTATATTGTGTTAACAGATGTTACGTTGTGTGATCTTACCGACATTATGATCGAATTGAACAACTACAATTCATTTAGAAAAAGGTTAGCCAAATAACGGAATATTGGCTAATTAATTTTTTAACAAAACAATATAACTAATGTTCTATTTCTAACGCTAAATTGAGAATCTGGACTTTTAAAAACATTTCACACCATTGTGTCCATTCTGGGAAATGCAAACTTTTTTAAAAAGTACAAATTTAGTGTCAAGTTATACACAAGTAAAACATTTCTGGCGTCACGTGACCTGGTTTTCATCACATACATTATATAGACAGGGAAATATCTCCGTAGACAATTATCTGTGTAGCCATGATATGGCACTCTAGGCACAAAAATACTTTCGAATGAACAAGCAGCTGCCCGTTTGTGTACCAAAGTGGAATGAATACCTACTACAAGGCTTCGGGTAACGCCGTGTCACAATCATGTATACTGTGTCAACATGATTTGTCATGATGTGGCTGACGTGCGAAATATTGTTTAAGAACATCCAGAATGTCTTTATCTTCGTATGATTGGGTTACAACCACAAATATAAATAGAACACCCGATAGTAAAACAAGACCGCTGAGCACTTACCAGTTAACACATGACACAGCGATGCACGCACAGGCCAGTGACATCCATGCTGTCGCACGGCAAGAACCCACTGGAGGCGCAGTTATTTATTCCGTACACCGCACAATCTTCATCATATATCACACCAGCATCTACTAAATAACTTCCGTTATTGAGTGTATTACATGTACAATGGGTTAAAATACATGTCTCACTAATGTGACTGTTAAATCACTATCACAATGCACTCATTGTCTGATGGATGAGAACATCTATTAAAATGATGTGTACTTTAACAAGATTAGCTTTGTCATTGCTTGTTGGGCTGATGGCGTGTTCATATGTATAACAATATTGGTGTGTCGTCGTGCATATGTCTTCACCCTTACTGTAAGATGTACCCAGATAATCTATTTCCATTCTAATGACATGGTCATTGAAATGGTTATCAGCAGCTGCTTGTGTAAACACTGCATTCCCAAGCTGCATGTCCATGCTGACAGTCAACTAAATTTTGTTGGCAAAATGTATGAGTCTTACCTGTGAAAATAGATGTTTACTTGCCTAGATTACTTGCCGGGATATCCGGGTTCTAATAAGTAATTATTATAATAAGGCTTTTTTGCCTCTTAAACACCGTCCTTTATTCGCCGTAGTTAATTGAGGTGTTTGTACATGTATAAATAAATGTTGGTTCTTTAAAAATGTGAATCTGTCCCTCTTCCAGAGATCGTCAAGCTTTTTTAAACCAAGGATGTTTTGGGTTTTTACGGCAGATGGTCGAAGGTCATTACAGTCCTGAAATACACGTTGTGAGAATGTATATGTTCTTATGTCGAGTCTGCTGGGGGTCTTGTATAGTTTCTCTTTGTGGCCACGTGTTCTCTGAGTATTAGTTGTGGAGAAATGGACTTTGTTTGTGTCATTAAAGCCATGTAGTATCTTGTATGTTTGGATAATGTCTCCTTTCCTCCTTCGGTATATCAGGGATGGTAAGTTTAGGTGTATCAGTCTGTCTGTGTATGCCAGGGATGGTAAGTTCAGGTGTTTCAGTCTGTCTGTGTATGCTAGGGATGGTAAGTTCAGGTGTTTAAGTCTGTCTGTGTATGCTAGGGATGGTAAGTTTAGGTGTTTCAGTCTGTCTGTGTATGCTAGGGATGGTAAGTTCAGGTGTTTCAGTCTGTCTTTGTATGACAGGGATGGTAAGTACAGGTGTTTCAGTCTGTCTATGTATGCCAGGGATGGTAAGTTTAGGTGTTTCAGTCTGTCTGTGTATGCTAGGGATGGTAAGTTCAGGTGTTTAAGTATGTCTGTGTATGCTAGGGATGGTAAGTTCAGGTGTTTAAGTATGTCTGTGTATGCCAGGAATGATACGTTCAGGTGTTTAAGTCTGTCTGTGTATGCCATGGATGGTAAGTTTAGGTGTTTCAGTCTGTCGATGTATGCCAGTAATGGTAAGTTCAGGTGTTTAAGTCTGTCTGTGTATGCCAGGTATGGTAAGTTTAGGTGTTTCAGTCTGTCGATGTATGCCAGGGATGGTAAATTTAGGCGTTGCAGTCTGTCTTAGTATGCCAGGGATGGTGAGTTTACGTGTTTTAGTCTGTCGATGTATGCTAAATTTCTTAGTTCTGCAACCAGCTTTGTGGTTCTGCGCGCATTTTCTAGTGCGTTAATGTCTATTGCACAGTAGTGTTAGATCCTGTCTTTTTTATTAGTACATTTGTAAGTCACACAGGGAATAACCATATTCGTTGTCCCACAATTATCTCCAGCAAGTCTTCAAATGTCGTGGAGAGTTACACTAACGCACGCTGCTCACTCCAGTATGAACTGTCCACACTTACAGCACAACTGCTGGGACCACCCTCACCCAAATGACGTGGTGGCCTGACCCCATCAATAATAAATGACAACGACAAATCTTCAATTTAACTAGTTCCTGATGTCATCGTCGCTGGCTACCAGCCCGATAAGTTTATACTTCTCTGGTAGCAAGCTCGGCTTTATTGCTTTTGTTTGTCTTATATTGTATGATGATGATGAGGAGGAGGAGGAGGAAATAAATTTACTTACTTACTTACTTAATTAATTAATTACATATGTTAAACAAATATTTGTAACATGCTATGTTCACATTATAAACAGTACTACCCTATGTGTCATGCCAGTGGATGCAACTGTTTCTGCCGTACAATGAGCTGCTTCCTGGCAGCTAGCTGGCTTGTCGCTCTTGTTTATAGGGGGATGATTAATGAGGTAACTCCGTGTTTACAACGAACCTGCATCTTAGAACAATTTGACATTATTGTCCAACTGTTCATTTAAAGGTACAAAGTCTGTTCGTTTTCTCTCGTAAGATCTTGTTAAATAGTTTACCATTATATCGACCTTGAATTCGCCTATTGTTCCAGCCCGAACTTGAGGCTCACTGAGTTGGTTCCATTAAACTATTGCCTTCCCAAAATAGGAATTCCTGAATTGGTCTGCTTGGGCTGTAGGCACGACAAGACACCTGGCGTTATTGGTCTGCTTGGGCTGTAGGCACGACAAGACACCTGACGTTATTGGTCTGCTTGGGTTGTAGGCACGACAAGCCACCTGGCGTTATTGGTCTGCTTGGGCTGTAGGCACGACAAGCCACCTGGCGTTATTGGTCTGCTTGGGCTGTAGGCACGACAAGCCACCTGGCGTTATTGGTCTGCTTGGGTTGTAGGCACGACAAGACACCTGACGTTATTGGTCTGCTTGGGCTGTAGGCACGACAAGACACCTGACGTTATTGGTCTGCTTGGGCTGTAGGCACGACAAGCCACCTGGCGTTATTGGTCTGCTTGGGTTGTAGGCACGACAACGCACCTGACATTATTGGTCTGCTTGGGCTGTAGGCACGGCAAGACACCTGGCGTTATTGGTCTGCTTGGGCTGTAGGCACGACAATGCACCTGACGTTATTGGTCTGCTTGGGCTGTAGGCACGACAAGACACCTGACGTTATTGGTCTGCTTGGGCTGTAGGCACGACAAGACACCTGACGTTATTGGTCTGCTTGGGCTGTAGGCACGACAAGACACCTGACGTTATTGGTCTGCTTGGGCTGTAGGCACGACAAGACACCTGGCGTTATTGGTCTGCTTGGGCTGTAGGCACGACAATGCACCTGACGTTATTGGTCTGCTTGGGCTGTAGGCACGACAAGACACCTGACGTTATTGGTCTGCTTGGGCTGTAGGCACGACAAGACACCTGGCGTTATTGGTCTGCTTGGGCTGTAGGCACGGCAAGACACCTGGCGTTATTGGTCTGCTTGGGCTGTAGGCACGACAAGACACCTGGCGTTATTGGTCTGCTTGGGCTGTAGGCACGGCAAGACACCTGGCGTTATTGGTCTGCTTGGGCTGTAGGCACGACAATGCACCTGACGTTATTGGTCTGCTTGGGCTGTAGGCACGACAAGACACCTGGCGTTATTGGTCTGCTTGGGCTGTAGGCACGACAAAACACCTGACGTTATTGGTCTGCTTGGGCTGTAGGCACGACAAGACACCTGGCGTTATTGGTCTGCTTGGGCTGTAGGCACGACAAGACACCTGACGTTATTGGTCTGCTTGGGCTGTAGGCACGACAAGACACCTGGCGTTATTGGTCTGCTTGGGCTGTAGGCAGGGCAAGACACATGGCGTTATTGGTCTGCTTGGGCTGTAGGCACGACAATGCACCTGACGTTATTGGTCTGCTTGGGCTGTAGGCACGACAAGACACCTGGCGTTATTGGTCTGCTTGGGCTGTAGGCACGACAAGACACCTGACGTTATTGGTCTGCTTGGGCTGTAGGCACGACAAGACACCTGGCGTTATTGGTCTGCTTGGGCTGTAGGCACGACAAGACAACTGGCGTTATTGGTCTGCTTGGGCTGTAGGCACGACAAGACACCTGGCGTTATTGGTCTGCTTGGGCTGTAGGCACGACAAGACACCTGGCGTTATTGGTCTGCTTGGGTTGTAGGCACGACAATGCACCTGACGTTATTGGTCTGCTTGGGCTGTAGGCACGACAAGACACCTGACGTTATTGGTCTGCTTGGGCTGTAGGCACGGCAAGACACCTGGCGTTATTGGTCTGCTTGGGCTGTAGGCACGACAAGACACCTGGCGTTATTGGTCTGCTTGGGCTGTAGGCACGACAAGACACCTGACGTTATTGGTCTGCTTGGGCTGTAGGCACGACAAGACACCTGGCGTTATTGGTCTGCTTGGGCTGTAGGCACGGCAAGACACCTGGCGTTATTGGTCTGCTTGGGCTGTAGGCACGACAAGACACCTGGCGTTACTGGTCTGCTTGGGCTGTAGGCACGACAAGACACCTGGCGTTATTGGTCTGCTTGGGCTGTAGGCACGACAAGACACCTGACGTTATTGGTCTGCTTGGACTGTAGGCACGACAAGACACCTGGCGTTATTGGTCTGCTTGGGCTGTAGGCACGGCAAGACACCTGGCGTTATTGGTCTGCTTGGGCTGTAGGCACGACAATGCACCTGACGTTATTGGTCTGCTTGGACTGTAGGCACGACAAGACACCTGGCGTTATTGGTCTGCTTGGGCTGTAGGCACGGCAAGACACCTGGCGTTATTGGTCTGCTTGGGCTGTAGGCACGACAAGACACCTGACGTTATTGGTCTGCTTGGGCTGTAGGCACGACAAGACACCTGGCGTTATTGGTCTGCTTGGGCTGTAGGCACGACAAGACACCTGGCGTTATTGGTCTGCTTGGGTTGTAGGCACGACAATGCACCTGACGTTATTGGTCTGCTTGGGCTGTAGGCACGACAAGACACCTGGCGTTATTGGTCTGCTTGGGCTGTAGGCACGACAAGACACCTGACGTTATTGGTCTGCTTGGGTTGTAGGCACGACAATGCACCTGACGTTATTGGTCTGGTTGGGCTGTAGGCACGACAAGACACCTGGCGTTATTGGTCTGCTTGGGCTGTAGGCACGACAAGACACCTGGCGTTATTGGTCTGCTTGGACTGTAGGCACGGCAAGACACCTGGCGTTATTGGTCTGGTTGGGTTGTAGGCACGACAAGACACCTGGCGTTATTGGTCTGGTTGGGTTGTAGGCACGACAAGACACCTGGCGTTATTGGTCTGGTTGGGTTGTAGGCACGACAAGACACCTGGCGTTATTGGTCTGCTTGGGCTGTAGGCACGACAAGACACCTGGCGTTATTGGTCTGCTGGGACTGTAGGCACGGCAAGACACCTGGCGTTATTGGTCTGGTTGGGTTGTAGGCACGACAAGACACCTGACGTTATTGGTCTGCTTGGGCTGTAGGCACGACAAGACACCTGGCGTTATTGGTCTGCTTGGGCTGTAGGCACGGCAAGACACATGGCGTTATTGGTCTGCTTGGGCTGTAGGCACGACAATGCACCTGACGTTATTGGTCTGCTTGGGCTGTAGGCACGACAAGACACCTGGCGTTATTGGTCTGCTTGGGCTGTAGGCACGACAAGACACCTGACGTTATTGGTCTGCTTGGGCTGTAGGCACGACAAGACACCTGGCGTTATTGGTCTGCTTGGGCTGTAGGCACGACAAGACACCTGGCGTTATTGGTCTGCTTGGGCTGTAGGCACGACAAGACACCTGGCGTTATTGGTCTGCTTGGGCTGTAGGCACGACAAGACACCTGGCGTTATTGGTCTGCTTGGGTTGTAGGCACGACAATGCACCTGACGTTATTGGTCTGCTTGGGCTGTAGGCACGACAAGACACCTGACGTTATTGGTCTGCTTGGGCTGTAGGCACGGCAAGACACCTGGCGTTATTGGTCTGCTTGGGCTGTAGGCACGACAAGACACCTGGCGTTATTGGTCTGCTTGGGCTGTAGGCACGACAAGACACCTGACGTTATTGGTCTGCTTGGGCTGTAGGCACGACAAGACACCTGGCGTTAGTGGTCTGCTTGGGCTGTAGGCACGGCAAGACACCTGGCGTTATTGGTCTGCTTGGGCTGTAGGCACGACAAGACACCTGGCGTTACTGGTCTGCTTGGGCTGTAGGCACGACAAGACACCTGGCGTTATTGGTCTGCTTGGGCTGTAGGCACGACAAGACACCTGACGTTATTGGTCTGCTTGGACTGTAGGCACGACAAGACACCTGGCGTTATTGGTCTGCTTGGGCTGTAGGCACGGCAAGACACCTGGCGTTATTGGTCTGCTTGGGCTGTAGGCACGACAATGCACCTGACGTTATTGGTCTGCTTGGACTGTAGGCACGACAAGACACCTGGCGTTATTGGTCTGCTTGGGCTGTAGGCACGGCAAGACACCTGGCGTTATTGGTCTGCTTGGGCTGTAGGCACGACAAGACACCTGACGTTATTGGTCTGCTTGGGCTGTAGGCACGACAAGACACCTGGCGTTATTGGTCTGCTTGGGCTGTAGGCACGACAAGACACCTGGCGTTATTGGTCTGCTTGGGTTGTAGGCACGACAATGCACCTGACGTTATTGGTCTGCTTGGGCTGTAGGCACGACAAGACACCTGGCGTTATTGGTCTGCTTGGGCTGTAGGCACGACAAGACACCTGACGTTATTGGTCTGCTTGGGTTGTAGGCACGACAATGCACCTGACGTTATTGGTCTGGTTGGGCTGTAGGCACGACAAGACACCTGGCGTTATTGGTCTGCTTGGGCTGTAGGCACGACAAGACACCTGGCGTTATTGGTCTGCTTGGACTGTAGGCACGGCAAGACACCTGGCGTTATTGGTCTGGTTGGGTTGTAGGCACGACAAGACACCTGGCGTTATTGGTCTGGTTGGGTTGTAGGCACGACAAGACACCTGGCGTTATTGGTCTGGTTGGGTTGTAGGCACGACAAGACACCTGGCGTTATTGGTCTGCTTGGGCTGTAGGCACGACAAGACACCTGGCGTTATTGGTCTGCTGGGACTGTAGGCACGGCAAGACACCTGGCGTTATTGGTCTGGTTGGGTTGTAGGCACGACAAGACACCTGGCGTTATTGGTCTGGTTGGGTTGTAGGCACGACAAGACACCTGACGTTATTGGTCTGCTTGGACTGTAGGCACGGCAAGACACCTGGCGTTATTGGTCTGGTTGGGTTGTAGGCACGACAAGACACCTGGCGTTATTGGTCTGCTTGGGCTGCAGGCACGACAAGACACCTGGCGTTATTGGTCTGCTTGGACTGTAGGCACGGCAAGACACCTGGCGTTATTGGTCTGGTTGGGTTGTAGGCACGACAAGACACCTGGCGTTATTGGTCTGCTTGGGCTGCAGGCACGACAAGACACCTGGCGTTATTGGTCTGCTTGGACTGTAGGCACGGCAAGACACCTGGCGTTATTGGTCTGGTTGGGTTGTAGGCACGGCAAGACACCTGGCGTTATTGGTCTGGTTGGGCTGTAGGCACGACAAGACACCTGACGTTATTGGTCTGGTTTGGTTGTAGGCACGACAAGACACCTGGCGTTATTGGTCTGCTTGGGCTGTAGGCACGACAAGACATCTGGCGTTATTGGTCTGGTTGGGTTGTAGGCATGACAAGACACCTGACGTTATTGGTCTGGTTGGGTTGTAGGCACTGCAAGACACCTGGCGTTATTGGTCTGCTTGGACTGTAGGCACGGCAAGACACCTGGCGTTATTGGTCTGGTTGGGTTGTAGGCACGACAAGACACCTGGCGTTATTGGTCTGCTTGGGCTGTAGGCACGACAAGACACCTGGCGTTATTGGTCTGCTTGGACTATAGGCACGGCAAGACACCTGGCGTTATT
Organism: Lamellibrachia columna; assembly: GCA_963662155.1. Classification (NCBI taxonomy): domain Eukaryota; kingdom Metazoa; phylum Annelida; class Polychaeta; order Sabellida; family Siboglinidae; genus Lamellibrachia; species Lamellibrachia columna. Next base: position 16,688,362 of record OY759271.1, on the reverse strand, counting down.
GGTCTGCTTGGACTGTAGGCACGGCAAGACACCTGGCGTTATTGGTCTGGTTGGGTTGTAGGCACGACAAGACACCTGGCGTTATTGGTCTGCTTGGGCTGTAGGCACGACAAGACACCTGGCGTTATTGGTCTGCTTGGACTGTAGGCACGGCAAGACACCTGGCGTTATTGGTCTGCTTGGACTGTAGGCACGGCAAGACACCTGGCGTTATTGGTCTGGTTGGGTTGTAGGCACGACAAGACACCTGGCGTTATTGGTCTGCTTGGGCTGTAGGCACGACAAGACACCTGGCGTTATTGGTCTGCTTGGACTGTAGGCACGGCAAGACACCTGGCGTTATTGGTCTGGTTGGGCTGTAGGCACGACAAGACACCTGACGTTATTGGTCTGGTTGGGTTGTAGGCACGACAAGACACCTGGCGTTATTGGTCTGCTTGGGCTGTAGGCACGACAAGACACCTGGCGTTATTGGTCTGGTTGGGCTGTAGGCACGACAAGACACCTGACGTTATTGGTCTGGTTGGGTTGTAGGCACGACAAGACACCTGGCGTTATTGGTCTGCTTGGACTGTAGGCACGACACGACACCTGGCGTTATTGGTCTGCTTGGGCTGTAGGCACGACAAGACACCTGGCGTTATTTGTCTGGTTGGGCTGTAGGCACGACAAGACACCTGACGTTATTGGTCTGCTTGGGCTGTAGACATGACAAGACATCTGGCGTTACTGGTCTGCTTGGGCTGTAGACACGACAAGACACATGGCGTTACTGGTCTGCTTGGGCTGTAGGCACGACAAGACACCTGACGTTATTGGTCTGCTTGGGCTGTAGGCACGACAAGACACCTGGCGTTATTGGTCTGCTTGGGCTGTAGGCACGACAAGACACCTGATGTTATTGGTTTGTTCAACATGCAACGTAAACATGATATTCGAGCCGAAACATTCATCGGTCAAATTAGATTAAAAAATATTGTTCATTAAAACACATGTCAGTGGTCAAGATGTTATAACAAATAATACGTTAAACTACATAACATGATTATACAATAAACCGGTCAGACTTTGCACCTTAATCAAATGTGTAAATGGTTAATACTTACTGTATATTATGCATTTATAGACACCGTTTTGTGAAACCATGTTTCCTTGTTGCTGTTAGTGGTACGTAATGTTAACTCGCCTGCATATCCAGCGATTTTACAAGTGTATGTTTATCGAATAATTACTAAAATTTAAAAAAATTTATATCAAAGCACACTTTTCCCAACTGAGCAAGACGTGAATATCCATTTTGAGACCAGTGTATCGTGTTCACGTGTTTGTTTATTTTTAGCCTACGACGTCCCGGTGTCTGCGTTGAACTATTTGTCCACTTTTGTAATTAGTCATATCAAGTGTAAACACAACACATCCCTTCCAGCGGGGTTTTAACTCACTGAACTCAAATGCAAGTCGTCGTTATTTAGCATTTGTCACGTTTTCTTCACAGCCAATCATCCGCAAAGTTGACATTTGTACGGCAATTGCGACACGCCTTCGGGATAAAAATAACACTGTCGACGGTATTAGTCATCCTACTGATATTCACATTGATCAGTCATACACACAACTTTGGCATCATATCACGTCTGGCCCTTGTTTCCTAAAATACGACTTCAAACGTGACATTGGTATTTAACTTCCTTGAATGAGACACATCTACGTGTGCTGCGTGCGTGCGTCCGTGCGTGCGTGCGTGCGTGCGTCGTGCGTGCGTGCGTGCGTGCGTGCGTGCGTGCGTGCGTGGTGTGTGTGCGTGCGTGGTGTGTGTGCGTGCGTGCTAAAAAGTACTTCTGTATAATTACATTTTGACACAAATATCAGTACACGTGATTCAAAGTGTGCTAAGTACTATTGTCAACCTTGGTTGACGTCACTCAAGAGTAATAAAAAGCTAAGTTCTTGCATAACGCGGTATCCAGTCATTGGAACCGCTTCATACTTCACGTCTGCCAGATCGCATCATTCCAACACCCAACTGGATTTCTCTGGGAAGCATTCATACACGCTGCAATCGCTGCGCGAAGACAGTTCGTTCGCGTATATCCATCACTGTCTTTTGCCAGGTACTCATTTATACAGCTGAGTGAACTAAGGCAATGTGGAGTGAACGAAATTGTTCCAGCTTCGAAATAGCAGCAAGAGGACTCGGACCTTAGTCCTCTCGTTTGAAATCCAAATGCCTTACCACTGTGCAACTGTGACGTGATTGGAGGGACAACGGCGATAAAGGACCTTCACACCGATTTCACATAACTTACATAAAAGGTAATTTAACTTTTAACAATGTGCATTTAACAAACATGTATGTGTGTGCATGCGTTAGATACTTGCATCAACACAACAGCAGTGTTCGCGTGAATCACTCCACCGCACAATAAGCAGACTGTGCGTTGGAACTGCGCCATTACAAAGCGCTATTTCTGGCTCGAGGAAGAGAAACGTGAAACGTCGGCCTGCAACGATACACTCTTTTTATGTCACCCGTAAATCACGTGCATGTTTGAAAACCGTCGCTAACTCTACATTTGAATAATATCTGGTTTCTTTGGTTCGCAGCTTAGCATTCGTACACGTTATTGGCTCTGCGGAAATTGCTATTTACTGATTATGAATATTTAATTAAATTTAATTCCATAAATGTTATTTCCATAAGAACAGTGTTGTACATAATACGTAAAGGGTGTTTGCATTTAAAATTAAACGACAGTTTCTTGTGGAAATGGAGAAGGCAGAAGTGTAATACTCTCCGCGTTCATGACGATATTTAAAGAATATAATACCAGTTAATTAAGTGAAGGTAAACAACTTAAATGAACAAACGCATGGTTGCAATGATATATAAAAACAAAAACATAAAACTGGTTACTTTGGTTGATCATATTCAAAGTTTCAATTCAGCGATAAAAAATGCCGACAAATGTTCCATTTATATATTCTCTGAAAGTAACAATAACAATCGTTGGCCTACGTTTGGCATGGGAACTACTTTTAGATACCCGTCGTTGCCCCCCCCCAACAACACGGTATTTCGAAAAATGTGTTTGGAATAATATAATACGCAACGTCATGCCAGCAAAGTAACATTCCGCTATGCCAGATCGGAGAGTGTGTTGCTCTAGACGACACCACTCCAGACGTCATGCCAGCAAAGTAACATTCCGCTATGCCAGATCGGAGAATGTATTGCTCTAGACGACACCACTCCAGACGTCATGCCAGCAAAGTAACATTCCGCTATGCCAGATCGGAGAATGTATTGCTCTAGACGACACCACTCCAGACAATATATCCAAGGTAATATCTCTATGTTGTCCTGAGGATATTTTACCAAACGTCTAAAGTCTATGCGAAATATAAAGTCCAGAATGTCCATGTGAAAAATATTAGGGGATTATCTCTTGGGGTATTGTCTAATGATATATATATATTGGCGGGGGACATTGTCAGGGGGCATTATCTAGGGGAATATCATTCATTCATTATTGACGATGGATGATGTCTTGTCACTAGTATTTATTTAGCAGGTGCAAGAGTTAGGCGTTCCCGGGAGGACACGGTTCTGGAGTCACGCCAGGCACACCGCCTCTCGTGGAGTCTGACCTACTTGACGAGACAGAAAGCCTCAATCAACATATTACAGCGAACACGTTGTCGAACGGTTCCGTTAAAAACATTGTGTCCAATAAGTGGGCGCGTTACGCAAGGCCGTTATTAGCGGTCAAGGGCGAGCGTTCTCCACAATGGACACAGTTAATAAAAGGGGTCGTCTCAAATGGTGACACTTGCTGACACTTGCTGACACGTGAAGTTGGTTTTGTGTGTGGAAGATGATTGATGTGTCACAGTGAAAACATTGTGTTTATTAAATTCAGAATCAACATATATAGAGTTGTGTATACATTTACCAATAAATATTGAAGGAGTCGTGTTTATCCCTTCTTAAAATGACATAAATTATCTCGCACGCACGCACGCACGCACGCACGCACGCACGCACGCACGCACGCACGCACGCACGCACGCACGCACGCAGTATACTGCCGCACATAATTACATAGGACTATGCTTAATATAATCACTACTGCCACAGCAATTTCATTCTATCAAGCGGCTAATTAACTTACTCGGCGGTTTTTAATACAGCGTGTATACATAGGGAACGATTACGTCAGAGCCGTACATATTTAATTCTTGACTAAGCGGCTGATTCTATAAAGTTTTATTGGTATATAAAACGATCAACAAATGTGTATTTTTCAGAACTACGTGTAAGAGTGGTCGTTTTTCTTACTTGTTCTCTTTCACTCGCTTGGCGATATCACATGTGCGTCTCAACATTGTCCACGCGTAGCTGTCCATATCAACCAGCACACGTGCTCCTGCATTTACTACATCCTTCTCGCGAAGTGTCGCTCTAATTTTGCTTTCTATACCACTCACGACACTTTATCGGACATCAAAGAAACAGTCGCAACCTTCATATGTTCTCATACATCCGCGCTTCTACATAGGCGCCTGCAAAACGGATGACTCGTATCCGAAGTCCAATGTTGATTAAATGTCCCTCCTCAATTCGATTTTTTGCTCGTCTCTTTTGACATTAATTTTGCGAAAAAAATCGAACCGATCTAGCATCGACTACGCCTATAGACCGTTTGTACAAATTTGCTTTTTGTTTTGTGGTCGGGATCTGAATACTATACCACAAGGCTACTCGTACTTTCGCAAGTTACCCGATGTAACGATCAAAGTATTTTTATTTCGATGATTTTAACAAAAGAGCGCACTCTTCTAATAAGCCGACTGCGCATATTATTTAAACTATTCACACGTTACACATTTTAACATCAACGAACCTAATTCGCGACGGGTTAAATCAGTGGTCGTTTCACCGGGCTTAGGCCAACATCAAATGCCGCACCTTTCTCACAGGTTCGCCACAAGACGCTGGCGAACAATCTGCACGAAATGTCGATTTTGAAGTCGCGTAAATAACTTCCGGTGACTATTTGTGTAATATCCACGTCATCCTAATCCGATGCTTGGATCTAGGCTGAGATATTACAAAGAAAACACATCGAGCGAACAGCAACGTAAACAGATGACACTAGGTATGCACAACAATGTCTTGTTTACATTCAGTGTCTTTGTGTTAGTCGAGCTGTTTGTATATCAAAGGAAGTCAATATTTAAGCTGAACGTGCTGACGTCACGAATTTAACTAAACCAATATTCGGCAGATAATACGCATATTTATTAATATCACATCTTTGTGTTTGTGTTGACTGTCGTGTTAACGTTTCTTTTACTATAGTATTGCCTTGGTTGTTAAATATGTCAAATGGGACATTCTCTTAAATCATTGCAAGCAAACGCTGCCAATTGGTAAACATGTACACAAGGGTTTAATAGTCACAAACAACTATACAGCAATCCTCAAACTAAACAAAATAAATTTACATTAAACATTCTTCGCAATCTTAGCATTTTAATGTGACGATTGGCGAGATCGGAAGACTTCGTGATGCACAACGATATCACGTCAACACTCGGATATAGTCAGTTAGCATCCATTGTCGTTTTTGCCTACTTGTTGCTTAATGTAATATAATTTATCCAAAATGTTAAGACAGGTAGTAACATGAAACCTAATTATGATTGCTAGATTGTCGTGTACAGTGCATATGAGTAACAAGTACATATGTAAGAAACTCGATACTATTGTTAGGGGTAAATTTACATAAAAAGTGTATGACTTCGTATTTACCCCCTTCAAACATTGTATGCACATTCATATAATATATATTGTTCTGCAGATACTTATAATTAGATTAATATGTGAGTGTTTATAAATACACGTTAGCATATAGTGTTGCCAACGTTTGAATAAATTAAATGAATGAATGAATGAACGAACAAACGAACGAATGAACAAATGAATGAATGAATGAATGAATGAATGAATAAAAGGTTCGGGAACATATATGTTTGTATGTGAATGCCCTTCTACATTGTGACTATGCAGAAGTAAAACGACCTTATACACCGTGGGTAAATGTGTAACATGTCGTGAAGTCACAGATGTGTATATAACAGCAAATAATGTGCCCACGAACAAAGCCGAGAATTCTGCAGAACTGTTGTAAAGTATATAAACGCTTCACCTGCATTCTACACTGTCATAAACGCGCGTTTATGGCAGGCCGATCGGGCCATAAACGTATGGCAGGCCGATCGGGCCATAACCGTTTATGACAGGCCGATCGGGCCATAACCGTTTATGACAGGCCGATCGGGCCATAACCGTTTATGACAGGCCGATCGGGCCATAACCGTTTATGACAGGCCGATCGGGCCATAACCGTTTATGGCAGGCCGATCGGGCCATAAACGTATGGCAGGCCGATCGGGCCATAACCGTTTATGGCAGGCCGATCGGGCCATAACCGTTTATGGCAGGCCGATCGGGCCATAACCGTTTATGGCAGGCCGATCGGGCCATAACCGTTTATGGCAGGCCGATCGGGCCATAACCGCGGTTACAGTTACGCGTTGAATTAGGTAGTAACGCGTTGATATATCAGCCAATGAAATCGCGAAGATTGCAACACACTGATATATCAATGTGTATAAATGTGTATGTGTATATATCGGCCTGCCATACGTTTATGGCCCTATTGGCCTGCCGTATGTTTATGGCCCTATCGGCCTGCCGTATGTATATAGATATATCGGCCTGCCATATACGCTATGCCTTACACGATTATAGACACGCAACAAACATTATAAATTTGGTGTGGTTCTCACTAAACGTGTCCACCAGTCTAATGTACACGCCTAGCAAGGTTAAGTCATGTTTGTTTTTGGTTAACTGCATTCATTTGGGCGATGGGCATTTCTGGAATGTTAACGCTGTCGTAGATTTAACGGTCATTGTTAGGATTGGGAGTTAGAATTAGGGTCAGTAGTGGCGGCGGCGGCGGCGGCGGCGGCGGCGGCGGCGGCGGCGGCGGCGGCGGCGGCGGCGGCGGCGGCGGCGGCGGCGGCGGCGGCGGCGGCGGCGGCGGCGGCGGCGGCGGCGGCGGCGGCGGCGGCGGCGGCGGCGGCGGCGGCGGCACACCTTGAAGACACACCTTGTCTAGCTGTAGCTGGCTGTTATCCCGGGGGCGTCAATAGAGTCTCGTCCAACTGCCGAGGGGTCAACATGGCTGTCAATCATTGCTCGCCCAGCATGCCGTTAATACTGCTGACCTCGTCCGACAGTTTGACCGTCAGTCAAGAGAGTGATCAGTTATCACAAAAAGAATGTGCGTTGCCAGGGATTGGTCAGGGATAGGCGAACAGTAGAGGCGTACTCTTGCCAGAATCCGGGACAACATCCCATAGTCCATGAAAATCTTAATGAAGTCCTATGTTGACAAAATACCACAATATTTTGAGCGTGTTTTGATCTCATTCATTGAACTCGTTTCTTCTGAATGCAAACTGTATACTTGGGTAACATAGTGATGTGTGAACATTATCACAGAATAATACTAATTACTACCGAATCGACTGCAATAAATAGAGATAAGTGCGTACACAGTGCGGTATCCAGTCCAGCAATACGTACAAACTGTGCAAAAACAATACTGCGATGCAGACAGTTAAATCAACCCATAGACTGTTTGACGGTTATCTGTTTGTCTGTTTGTCTGTTTGTGGGGCAACGCTTCTTCCCAAGGACGTTGACACCAAGGTTACTTCGGTTATTTAAATATATGCGCCCTGCGACCTCAACAGACAGACAGACAGACAGACAGACGGACAGAGAGACAGACAGACAAACGAGAGTGAATGGTGGTCTCCTCTCTGCACCCAACTGTACAGACGCTGGTGGCTGCGACAAGTCCGCTGAAGTTCCGCTAGTGTCAAGCCTGCTTTAGTTTTCACCTTCCTGGCGACGCTTTAATTACAGTTGTTTCCCGCGTGGTTATCTTACTTTCTGATTAGCTTTACTTGCTCCCGTGGCTGTGTTTTACTTGATAACACTTGGGTCGAACTAGACTCGGCAGTTGCTTTGCAGAACTCTCGTGTTGTTTGAGTGCTCGTACTAACATAATATGCAGGATGATCATTGGATATAGCCATTGCAACAAATGCTAGGTAAATTTAGAAGCAGCATGTGATGTAGTCCTCGATACTTGCAAAATAACCTCCTGCACATTTTGCACAGCTACCAACCCAAGTAATTCAATTAATATACCCCTGCCCGGGGGTAAGCGGACACCCAAGGTTGGAACCCTGGACGAACCCCTGGGCCGATGCGGGTGGGTTGGCCCACGCGACGTTATGTAAACTCCTGCGGAAGTTCGGTGGGAAAGTGCAATCGCATTCTGGCGACAAACGTCAATCACCGCGACACGGTTTCCCGACGTATGCCAGAGGCGCTCGGACGAGCTAGGAGCCCGTTCTTATGTGCATGACGACCCGGGTTGGATGTCGACACCGAGACCGAGTGTGCGAAGTAGATAAGGTTTTATGATGGCTGACGATGTGTTGTTGCAAACATTTGCTGGTGATACTGGTACAGATAAATAGCCAGGACAACATCGAGAGGGGGAGGCATGTCAGACAAATAGGCAGGCGGGGGGGTGGTAGGTAGGCAGGCAGGCAAGCAGGCTGGCAGGCAGGCGTGATCGACAAAACAGGCATACAATGATACAGTTTTGGTAGCTAGCATATTATACTGTATAAATAAGGAGACCTAAGTGTTTGCTTACCTCGACGTTGAGCAATGTGTTCCACAGCCTGGCTTGTCCCATTAACATAAAATAGGTTGTTAATACTGGGGGCCGTATGCGAAAAAGCGGACGATCTTTTACTCCGCTTAGCATTACATGAATACACAAACTGACAAGTTGAGGCAACTTTTTGTATGACGTTAGGGGGCCTCTCAAAATATCGATGTATGACGCTTCGCCAGACGGGTGTCATTTAACTTCAGACACCCTCCCCCTACACAACCTTTGAATGACACTGACCTGTGGATACTCGTGGACGTTTGGTCGTTTTTCATGCTGTAACCAGAACGTGATTTTTTTACTCTTTCACGAGTACCCTTTTGAGCTGGGATCGGGAAATAAACGCTGTTTAAAAAAACACATCGATGTATACCGCTGAACGAAACAGCTGCTAACCATTTCCATAATTAAATCAAATTCGCCTAGCCTCAAATATCGATCTTTTGAAATGGTCCCCTTACTCAATTTTACTCTATTTTCTACCCCTCGTGAATATTGTATTAATTACGAGCTACCAGCGGCAGCGTCCAACAATTCTTACACGCAAATGTTCTATGGCTAATGTCCATTATGTACCTGGATACCACAGCACAGATACCACAACATTCCTTCTTGGAACAACGCCGAAAAAACTTCCCAGAAAGTGGGTATGTCGTTCAAAGTTGACCATTTCAAAATCAGCCATGTATAGAACGCGTCGAAGTTTGGCCTAATTTCCGAGTAAACGCCGGTCTGTTTCCAGTAGATACACCACGCAGCCGTTACGCAATAGGTTTTTTCGTTGCTCGCTTGACACTCTAGGCCGTCGCGTTTATCTAAACAACACGGGGGTGTCACCCTACTGCGTCGCGTCCGTGTGGTTAAGATGCGTCAACTCAATGGTTTACAAGAGTCACAGTGTTGACACCCCAACGAAGACAGTCATTTGAAGGGTTACCCCATTTGGGGACGCCACCTTTCAGTACCTATATTGGTTGACTGGTTGAGCAAGACTTCGCGTCACAACCGATAAGCCAGCGGCCACGAGTGAGCATAAATCGGCGTTGCTCCAGGCGTGTGACCCACATACATGAAACACATACAGGATGGAGGATAAAGAAAGTCTTTCATGCGAACTTTGACAGCTCATATTTATGAACAATTAATGTGGGCTAACGCCTTGTGAATTCGTTGTTGACTGTGTCAATGTAGTGTATTAGGATAGAAGGATATGATAAAATGTACTGAAATATATATATATATATATATATATATATATATATATATATATATATATATATATATATATATATATATATATATATATATATATATATATATATATATATAATTATATATATATATAAGCAAGTGTATGGATTTCATATGAAGTAAACGTAACACCTGTTTAAAAAAAACAATACATTATTGTCAACATATTTAGCCTGATCTATATAGGGATCATAATAAGTGAACTCTTAACTCGATGTGGAGAAATTACTTTACATCGGTTAGTGTGGTAATAGCAACGCACATTAATTGCTAATATGGGCGTACAGTATATATATATATATATATATATACATATATATATATACATATACATATATTTATTCATATATATATATATATATATATATATATATATATATATATATATATATAAAAATATAAATACATATGTATATATATATATATATATATATATATATATATATATATATATATATATATATATATATATATATATATATATATGTATATATATATATATATATATATATATATATATATATATATATATATATATATATATATAATTATATCATTATTGTATTATTGGGGTACTATGTTATCGTCCATCTCCATATTCGTCGCCAACACGGCTTAAAAGCTCATAACCAAACAATCATATATACATGTACGATTGTATGTATAAAATGTAGTGTTAATGTTACATACATACATACATACATACATACATACATACATACATACATACATACATACATACATACATACATACATACATACATACATACATACATACATACATGCATACATACATACATACATGTGAGATCTATACGACATAATTTGTGAGTACATCTATACCCCCCCCCCCCCATTCGCCAGTAGCCCGCCATAGCGTCTACATCGTCCAGCTGAGACAGACGGCTCGAAGCAAGCAGTCATTTAGTTGACGTGCCGCTCTGCAAGTATATTGCTGCTCAGTTCGTATTTTCCGAGCGTCGCGTACGGGGGGAGACAAAGCAGCAACGGCGCTACGCCGTCGCCGCTAGACAGTTGACAGTTCTATTTTTCGCCATTTGCGTAATGCGCTGTTTATGGCACCGCCGTATATGGGCATGCCACTCCGCGTAGTACGGCAACCTGGCGAATAAGCGACTGTGCGAATGAGCTCAGCGATGACGCGTCGCACGGTGGCCAATCAGCGTTAAGGGGCGGGGCCTTGAAGCAGGACAACACTCCTTATACAGCTCTCGGTCGCATATGAATTACTCGACGAGTACTTATAAACACCGATCGAGGGAATCCTCCATCATTGAAACGAACGGCCTAGATAAGGCACACGCATACACGAGAGGTATACTCAGTCGAGTCCTACACACGCAATTCGCAGTGGTCAGTAGAGTACGAGTGGTGATTTACACGGAATACACAATCGACGATATAATGACAATAATCAGAGGAGTATCTCGGACGGACGATCAACAGGTTGGTGGTATTTCCCTTCGTATATCGGGGATCCCCTCTTTGTCTATTCTCGGCTATCGCCACTTACACTAAGGAAATCCCCTTCACCCAAATGGGAATGCGTGAATACTGTTGACATGCTTCGGTACAGCGTTGGTGAATAGGTTCATAGAATAATATCAGCGTGTACATATATGTGAATAGTTTATTTTGTACTCGTCCACTCGCGCTCATTTAGCCAGCCTGCCTGCCTGTCTGTCAGATAGTTACCTATCCATATTCTCATTCACTCACTCGCTCACTCACTCACTCACTCACTCACTCACTCACTCACTCACTCACTCACTCACTCACTCACTCACTCACTCACTCACTCACTCACTCACTCACTCACTCACTCACTCACTCACTCACTCACTCAATCAATCAATCAATCAATCAATCAATCAATCACCACCCACCCACCCACCCACCCACCCACCCACCCACCCACCCACCCACCCACCCACCCACCCACCCACCCACCCACCCACCCACCACCCACCCACTCACCAACTCAGTCGCCCACGCAATCAATCAATAAATGATTGAATAAATACATCAGGTAGTAATTAAGTACGCTCACGCACCCACACCCGTAGTAAAACTAGCACTTTATTTTGTTCGAACAAAACGTAGCCAGGAAAGCCTGTTTGGACTGCGTTCCTCAGTTATACGCCAGTGGTAACATCTCACTGCTGTATTATTAATAACAGTTCCACGAACTGCGGACTGGCCGTGTATTCGAGGTGCGTGGGTTGGGTTCACAGTTATCTCTCGTACACAACAACCGATGTGGTTGCGTCTTCGTGGAAGCCTGGTTCGTCACTCTCAGTGGAATGTCTCACTGGAACATTTGCGCTTCGCTCCGTTTGGGATTTTAGGCAGAGCAGCTGCCTTTACACACACTGGACATAAATCTTGTTCTTTTATTAATATTTTTTTTCTCGCAGCGAACCTTTAAGAGCGTCTTCGAGCCGTGACACAAACAACATATATGAAGCAGTGTCGGCTGGGTTTTGGATGAGCTGGCGTTGCGCAATACCTGTTTATTTCTTTGTGCTTTCAAACACCAGTCAGGCGAGGTCAATCGACACGCCTGACTGGAACTCTGCACGGTATTGCGTTGCATAGACCACTCAACAAAAAAGCACCGTCGACACCTGTTGGCTATTACTTACTACACATTTGCATTTTGCTCAATATAAAGACGTTCAGCGTAAATATTTTTAAGGAATGTCATAACCATAAATACAGCAAAATTACTTATCGTGCGTTCGAAGTAACAACTGGTGACAGGAGACGGTTTTACCACAGTGAGACGTTTTACAGCAACTGGCGCCAGAACGGCGCAAATTCGGTCGCAATCGTGCCCCAGTTAGAAACGCTACCCAAGCTGTGGCGGCGTAAAATCCTCAGCCCTGGTTGTCTGTAACCCCCGACCTGCAATAAACTCGCACCATGCACCGTGTGCATGTTGTTGCGTCAATGTCCCGTGCAACATTCGACAGTCTACCCAGGCATTGGGCTCCCTCTGGCTGTGGGAACCGTTCCATGGGTGACATAAACGTAGGTGACAAGGAATTCGGTAACCCGAACCCCCGTCAGCTGTCGGTTACACGGGTTGCAGTTACCACTTCAAGCCTGTCACATTTTGACTTCTGTTCCCCGCAGACGCCACTCCGCTTTCCCACCACCCCGCCGATATGTGCCACTGTGCCCTAAACCCAAGGGAAGGGGTCGGTGGGGGTGGATGCTTGGGCGGTTATACGCATTGTGAATCATCAGAAATGAAACCGAAATTGGCAATGCACATGACTTGTTAAGTTATTATCTTCCTGTTTAAATGTTTAATTAAGACTGTTGGGCTGAATCACTTTGTCATGTGATTATACAATACACAATGCACACCAGTGCATTGTCGCCTTGTCGTCCAGTTAGTTGACAGTCTTTCGTTGTGTCCTCTAGGTTCCGGATAGTGGTTTCGATGTCGTTAGCTCCGACGCCGGTGCTTCGATGATCATTGCGCCGAAGAACTACCAATCGCAGCGGTCCATTCCGGATCTGGACGCGATCCTGACGGAGTTGGATAGCGCCAACCTCGAGTACAGCGTTGGATTCATGTCGGACGACGCGATCTATCTCGACATGGACACCAAGATGTACGAGGAGGGAAGCGGCGCGAAAGTCAAGCAGGAGCCGAAGGCGATGGACAGGACTTCCTGTGCGCAGGCGCAGGTCGAGTGGTCGCCGGAAGACACGCTGGTGATGCAGAAGATCCAGTTCGCATGCGCGGCTCTTGATCTTCCCGACAGTGAGTATATTTCACTGTTATATTTACGATTGGTTATTAAAATGTGCGACTTGTAAAAGTTTACGAGCATCGTGAAGAAAAGTAAATTTCGTTAATACGCCCTTGACTAGTTGTCTGACTACGTGTTGACAAATACCCGCCCCCTCCGATTATGACTTTTCGGGTTGACTCAGTACGAGACAACAGGACGAGAGTTCGTGGGTTGTTTAGATGCCGGACAGCGGCTGTTACGGGTGATTTATTGCGGGGCGTGTAAACACACTCATTACGATTGGACGGATAAACAGAATCGAACCGTTTCTACGAATGCATGGCCAGCGCCTCGTGTTTATCGGGGCGAGATAACACGTTCGAGTGATTTACGCTGGACTCGAGACTGAGACGCGTCGAGCAAAATACCAGAGTCAGATTGACGACAAGTTTATTTAGTCACCGGTATAAAGTCGCGCGAAGACAGGGGTACCGGTCATTTGACTGAAGGCCACTTGGTATTAAAATTTTATTTATTCGGTCTGTGGGATATTAGTCACACGTATTTACAAAGTCGTCTGTCGCGCTTTCAAAGCAGGGTACTCTAACATGCAAATAACAGTTACGTTCTTTACATGTGTACACACATACTGATGACGCGGTGTTTTGTTGACAGATCCGTACAAGTGGACAGTGGACCAAGTACAGAAGTGGATTTGCGGGACGCTGAGTCAGTACAACCTGCACGAAAGTTTCGCTGACAACTTCTGGCTGGACGGCACGAGTCTGTGCATGCTCTCCAAGCAGGACATGGTCTGTCGGTCAGCGCATGCCGGCGAGTACCTCTACACGGAGCTAGACATCTGGAAGAATGGTGAGCATTATCTATGATACTACTACCACCACCATCGCCACCACCACCACCACCACCATCATCATCACAACCAACACCACCACCATCACCACCACCACCACCACCACCCCCACCACCACAACCATAACCAACATCACCACCACCACCATCACCACCACCACCACCCCCACCACCACCCCCATAACCACCACCACCACCACCACCACCACCACCACCATAACCAACACCACCACCACCACCATCACCACCACCACCACCCCAACCACCACCCCCATAACCACCACCACCACCACCACCACCACCACCACCACCACCACCACCACCACCACCACCACCACCACCACCATCATCATCATCATCATCATCACCACCACCATCACCATCACCACCACCACCACCACCAACAACACCACCACCACGAACACCACCACCACCACTATCGCCACCGCCACCGCCACCGCCACCGCCACCGCCACCGCCACCGCCACCGCCACCACCACCACCACCACCACCACCACCACCACTATCGTCACGGCAACGCCATCACCGTTAACAATAATGTTATTGCTGTGTACAACAACTGATCATTATGCATGATTAGTCAACCGTGGCGGTGACTTAGTGTAGGGTGATAACGCGAAATCTACCCCCGTTTTGTTTACTGAGACGCCCCGCGGGATACGAGAAAAAGCGACAGGCCACGCCCCGTTGCGCGGCCAACGCAAACACTGCGAGAAAAACTCGCTGCTTTGTTCCTGGCCGGCCGCCTGTCAACCAATCACCGCTATGCGACGGGGTGCGTGAGAGTGGGGGTGCGGGTCTTTCAGCATTCCTGCAGTTTCGGCGCTGGGGCTTGTTAGGGTGAATTCAGCTTCTCGCTGTGGCTATACGAAACGACCGCCTGAAAGTGTAACAGGACTGGCCATAGTTAGACGACACGGAGCAATGAACAGACAGGTGGCGCTAGTTGTGCATTTGTTTGTAAATGTCGCGCGTCTCTTGGTCATCAGTTGGCAGCCATCGACGGGTTGAGATGTTTTTTGGGGGGATTCGCTCTATATTAAATGTCTTAATTCGAAAAATTCGCTTTTTTGCTTTTTGAAAGACTACTTTTGAAAGAAATTCGCTGGCCTACAGTGTTTGTGAATGTTTTGTTATGGCAAGGCAAATTATTTTTTTTCTTATTGCGTCATTCGAATTCTACGAATTTTAGAATGCGATTATTTGGAAACGAACCTTTAGACAAAACGCAGCTGTTACAGCGAGTACAACGTCTCCATGTCTTTGTTACAGCGAGCAACTTGAGCATGATGTCATCACCAGCAGACGAAGAATTGTCGACATTCGCCGACATGGAGACGGTGAACGCATCGAACGTGTGCGACTATCGGTCGGCTTTACTAGGGACAGACCCGGGTTTCAACATGCCGCTCATGTCGAGCACGGTGGCGCCGCTAGGGGGCGCTTCGTCGACGATGAACTTTATGGGCTTAGACTTCAACGAAGATGTCAAACCAACATTCAGCGAATCGACCGGAAACGGAAGTTCAGCCACTGCGTCGTCGCCAATGTCTGACTGGAGCCTCAGCAGTAGCGGATCGTCGGGAAGTCTCGGGAACAGTCTCGACGGAAGTCTCGCCACCTCGCGGACTCTCGAGGAAACGAGGACAGGTAAATATAGTTTTGTGTTAGACGTAGTGCGAATGGTATTTGTTTTAGGTTCACACAAACAAACAAACATACATACAAACAAACAAACAAACAAACAAACAAATAAGCAAACAAGCACGCACGCACGCACGCACGCACGCACGCACGCACGCACGCACGCACGCACGCACGCACGCACACACTCCATACGGTAGACGATGCTAATTGGAGACTGTGTTTCGCTGTAGATCTGAGTGCGTTGACGAGCAAGTACCGAGGCACAACGAAACAGACTATCCACTTGTGGCAGTTCTTGAAGGAGCTGCTCCTTCAGCCGCACGTGTACGACGGCTGCATCCGATGGCAAGACCAAGTCAAAGGTGTGTGTCTGCTGCTAAAATTATTTAACGTTTACCAACTTCCAGGAATAATCACAATACGAGTGATGTAAATATGCATCTATATATCGACCATAATTGTGTTTTATGTTTATTTTGAGAACAAATGATTTGACCGGGCATGTTTCCTTCTTGTGTCTGCAGGAATCTTCAAGATCGAGGACTCGGTGCGAGTGGCGAAGCTGTGGGGCCAGCGTAAGAACAGGCCAGCGATGAACTACGACAAACTGAGTCGGTCGATCCGCCAGTACTACAAGAAGGGCATCATCAAGAAGACAGCCAGCTCAAAGAGACTCGTCTACCAGTTCTGCGCACCCTACGTCTGAAGCAGCCACACCGCCGGCGGGCAACCGCAGGATGAAGTTTTAAGGAGACGCCGCAGTAATGGAGCAAATCCGAATTTTGACGGCATTTGTTTGTTCGAATTGTCTGATGCGTTGGTGAAGAGGCACACATTTGTCTGAAGAAGTGAACGTTTTCTGACTGGTATCGGGTCACTCGGTGAGGTTGTAGTTGTTAGCCAGGGGCTGGTGACTGCTCGGGGTAATTGTACCGCGAGAACGGGATGTGAGGTGGGTAGGCTACATTGACGAGCCTTTCCTTAGCAGTATTACGGTAGACGAGCAACAATGCTCGCAGTCATGTACACGAGAGCCGCTAATGTTCAGTCGACTCTACGCTGAGTGTAAGTAGGCTAATTTACCGCACAAATCACCATAGCCGTGGGTCGCGCACACAGACCGCGACCGCGCGGCCTGTGGCTTCAAGTAAACAGCGACGCATTTCAACAGTTGAAATTCGTTCGGCCATAAACGACGCGTGTAATACAAAGAGACATTCCAGCGCGCTGACTGTCGCTGTGTGCGCCAGACAGGCAGAGGCGACGTGACACGTCGCATGTTCTAATATTCGTGTGTCATCATGTTATCTACTTACCGCGGCGTAGGATGATTGCTCAATGCGGCATTTCCGGCGAGCGATCCATCTAAACTCACGTTAAACTTTCATATGTAGCCTACCAGAACCCTCTGCTGGTCCAGAGAACGAAGACAGCCGTGAGAGTTTGGTGTCTCGTTACATCTTGGTATTTTGTATAATATGCGAATATTTGTGTGTGTTTGTAACTTAAGGCAGTGTAGGCGAAGGCCATTTAAACCAGGTTGGTTAACATGAACAACGTCGATTACGTGGGGATAACTCAGCCGAGTGAACTCACAGCTGCTGGCTTAGATAAAGGGGGCAACTGTCGTCGCGATTGACCGAACTGAACTGAACTGAATTGAACTGCTGTTGTTCTGAGTTGTGATCGCGATTAATGTCATGGTCATAGTTGGTTTATTCAGCGCGGTTACTGTGCGCGGCCCCCGGGCCGTCTGTATGCTCAGGCGATATTCATCTGTGTCACTGCTAGATAAGCATACCGCGCTCACCGTGCAAACGACACCGGTCTAGAACGGCCCATGGTGCACTCGGAACACGCAGTAGCAACAGCGACGCTGTAGCGCGGCGTTGTTGCAGCAAGCTCCGGTCAATCTATGAACCAATCATGAGATCGTAATGACATGACTATTACAACTATTATCTTCCAATTTCATAGATCAATTGTTGGTAAATGCGCTGCAAGGAACCGGCATGTACCAGCATCTAGGATAAATGCCTCTTGCCTCGAGTCGATGATCGGACCAATTATATATAACATTATTGTATATTTCTATGTTTTTTAATATCTGTGTTTGCGTGCGTGCGTGCGCGTGTGCGTGCGTGCGTATGTGTGTGTATGTATATATTATATTATACAGTTTATATATATATATATATATATATATATATATATATATATATATATATATATATATATATATATATATATATATATATATATATATATATATATATATATATATATATATATATATATATATATATATATATATATATATATATATATATATATATACATATATACAGTTTATGTGTGTGTGTGTGTGTGTGTGTGTGTGTGTGTGTGTGTGTGTGTGTGTGTGTGTGTGCGTGTGCGTGTGCGTGTGCGTGTGCGTGTGCGTTTGCGTTTGCGTTTGCGTTTGCGTGTGCGTGTGCGTGTGCGTGTGCGTGTGTGTGTTTATACGTAGTTTGTAGCATGTTATTTTTGTACGTAAACAGCGAATATTAATTGTACGTATTACTACATTGGTCTCAGATATTTGCAGTGACCAAACGTATGTCTATATATAACATTGTTTACAAGTTAATAGTTAAGTTAATAGTTAAGCGTACTCTTCGTTGTACACTCAACTTGCCGTTTCACAGCTGCGATAACACGGCAGCCGTAATTCCATTTCCTACCGTAATGGTGTATGCATCATGTCGTTTTTGCTAAGGAACATTGTATTTACGACTATCTCTGCGTCTGTTTTGTTTGTGTCTACGCTACCGAACAGTATGTTTTGTAAATAAGCCATGCGAGAAGACTGTAGAATTCTGTATATCTCCTGCGCCGACACTCGGTCACGGAAGGTCTACGTCACTGTAAGTGACGCCGCAGAAGCATTTTGCTTATCGAAGCGTTGATCGCTAGTCAACCTAGAAGGGTAGGGGTCACAGTGGGTGGAGTAGGTCACTGAGTCATTAAATGACAGGGTGATAACTCATATGTGCAATTTATTGAGAAAGCATTAGTTAGGCCGTTGTACATTGAATTGTGTGTACGAGTATATGGATACACATATGTCTGTACGTTGTTATCTTTTATCTTTCTATAAGAATACTGAAATTTTGTACATTGTATATGATATTTTTCATAAAATATGTCGAAACATCTTCAATTTGACTTGTCGGTATGTTTCATTCACACGGTTAATTATCTGACGTCGGGTCACCGTCGTGGGGCCGACGTCGTCTTATATATAGTTAATTCCATCGATCTGCATCATCATTCATTTTTATCATTGATACATCAAAAGTACGAAGTCTGATGTTGTTATCTTAAAATCACGTTATACAATATCAATTATATCTACCATCTTCACTGCACTCCACTGCCCCAAAACTGTCAGTACATTCGCGAACATCTATTGACAATTTCCAATACTCAGGGTTTATCGGGGCGAGGCGTGCACGGGATCACGTGATGGGCACCAGTAACATTACATGACATTCGGACCGAAACATTCAAATTAAAAAGTTAACGGTAAAATTACATGGAAACAATTGTTGTTCAGTTAGATAAATTTTGGCGGTCGAGATGTTAGCATATACATTATAATTATATAGTTTATTCTATATAGGCCTAACACGATTTCATGATAAAGCGATCAGACTTTGTATCTTTAATGTTGCTTACATGCACTACAAAAATAATCATCAATACAAC
The DNA here is from genome assembly GCA_963662155.1 of Lamellibrachia columna. Classification (NCBI taxonomy): domain Eukaryota; kingdom Metazoa; phylum Annelida; class Polychaeta; order Sabellida; family Siboglinidae; genus Lamellibrachia; species Lamellibrachia columna. The sequence continues at coordinate 16,668,219 of OY759271.1, read as the reverse complement.
AGCAACAACAACAACAACAACAACAACAACAACAACAACAACAACAACAACAACAACAACAACAACAACAACAACAACAACAACAACAACAACAACAACAACAACAACAACAACAACAACAACAACAACAGCAACAGCAACAGCAACAGCAACAGCAACAACAGCAACAGCAACAGCAACAGCAACAACAACACCAACACCAACACCAACAACAACAACAACAACAACAACAACAACAACAACAACAACAACAACAACAACAACAACAGCATTGACGACCTCAATACAGAAAACAAGCCAACAAAACAACAGTGTTATTTACTAATACGAACGAAGCCCTGTTGTGTAACGACACAATTTACCAGACGACAGTTCCCACATTTCTACGTCCCGTATAGCGACAACAGCTCAACGATAATCTAGCGATAAACCCGACGTAATCCCGCGATAATGTCCCGTGTTGAGCGCCGCGACACCTTTACAACTGTAACCGCTCCACCCAGGCAAGACTAATCGTAGGCGACAAGTTAGCGAGGTTTTATAAGGTCCTTAATAGGGTTATGCCCGGGGGTTGTACCCCACGAAGGCTGGGCACGTACTGAAGCAGAGAGAACACGCCGCGTGTACTTTCTGGTTGGTCGCCAACGTAATGTTTTCCTTGGCTCAAGGGAAACGTATCTTGTGATTCTTCTGAAACCTTCTTATCGTTTTAAGCAGCACGTTACTCACGGCTTGTCGACGTTTCATGAATTTCATTTACATACAGTTTTCCAGAAAAGTCCTGCCAAACCCTACCGCTCTCAGTTCAGTAAGACAGTTCAGTAAGACAGTGCAGTAAGACAGTGCAGTCAGACAGAGCAGTAAGACAGTGCAGTAAGACAGTTCAGTAAGACAGTGCAGTAAGACAGTTCAGTAAGACAGTGCAGTAAGACAGTGCAGTCAGACAGTGCAGTAAGACAGTGCAGTCAGACAGTGCAGTAAGACAGTTCAGTAAGACAGTTCAGTAAGACAGTGCAGTCAGAGAGTGCAGTAAGACAGTTCAGTAAGATAGTTCAGTAAGACAGTTCAGTAAGACAGTGCAGTCAGACAGTGCAGTAAAACAGTTCAGTAAGACAGTCAGTAAGACAGTTCAGTAAGACAGTTCAGTAAGACAATTAAGTAAGACAATTAAGTAAAGCAGTGCAGTAAGACAGTGCAGCAAGACAGTTCAGTAAGACAGTTCAGTAAGACAGTGCAGTAAGACAGTTCAGTAAGACAGAGCATTCAGTCGATTGGTGGATGTATCGTACCCGTGGCCTGCCTACAAACACATCCCGCGCACAAACACCTTTAAAATGTGATACAAACGCAAATCTAACCGCCCAATAATACACACAAGACGATATTGCTGCTACTCTTGTTAAGACGATACTGCTGCTACTCTTGCTAAGACGATACTGCTGCTACTCTTGTTAAGATGATACTGCTGCTACTCTTGCTAAGACGATACTGCCGCTACTCTTGTTAAGACGATACTGCTGCTACTCTTGCTAAGACGATACTGCCGCTACTCTTGTTAAGACGATACTGCTGCTACTCTTGCTAAGACGATACTGCCGCTACTCTTGTTAAGACGATACTGCTGCTACTCTAGCTAAGGCGATACTGCCGCTACTCTTGTTAAGACGATACTGCTGCTACTCTTGCTAAGACGATACTGCCGCTACTCTTGTTAAGACGATACTGCTGCTACTCTTGCTAAGACGATACTGCTGCTACTCTCGCTAAGACGATACTGCTGCTACTCTCGCTAAGACGATACTGTTGCTACTCTTGCTAAGACGATACTGCTGCTACTCTCGCTAAGACGATACTGTTGCTACTCTTGCTAAGACGATACTGCTGCTACTCTTGCTAAGTCGATACTGCTGCTACTCTTGCTGCTACAGCTGATGATGACAATGATAATGATGCTGTTGTTGTCCCAGTTCTTTCTTCCTCTCTCTCCATTGGTCCCGCTCCCTCTGTCTGTCTCTCTGCCGCTGTCTCCATCTCTGTGTCAGTCTCTGTCAGTGTCACTGTCTCTGTCCTTGTCTCTGTCTCTGTCAGTTTTAGTGTCAGTGTTAGTGTCACTGTCTCGGTCTCTGTCACTGGGTCTGTCTATGTCTCTGTGTTTCTGTCAATGTCTCTGTCACTGTCTCTGTCACTGTCTCAGTCACTGTCACTGTCTCTGTCTCTGTCTCTGTCTCTCTTTGTCTCTCTCTCTCTGTCTCTCTCTCTGTATGTCTGTCTGTCTGTCTGTCTGTCTGTCTCTCTCTCTCTCTCTCTCTCTCTCTCTCTCTCTCTCTCTCTCTCTCTCTCTCTCTCTCTCTGTCTCTCTCTCTCTCTGTCTGTCTGTCACTGTCTGTGTATGTGTCTGAGTATGTGTCTCTGTTTCTGCCTGTCTCTGTCTATGTCTATGTCTCTGTCTCTGTCACTGTCTATTTAACTGTCACTGTCTCTGTCACTGTCACTGTCTGTGTCTGTGTCTGTGTCTGTGTCTGTGTCTGTGTCTGTGTCTGTGTCTGTGTCTGTGTCTGTGTCTATGTCTTTGTTTCTCTGTCAATGACTATGTATCTGTCTATGTATGTCTCTCTGTCTGTCTGTCTCTGTCTCTGTCTCTGTCTCTGTCTCTGTCTCTCTCTCTCTCTCTCTCTCTCTCTCTCTCTCTCTCTCTCTCTCTCTCTCTCTCTCTCTCTCTGCCTCTGTCTCTCTTTCTGTGTCACTGTCACTGCCTCTGTATCTGTCTGTGCGTCTCTGTGTCTGTATCTCTGTCACTGTCTCTGTCTTTTTCTCTCTGTCTATGTCACTGTCACTGACACTGTCTCTACGTCTGTCTCTGTCTATGTCTCTGTCTCTGTTTCTGTCTTTGTCTCTCTGTATCTGTCTATGTATCTGTCTCTGTATCTCTGTCACTGTCACTGTTTATGTCTTTGTGTCTATCTCTGTCACTGTCTCTGCCTCTGTCTCTGTTACTGTCTCTGTCACTGTCACTGTATCTCTCTCTCTTTCTCTCTCTCTCTCTCTCTCTCTCTCTCTCTCTCTCTCTGTCATTGTCTCTGTGTCTCTGTGTCTCTGTATCTCTGTCATAGTCTCTCTCTCCTTGTCTTTGTCTCTCTGTCTCTGTGTCTGTCTGTCTGTCTGTCCGTCCGTCCGTCTCTCTCTCTCTCTCTCTCTCTCTCTCTCTCTCTCTCTCTCTGTGTGTGTGTCTGTTTCTGCCACTGTCTCTGTCTAAGTCTATGTCTATGTCTATGTCTCTGTCTTTCTGTCTCTGTTTCTTTGTCTCTGTCACTGCCTCAGCCTATGTCACTGCCTCTATATATGTCTCTGTCTCTGTTTTTGTTTCTCTGTCAACGTCTATGTCTATGTCTCTATCTCCCTGTCTGCCTCTGTCACTGTCACTGCCTCTGTCAGTTTTTCTTTCTCTGTCACGGTCTCTGTCTCTGTTTCTGTATTTGTCTATATCTATGTCTA